>CM071641.1:7228952-7828952 GCA_036419045.1 Scirpophaga incertulas
TATTAGTAAGTAAGGATTGGTTAACATTAAGGCAGCGATAATTAAGTCGTTTACTCAACCACGTGACGTTATTGTCACATTAATACTGTCAAAGAACGCACGGACAGAGACGTGCGGGACGAACTAGGCGTGACGTTATGGTGATCAGCGATACTGATATACTGATACGAGATACTGATATGTAATTGTCTCGTTATCGACAGGTGACCACAAACAACTCAGACCAACAGCCGCCCACTACAAACTAGCAAAGCACTACAACTTGGAAATATCGCTTTTCGAACGTATGCTACGTAACGGCGTCCACGCACGAACTTTGACAACTCAGAGGCGAATGCGGCCGAACTTTGTAGAATTGTTAGTGCCGACTATTTACGAAAAGCTTGATAGTCACCCTACTGTGTACGATTATGCCAATGTTAGAGGTATTGTGAGCAATCTGTATTTTTGCACTCACAATGTCTGGGAGGATTCTGAGGTTAGTTACTCTATCATCATTGTTATTAAGTAATGGTCGTTATTTCAATAACAGATAATATAACGAATTATTTTCCCGTAACGAATAACACATTATTTGACAATGGCTTATTCTGTTATCCTGCTCTTGCTGATGACAAAAGAATCGCCTAGTCGCATTGTTGTTGTTGCCACTTGAAACCGTTGTGTAGGCGTGGGCGCTCGCTCTGTTGCCCGACTGCTTATTCTTATAATATTAGCCTTTCTCACAAGGAAATAAAGTTCCTATTTGTTTATGTCTTATAGCAATTTTACTAATACCAAATTCTCAATTTTGTACCTTCGCGCGTATGGCAATTAGACTCATTTTGATTTACAGTGTGATTTGAAATAACAATTAGGTAAACTGTTGCTGGCTTGCTGGTGCCTAAGCTGTTATCATTTTTTTAGTTACGCATTAGTTGCAGTTGTGTGATCGTTGAAATCATTAGTGTCGTGTTTGGATTTGCCGTTGTGTGATTGCGTATGCAAATTAAATTACCTATTCGTTGCAATAATTACTGTCGTGTACTTTTGAAGTAACTAATAAATAATTAGAGTAGATATTGTTAATAAATGGAAATGGAAGAATATTGCATGTAAATAATGTAAATATTGAATGTAAATAACAAATTATGTACAGATCAATTAACTTTTAAATACACCAGAATATTATATTGATTAATTCGTTTTATTTATATTATTAGATTTATATAATTAGTCTAATATTCTGACAGTCCTAAGTCTAGAAAAGTATGAAGGAAAGTTCATTGTTAAGAATAAATAGCTATAATAAGCTAGCTATAATAACAATAACAATCGTACTCAACAACATTTGTCAAAACAGCAATATAACAGGATAACAGACAACAGTTTACAATAACAGTTATAGGAAAATAACACAACAGTGTTATTCGTTATTACAAAACAGTCGTTATTGCCATTACTATTATTATCACTAGCATTTTTGTGACGTCATCTTCTTTATGTACATTTATTTAAGAGTAGCTACAAATAGAACACATAATCAGCTAAAACTATCTAATTTCTTTTGTTTTTAACATCCTTGTTTAAAAATGTCAAATTACGACAATCTGTCAAAAATTGTATTACAATTTTAACTGCCTGGGAATTCAATAATAAAATTTAATACAAAAGCAGTTCGAACAGAAATAGTGACTCTACTTGGCTAACTGGGGGGTATTATTGAGGTGACCTGCCCGATAGCATTCCTCAATAATCTCTCAGTTTATAGATTTAAGTTTTAAAACCTATTTGCGGTAAAAAGCCATCTTCGACTTTTGCAGTTTAAGCAGCATAGATTCCTAAAAAAAGCTTTGATAATAGAAACCTTAAAAATGCAGCAATTTCCATCTCGTCTGAAACAATACTAGAAAGTCTAGTTTGGCTATGCATGTTTGCACATGTCATAATGGCGCATAAATTGAATGTTTTCATAAGACTAGTCCTAACAGTAGTCTCTACAAGCGTACTGATACGTACTGAAGCGTACGGATTTCTAAAAATGTGGCATTTAAATTTAGTAAGACAAATCAAAGCTTAGACCATAGATCATTCTAAATTATGTCAATGCCAATTTCCATAGATAATCGGTGTTTATGCGTGGAACTTGACAAATACCTACCATTGAATAAATCATCTAAAACTTACTTGAAGTTACTAAGTGTTAAAACTATGACTAAATTAACAATTATATTTACTTCTCCATTATTTAATTTTTTTCTTACATTACAAAACTTTACAATCATTGTTATCAAGATCTTAGCTTAAACGCTCAGATTACGCATTAGCTCACTGAGTAAAAATCGATTTCAATTCTACTTTACACTCATAGGGAACTACTTGAACAAGCAGATAGGGAAGAAATCGACTTAATAGAAATGTATATTTTCTGTTAATGAAAATGCTAAATCATGTATACTTTTGTAAGCATTCTAAACAATTTCTATTGCAAAAAGTTGTTGAGAATTCATTATTACTCCTATTACAAATAAAAATGACTTGATATATACAACTATTACTTTTACTGTAACTCATGTACTTACGATAATAATATTAGCTTAAAGTCAGACAACAATTGACACGACAGACTTAACACGCCCGTAGCTAAAATAAGAATGGTCTCCGAATTTGTTTTTGGCCCGAGCAAACCTCGGTACCCCGCCATTTTGTCATAATTCTTGTTAAACCAACAGCGGCCAAAGGCGGGAAAAGGTGTTGCCAGTCTTAAATTTACTAAATCTCCTTTAGTAAACACAATAGTTTGTGTTATTACAATATAAAATATTCAAAAACATGACACTCCAGGGCTTGGAAGAGAGCTGGAGTCACAAGAACACTTGGGAAGCGAAATGGTGCGTCGCCCTGGCGTGCTATTTGCGTCAACAAAAGTATGGCAGCGACGCCATTACGATCCTCGCCACCTACACAGGACAAGTGACGCTGATTAAAGAGGTATGTTATACACTTCAACCGTTTTCGCGACTACGATTCGCAACCAATTACATATCAAAAAATTAATCCTTTTTCGGGTATTCATATCTTAGTTATGAACATATATTAATAACATCGAAAATAGGGAATTAATCTCTTTTTTGAAAATAATCTTAATTTGATCCTTGCGTGTCAGTAAATCATATACTAAAAATATAAAAATTTTATACACTCATTAAGTACTATAAAAATTGCATTAAAATTTAATATTTTCAAATTTCGCGCGCAATTAGACGAAGGCGCCGCACAAGTTGTTACTCTGTAGCGATGACGTCAATACGGCATGTAAATAATAAACAAAGCTCTCTGTTTGATGCTATGTATATTCATAATTTAAAAATGAGTTATTATCTTTTATATATAAACAACTAATAAAGGAATAAAATAGTAATACTGGATGGATGTTTGATGGATGTTTTAATACTCCGTAACTCGGCAGAACAAAAGTCGGGATTTGCAGCAAAGAAATTTCCGACCATTAATGCATTCATTTTTGGTAAATTCGTACTATCTCCTTTTACAAAACTGCTTTCCATAGTGTGATTCACGTGCGATTTCAATTTAACTTACGTATTTATAACGTTCTCTTACATTAAAACAGCAACCTACAAACTTCTTTTTTTATTGTTTTGCGGCGTTATACGTACTATGATTCATAATGACATTGACACGCATAAGTTTACAGTACCTTATGACGTCACAACATGGCGGCCTATGTTTCGCTCTTGTTTTACGTATAGATTAAAAAAGTGAATACTTTGAAACTAATTTTTATATTATTTTTGTTATTTTATGTACTTAAACATGATGGTTCCGACTATTTAATGCATAAGCTATCATAGTTATATGCTTTTAGATCTTTTCTAATATAGAGGGAAGTACCCTATTAATATAGTTACGATGGAACTAAAGAAAACATTTCTCAATTTGCAACCCACTGGTTGATAAAATAATAAATCATAAAAAATTCAGTAAGAAGGAAAAATGCATCTTCGTTACTAAAATACGTCGTTGATAAAATAAACATTTTCTAAACATTACCTTTAAATACATGTATAAACTATTATTTTGGGCTACTTAAGGGACTACTTAATACTACCCCCCCCCCCCATTTTTAGTACCTACATATTTTTAGTACCTACAAAGAATTTGTTTTTGGCAAACAAAGAAATTTACAATGAATTTTAAAATTTTCAAAACATTACCAAATACATGTATAAACTATAATTTTATTTTATTCTGAAATTAAGATAATAGCGGGGAGCCGGTAACACTGAAAGTCCCGTTATTGCGAATGAAAAAATATTTATTTAAATAAATAGTACATAAGTATAGGAATAAATTAAGCTCGGCGATATACGTGGAAAAAAATTATTAAAAAAAAATTAAAAATGTTTTATCGTCATCGTGGCAAATCAAGATATAACACTATACGCCGCGCTGCTCATCTGTTTAAAAATCGCGCGTTTGACGAAACAATAAATACACGTGATATCTTACAACACCCCCCATCACCCCTTGTGTTATTTTCGTGATTTTCATCAAACCCCTCCCCCCCCCCCTTTTCAAGCCTCACGTGATTAATGGACATACCCAAACATATTAGAAAATAATTTCTATTAAATAAATGCAATTTATACGACAAGGCAAGTATATATATATAATTTATTTGACACTGTTTTTATTTCCTCATCTCAGCTCAGCAGACGCCATGAATCGATGCGGGACATCAAAATAACCGCAGTAGACAACTATCAAGGCGAAGAGAACAAAATAGTCATATTGTCGCTCGTCCGAAGCAACAAGGATGGCAAAATCGGATTCCTAGCAGCACCTAACCGCATATGCGTTGCTCTCTCTAGGGCCAAAGAAGGTAGTTACTTATTCCTTCAGTTACAACTCTTCAAATGTAGCATGTGTAACCCTGCTTAACCTTTAGGGGTGAACAGGCTCCTGATCCTGAATATATCTATGTACAGTCAGTAGTGATTGCAATCTGGCGTTATTTTCAGTTCGACCGGTTACGACCGGATCCGGCCGGATAGTTAGGATTGATTAAATCAAGGTGATTTTCGCTTTTTAGTACAAAATAAGTGAGTTAATCAAGTGTCACTGCACTTATATGTAGGTAGTTTATAAAAAAATAATTCACAAATATATAAAATCGACTTTATTTCCTAACCAATGTTAAGACAAATATACAACAAGACAACAAGAAAACAATTAAAATTTAGTAGTGTAGGTAACTAGTAATCATTTTACGACGTAACGAGTAGCTCAGTCTTTCTAGATTTCACTTTCACGGATAGATCAATTTATAAGTGACAATATTAATTATCAAGTAACTATAATATCTAATAGATACAATTAACCTTACGTAATTAACTGAAATGAGATCAAAATCATTACTAAAGTATTTGAGAATGCTAACAAACAAGTCTTATAGTATATTTTTTCTTTTTGGAAACTTTGTCTTATAGGGAAGATCTATCAGAAAAACATCACACAGTAAGTGTAGAAAAATATTAAAAAGTGGGGCCCAAAAAAAACGTCTCCTTTTAATGAAAATGCATCGTATTGCTGACTGTATCCGACACCATAATTATTTTTCTTCAGGTTTCTTCATATTTGGGAATATTGACGTTCTCCAAACAGTAAGCAGTACCTGGAGGTCCATACGTGATAAACTGAAGCAACAACATGCAATCGGAAATGGTCTGACGTTGCGCTGTGAGAGACATAGTGAAAATTCTTTATATGTGAGTGCCCTATAATCATAGTAATGTATGTTTTATCTACTATGATGCCATTAATCCTAATTTTAATAGAACCTATAACAATTAGCTTATTGCCAACATTAAAACACTCAATGACATTATGATCATTATATAATCCAAACGCGTGATATTATGCATTTCAACAAAAGAACATTCTCATGCAATGACATTTTCAACACACTTCCTCATAAAGTGGCTCTAATCCCATGGCAATTAGGCATATAATGACACCTATAATCAAACTGTGACTTTTTCATTACTATTATTCACGAGTGAGTAATAGTTTTTTTTTTAATATTATTGGTTGAGTTACGCTTTCATTTGCGCTAAAAAGCTATCCGCGAAAAGCCCAAAAAAAAGAAACCTCATTTTTAGTCTATGGCCGATGCGCGCGCATAGGAAAACTAATTAATTTTTCCCGCCATTACGAAATTTATTAGTCTATGGCCGATGCGCGCGCATAGGAAAACTGATTAATTTTTCCCGCCACTACGAAACATTTTTCACAACTCGTCTCGTTTTCTCTTTTGAAGTTATTTAGTTAGTTATTAATTAAGATGTCTGCAAATACAATTTATGAAGAAAATGATTTATGTTGTACACCGCCCGATATAAGATGTGAAGCCCAGAACATTATGGAAAGTTTACTACCAGAAAACTCAAAGGAAAAATGTTTTTTTATTTAAGTATTATTTCATTCAGAAGTGTGTTGAAAAATGTTGTATGATACACGTGTGTATTGATGATTACCGTCCTCGGCTCCTTAAGACCCTTGCCTGACGGCTCGGGCCTCAATGCGCCTCAGCGGTAATCACCAACATTACACACTTGTACCATAATGTACTATTTCACCACCAGATCGCTAAAATGTTGAAAAAAAGAACAATAAATTGTAGACTAATTCGTAATTTCGGATTCTCGTCTTTTCGTGTTATTTCCCGCCATTTTTTCACTCGAATATTGGAAATCGCAAACAAACAATTACTGTGTGCGTTGTTTACAAAAATGAGTGATTGTAGTTAAAGTCTTGTATGCAACTGTTATAATTAGGTATTAAAACACTCATGTGATACTATTATCACATTGAAACCACACACGTTTTAATACCCCTGATTATACAACAGTTACATAAATAACTATTATATTTGTAACAACTGTAATTTAGTGGTTAATATAAGCTGTTAATATAAAATACAAACCTACTTTTCCACCTATTCGGAGGTGGAAGAGCTTTCTCGATAAGAACAGGCAAAAAACTCTAAAGGTTATTATCAAATCCTCTTGATTTAGAGGATATTTTCCTCAATCAAGAATAATACCAAAAACTTTCTCTTTCGTCCTTGTTTAGTTATGAATACATTTAAGTAAATAAGAACTATCCATGACGTGACTTCTTGTCCCATATTTATGTCCTATTAACGAAATGTCCTTTTATACTATGTCCTACTTTTTGTGTTTCGGTAATGAAACTTCGCAGTAATAATTGTTTGAAAGGCTGCGAAAAATGGGACTAATGTTTTTAATACTAAAACGTTACATATAAACTATAGCAACTCAATTACCCAAGTGCTAACTTAATTTTTATAGTTTTTTATTTTGAATTCCTAATTCAAAAACAATTCAATATTCTAGTTCTCTTCTACACTAGTTAGCATAAGCAATATACATAATATTCATGTCAATAAACTGCGAATTGATCCCCTGTGGGGACTTTATGAACAGTGATGATTTGAAAATAACGGCTTAGATCAATTATAAGATATGACATTTGGATGAAATCTTATTGTAAATATATTGGTGTATATTATTATATGTATATTTTTATAATTATTTTTCAGGTTGCATGCCCAGAGGACTTACACACAGCATTAAATGGATATTGCCTCACGACATGTGGAAAGAAATGAAATTGACTCGGATAATAACGCAAATATTTATTTTTTGACATAAAAATTCAAACTAAATTTGTATTATACCATATGGATATTTTTATTGACATTGTCGGCACGGTGACTTATTTAGAATACACGTGTCATGCTCTTATGATTTCCACGGGGATAAAAGGAGCGCCCTTTTATCCCCGTGGAAATTATAAAAGCCGAGCGAACGAACCTAATCTAACCTTTCGAGAACGTAACATAACAGATATACTTTAAATATCTCGTAAATAAGTACAGTAGCGTCTAGTAATGGCAATAACGACTATTTTGTAATAACGAATAACACTGTTGTGTTATTTTCCTATAACTGTTATTGTAAACTGTTGTCTGTTATCCTGTTATATTGCTGTTGACAAATGTTGTTGAGTACGATTGTTATTGTTATTATAGCTAACTAGCTTCTTAACAATGAACTTTCCTTCATACTTTTTCAGGCTTAGGACTGTCAGAATATTAGGCAGTAATTTAAATAACTTAAAACTAATTAATCAATATAATATTCTGGTGTATTTAAAAGTTCATTGATCTGTACATAATTTGTTATTTACATTCAATATTTACATGCAATATTTGCAATATTCCTCCATTTCCATTTATTTACAATATCTACTCTACTTACTTATTAGTTACTTCAAAAGTACACGACACTAATTATTGCAACGATCACACAACTGCAAATAATGCGTAACTAAAAAAATTACAACAGCTTAGGCACCAACTGCAACTGTTGCTGGCTTGCAGCAACAGTTTACCTAATTGTTATTTGAAATCACACTGTAAATCAAAATGAGTCTAATTGTCATACGCGCAAAGGTACAAAATTGTGTTAGAAAAATTGCTATAAGAAATAAACAAATAGGAACTTTATTTCCTTGTGAGAAAGGTTAATATTATAAGAATAAGCAGTCGGGCAACAGAGCAAGCGCCTACGCCTACACAACGGTTCAAGTGGCGACAACAACAATGCGACTAGGCGATTCTTTTGTCAACAGCAACAGCAGGATAACAGCATAAGCCGTTGTTAAATAATGGGTTATTCGTTACGGGACAATAATTCATTATACAGTCGATTCTCGTTAATTCCAACCTGCGATAATTCGAACCTCTCTATAATTCAAAATTATCACGAGTTCCCTCCAAAATCTCTTTATATTTCGAACTAAATCAATACATTTTTATGCACTTAGTAATTCGAACGAAAAAATCATTGCTATATAATAAAACGACGCGTTAATTCGAACTTATCGGCGTCCAACACTCGACAATTCAAAGTTGCTGAGAGAAAGAGGTCGAATGATTGTAATGTAAGTATGTTCATTTTGCAACAATTTCCTCAATCCTCATTCGATACCTTTCAACACTTCTGTCTACAAAACGAAAGTGATGAAAAAGCATTTTAGGCACTTTTTCTCTTGAAAAAAGTTATTGAGCAGTCTGAGCAGCAGCAATGTGTTTTGAAGCAAACCAGTTTATACTGGTCTTTCGAAACATCAATTAATTCACATTGTGAATAGGTATGTTGTTATGTATGTTGTATACGAATGTATGTACAATCTAAACTTTTTTCATTGTTACAGAATAGCAGTTAATAAATAATTATTGATCAATACTTAGTAATTCAAAGTTTTATTTATTTTCTCTCACAAATTTCGAACCATTTGATATTTCAAACATTCGATAATTCGTAAAATTTTAAGAGTCCCTCCAGTTTCGAATTAACGAGAATCGACTGTATTATCTTTTATTCAAATAACGACCATTATTAGTAGCGGCAGTGGCACTGGGCTGCGAACCTGAAGTTACTGGGGGCCTCAGATTGGCCCTGATCCTGCAATGTACCAATGTTTATTTGGTATTCTATACGTTAATTTATCTGACACTTCTACAGGCAAAAGAAAATATTGTGAGGCAACCTGCATACACCTTTTTTTTTTTTTTTTTGTTACGCTGAGGAAAATGCATTGAATTGCATACCCCGGCTGCGGAGAGCCAGTGGTTATGTGGGGCTCTCCTCCCCAGAAGGGGGAGGCCTACCCACTAAAAACCTCAGCGATGGCCATCCTCTGGCGTTGTAGGGGGGGGGGGGTGGTCACCGGGGGTGAGGTCCCTCCCGGGTCGCCTCCACGGGCACGAACTGCGTCGCGCCCGCCAGCGACCCGTGGCGGCGCCTCAGGCCAGGCTATCTGGCCCGAGGCCGCCTTCTTCGAGCGGGATCGGCCATCTCCCGATCCCGCTCGGCGGCCTCCTTCTGGAGCATCACCGCTTCACAGAAGGCGACCACAGCCCTCCAACCTCCCTCATCCGCCAGCATTGCTGCACCCATCCATACTGGGCCAGTGTGGTTGACTAAGGTCCAATTGCAGAATTGTAAATTATATTAATCATAATATTTAAACACACAAAATACTAATCATAGATATTAATTAAACATTGTTAGTTTTAAGAAATAGTTATAACATAGATATAGAAGGGCCTACGACTGTGGGGGGCAAGACCATCTGTCCCCACAAAACGGAGAACACCTTTCTCCTGATTGATAAATGATATGTTACTTGTAGAATAAATAATATATAAGGAAATGTAAAAAGACTAACACAAACAAAAAAGAGTGTGGACCAAAGAGTCCGCAGTAAACCAAAAAAAGTACGAAAAAAAAGGTCCAATAAGTAGGCTAGACCCCTTCGGTGGTGACTTATATGTGCTGTAATTGTGAAATATATTGTATGAGTATTAGGACTCGCACACGAAAAAGTCACAAAAAGGCTTACGACCTACCTATACGATCCCTTGCGACCAGATTTGCGAGTACATTTATGCGGAATAAATCGTTTCAAGGTGTAATTAAAAAAAAATTACTTCTTTACTTAACAATTACTTTTTAATGAAATGTGTGTATATCACAAAAAAAAATTGAGTTATTTATATTCACTTCTTTATTTCCACCAACACAACTAGCCAAGGTTTCATATTTCGGTACATACAAAAAAAACCGCAACTGAGTTTGATTGAGTCGAATTTTTTTCGGGTAATTTCTTATCTCAACATAAAAAGCATTTACAATAATGTACAAATCGTTACAGAATTTCTTTTTAATTTCTAAAACTGAATCGAGCGTATCATTTTGCTTGATAATTAAAATCTTTCACATCTTTCTTCAGCACATATACATTGCAAGATTACAAATTATTTAGTTATAATATATTATATAGTATTAATAACTAAAATTAATATTAATAAGTGTGTAGTTGTATTTATTTAGTTTAATATTGTTACTCTATTTAATCTTATATATAAAAATGAAAAAAATGAATCACAAAATGTGTTGGTAAGCGCATAACTCAGCAACGCCTGGACAAATTAGGCCAATTGTTTTTTAAAATGTTCGTTGAAGTTCAAGGATGGTTTTTACGGCGAGAAAAATTCGAATAATTATCAGAAAAATCCTAAAATAGCCCTTCATTCCCATACAAACGTTTTCTAAATAAAATGTAGTCAATTTGAGTTTCATTGTTATTACATAAAGTTCATATTGCAAGCACTCACTGTTGTCTAAGCAATGTAGATGTCTTCCTAACATCAAAGAGTCGATTTGCTTTATGTATAAAGTTTAAATTCAATCATATCTGTCAAAACAGTGTGCGTGTGTGCGTTGGAGCACAGAATACATCGTTGGAGGATTTAATATCACGTTCCAAACTTGAATAGTCACAAAATGTAATAGTTCATTTGGACCTTTTTTGCAATTTGATTGGCTATGCGATATTATCTATAAAATAAGTAGGAACAAAAAACTGCCACTACATTTTTTTTTGACAGGACGAAGTCTGTCGGAACCGCTAGATTTTTATAAATTTCAGTTTTGACAATTAATAGCGTTTTACATTTGACAAACAGTCAAGGATTCGTTTAGTGACAGTATTATTATAAACATGACACCGAAATGATGCAATTGATACCTATTCTGTATTGTGTATGCGTATATACAAATTCTTAAAAAATGGTCCTTCAAACCGGATTCAAAATCAGTATAAAAATAATTATTGAGCCAAAAAGTAAACTAACATTGACTTTCGCGTAAGTTTATTAGTTCTACTAAACAGTTTAGGAAAGGTATAAAGGAAAATGAAATCAGCAAAATCCTGAATATGATGTAAGTAATAAAAAATCAGAAAATTTACTAGGTAATTGTTTATTCCATTCTGTCTTACTACTACAATGTAATACAAACTAATGAGTCAACCCTCAAATACATTAGCGTAACAGCGGACATATTTCGTTAACATATAATCCATTACTGATCTAAGTTCCCCCTTAACGCGTATGGTCAAATATAAGTAGTTTCAATACATTCTGAAATACTATTAATACTTGAAATACTACAACTAACAGTTGAATTATTTTAATGGTGAACAAATATGTTTTTTTTTTTGTTGTCATTTTGTATAAATAATATTTCTCTCGAGTGACACCGTGAATAACTCAAATAAAAGAGACCGTTGCACTAGCGTTTGCTATACGACAAAACTGAATTATAAAATGATCAGGTTATCTTATATGACTATTCGAGAGTAGTAATTAGTCAAACAGTCATACTTATTATTTAACCCATACAAATATAAAACTAATAATTACAACATGTTTTGTATTAAAACGACACAATATTATTAAAAGCGTTCACACCGCTCTGATGCCTTTACAAGCGCGTTTCTCTACTGGTAGGGAAAGATTAAACTGATTATTTTTCAAAAATGTCTACATTACTTTTCCTACGCAAAAAATAAAATTACGAGTCTTATTACTATGTTTTATTTAAGTAAAACAGATTTTAAAGACATGTTTATATCATTAAGCACTCTATTTAGTAATGTTTATGCAGTTTAGACATTTTCGTTTAAACGCTGTATTTAGTATTCCCACCAACATAACGGTTTTTATATTTCAGGCATGTTAGTTTTCCCACCACCGTTTATTTTGTGACTGACAGGATGTACACAATTTAAATTTTAATATAAGCTTCACTAAAGTGCATCTTCTTATATTAATCCTAAATATTATAAATCCTATACTTTAAGTACCTACTATTACTTGCGTTCCTTTTATGTTTAATCATTGTTAATATTTGTCTTTAAACACTTCATTCGTTTCTCTATTATTATCCTTAGGTATGTTATTACAATTTTTTGTATTCCTTGTACATATAAACACTACCTACATAATGTAGGTATGTAAGTATGACTCATAATATTCCCACCTT
Source organism: Scirpophaga incertulas (assembly GCA_036419045.1). Taxonomy (NCBI): domain Eukaryota; kingdom Metazoa; phylum Arthropoda; class Insecta; order Lepidoptera; family Crambidae; genus Scirpophaga; species Scirpophaga incertulas. Next base: position 7,241,933 of record CM071641.1, read on the forward strand.
TTAAAAGCTAGAATAGAAACATATCGGGGAAAACCATATTTCAACTTTTTCGACATGACATCACCAAGCTCATACGCTATGTAAGTTGATACATTTCATTAACTTATCAATATTTGCGTAACACAATGAAGTGTCAACATTTCGGTCTAATCAGTACGTTGGAATTAGTGATGTGCCGGATCGTAAAATATCTAGATTGACGGATATTTGGTGTCAAGATCCGCAGATACGGATACGGTTCTTAACTTTCTTACACAATCGGTGTCGGTGCATACGATCTTGAGTTAAAACTTGTTTCGATTTGCATTGCGCGGCGGGTCTTTTTTTTATTTTGTTTTACTTTAATGTGACACTGGGCAGCATAGATAACGCTTGTGTTTGGTATTTTGTGATAATAAATTATGAGTGTGTAAAGTGTAAAACTTTTGATGGAAAGTAGGTATTCTCGTGAGGGTAAAGGCTCAACTTTCTTAAAAAATCATTTACAAAGAAAACATCCTCAAGAATATGAATTATTCTTTAAAGAAGACTCTGCTAAATAGATCCGTAAAAAATCCGGCAAAATGTAAAGGATACGGATCTTTCTACTGCCTCGGATATCCGAGGATTCGGATATCCGGCACATCACTAGTTGCAATGCCTAATTCATTCTTCAAAAACTAATACCTCTACATTTATAACTAATCGGAATTAATTTGAATAATCAGTTAACCTTGACGCGCTTGTCTATCAATTACGTTTTTAACAAAGTCGAATAACTAATGAGGTCGCGCCACTTTGAATAAACCATTGGCGTCACTTTCCACGACCGGTTATCGCCACACGTGAAGAACTTATACATATGTTGAATTCGGCAAGAATAACAGAAATATTGAAGTATTAAAATATTCTAAAATGTAGGGAAAGGAAACCATAAAGTAATCTATTCATTGTCGGTTTTGCGTTCCGCTATCTTGCGCTGTTGACAGGTCAAGTCACGACTATACTAGACCGCGTGCAGTTGGCTGAGTCAACTATAATTTCATAAACATATTTGCAAAAAAAAAGCACAATTCATACTAACATAATATTTTCTCAGTTTAATAATTTTTCAAATCTGTGATTGGTGATTGTACAATGATCTACAAGATATATTTTTCCATTTCTTAATGGTCCAAAAAGAATGTACATTTGCTTGTGTTCAAAACAATCTTGTATGAAAGAAACCGAATTATTTAACAAATAAATTGAAACAAATTGCAAAAATGAGATCTAGTCACGGGATAGCCACATATATTATTAACCATATGTAAATAAACTTTACTTTTTATGGAAATACTATATATTAACAGCTATGACTAAGGTACATATGCTCGTATTCGTCACATAAATATCTGCGTCCACCCAGAAGCGAACCCGGAACTTAGCTGATGGTGGCATCTTGAAACCGGCGTACAAACCATTCGGCTACGGAGATCGTACAATTTAAATACATGTTTCGGCATAACGAAGACATTTTCAATTTGTTTTGAATTAAAATATGTATGTACTATTTAAATAGCCAAATCAATAAAATTCAGAATTGCAGTGTTCGTATGAAAATATAAACGAAGGAGTTTACAATAGACGTTCAAAAGGCCGCTTATCAATGACATTGAACTCCCGATGCAGCGTAATTCTCGCTATCTTTACTGTATATACCTAGGTATAATCCATTTGTGGCTTATCACAAGAGTGGTCTCTGCTAAAGAAATCTAATATAAAGTAATTCTTCCGCCAGCCGTCCATAAGTCGTCCTGTTATCAGTGGCGTGACTCCAAAGTCTAACAAAGTGACATTTAGTTTATGCACGTGAAATTGTTTATCACGTGGACAACTGGACTACAATTGAAAAATCTTAATTTATAAGAGGAAATAAAGACTATTTTTTTACGGACGTAAGTTGAACGTATGAGTTATAAAAATGAAATGAAAATAAATAAGCAATTAGTTATTAACAGAGCTTGTCAGTTTCTTATATGTCGAATACAATTAGCTTTCGAGAGCTCTGTTTCGAATAATCCTAAAATGTTACATATTCATTGTAAGTACATAAGAATCTGAATCGGTATTCATATACAGCAAATTACAGACTAAACGAAATGTAAGTAACTGTTGAATAGGAGCACGAAAATTGTTAGATGACGTGACAATCTGTCGTCCATCCCTTTTGTTCATTTGTGAATAAATTCACTTGCAAAATTTTCTTTTCACAAAATATCTGAAATGGGAAAAAACATGGCATATCTCCATCTGACTCATTGAACTAAAATTCAAATTCAAACAAGGTCAAATCCTGTGTCTTAGTAGGTAGGTAAATCCTTTGTAGTGACACCAGACTGATATAAGTACATAAATGCTGAAGACCAAAATTGTGCAAAAGAATTTGAAGATCACGCCCTAAAACCAGTCTGTGGCTAACAGCAGTAAATCTAAAGAAAATTATAGTCTAATATATCAACTATTATAAGTTACATAGAATGTATTAATATTTTTTTAAACTTGACTTGTTGCAACATTCAATAAGCTTATGTAAAGGAAACAAAAATGTAGACAAGTAAGCAAGCACTTTATTAATAGGTGCTCATAAATTGTACTTAGTAGCCAGCAACTATGTAGAAACGTTTAAGGCACAAAGCATATAGGTTTCACCTACACGACTGACAACTGATATCTTGAGTTCTAATTTCTCAATGTTGCGTGCATATTATATCACGCTAGGTCCACGCATATCGTCTGCATCATTTGCCATGTGACTAGTAGAGGTGATCAAAGATCATTGTCTCGCGAGAACGCTGGTAAGTAATTAACATCTTATCACTGTTAAAGTTTTAGCTGTCTTTTTTGCGTCGCCCCGATAGAAAAATTATCAGTGATGTTTTTTAAAGGAATAAATTTGATGAATTCATATTGTCTAATATTTATATAGTCACGATACTCTCCTGAAACTGGCACCTTTAATGTAATAATAATTAATAAATTTGAAAATATTTGACCAAAATATTACTACCTGCACCATTAATTAAAACTAAAGTAATGGTGAACAAAAAATGAATGAAAATATTTTATATTACTACATTTCCAATAATTTTACATGCTTACCAAATTTAAAAATAAAAATAACATGTCAATTTCGTAAAATATGTACAATTGCAGCAATATACAAAATAATACACAAACTATCACAAACCATTTGTTTAAAAATAAAATTAAAGCAATGACTGCTTTGAATACACTTTGCCTTTAGAAGGTTTAAGCTATGTACTAAACTAATTTTGCTACTTACACACTAATGGTGATCAAGCAGGCAATTGTGTACATTATCTTTCTTCCATCACAATACATATCACAAGAAATGGGTGCAGTTTCCAACATAATGATTACAATATTCAATATTCTTCTAAAAACTCTTCTATGAGAGGTGCAATTGTTTCTGGTGAATCCAACTGCACATGATGAGTCCCCTCGACTTCTATGTACCGCACCTCAGTTGTCTCTTTCATTTTCTCAATAACATCTAAGTAATAATCGAGTCTTTCCCACTTCTGTCCAGGAATAGCTCTTATATTCAACACTTTACACTTCAGTTTACTAGCATATTCCAGTGCAGTATCAATTGACATCATAGCAAGCCCAGCAGCTTTAAGACGCGGATCCCGTTTGAAGTGATATCCTTGTTTCTTCATATGAGCAGGAGTAGGAGACATACCCCGCTTCATTAAAATTTTACAATTTTCTCTAGAAATAGATCCTTTGTAGGCATCAAACACAATGTCGATCATAGCCTCATATTCATAACATGGTATTTTATCCTCTGGCAATTCCTCATATTCTAAAACTTTGTCTATACTCCAACCTGTTTGTTTGCAAGTTGTTTTAGGATCTCTTACTGCAGGGCTTGCTATATCGATACAAATTATTCTATCGACATCCTCTGGAAATGACGCTGCATACATGAAGCTTAAGGCACCTCCAAGAGAATGTCCCATAAGTGAGATTTTGGACCATCCAAAATGTTTAACAATTCTTCTAAGGAGAATGATGCCATCCCAGAAAATGTAATAGAGCATTCCTTTTGGGTTGTGAGTTGACAAACCATGGCCTGGTAGGTCAATACAAAGCATGGAAGTGGTCACAGGTAGCAAAGGAACGAGATTATCCCATGTGCCTGCATTGTCTTGCCACCCATGGATAGCTATGATAGGTTGTTTATCTCGAGGACCCCACCAGCGGCCGGCTACATGGCCCCATGGCACTGGAATCTCTATTTCATGGACAATCACACCTGGTGGTAATTCTGAAAATATTACAAAAAACATTATACAGTGGCATATTTTACTTTTCTGGATTCAATCTTTGTTTGGTTAATCTGAAGATATATCGGTTAAAATAGATTGTATAGCCCATTAATAAGTTAGGCTAAATAACATCACACTAGAACCAATAGAAGCATCTATTTTTATTACAATTAAAAAAAGGTAAACAATTGTATTCTCTTCTGTAACTATTTACTGTCTCTGAGATGAATAATGCTCTTGGAGACATTTGAAAATAAAGTTTTGACACTAGTACCTATTATCAATCTTCCACATTATTTCAAACTAGTTAATAAAACTTTGATCTAAAATAAAACTAATATAGACAACAAAATATTATGCAATCAATAATTCAAGTTTATTTTACATATTATTGTATATATGAGTATAGTGGTTTTTATGACAATTTTGATATCAACACATCATAATTTTATATAAAATGTATCAGTCAAAAATGACTGGTCATTTAAGGTACTTCTAACTGACTAGCATTTTAAAATATCTAATATTTTTTATTAAAGGTAGTATTTAGTGTACAATGACTCAGCTGTTAATACAGTGATTCATAGGAGGTTGAAGGTCTTAGCATTATACAATGACTTAGCAATTTATAAAATAGAATCACAATGACTCCACAAGATATTAACAATTATAATTATTATATTTACATATTACTTTATGATATTATCACTATTATATTAAATTTAAAATTCAATTATAAGTCTAGTTGATAAAAAGTGATAGCTAAATGCTTAACTAAAATTTCATTCTCTGTACAAATTCAAAGGCAAAAGAATTTTTCATGTGTCTGTTAATTATTGCAGCCATCCAAAAATCATTTTAAGTCAACCATGACTATTTGCCATAATTGAAAAAGAATAATAATGATAAATCTCCTTCCACTCAGGCCAAAATAATGTAGAAATGAATTATCTACATTGTCATGCATAAACATCATTTCAACTCATAAGTACTCCTAGGACAAGCCTCACCTTTGGTGATTGACTATCTCATACCTTTTAGTATAGACTAAAGTCCTAGTTGTGTCTTAGGTATAATTATTTAATAATTTATTGCATGGGTATCCAACCGAGCCATAAAAAAAGGCAAGGTAATAAATATTAATATGCATGAAGAGGAAATGGCACAGTTAATTATGAAATCTTATGATGATGTAGCACATATTTATCTTCTTTAATCTCTTCCATAGAGGTAGAACTGCACAAATGCATACTATATTATATTTTACATTTTCAAAAGTAGGTAAGTAAATGGAAGATTTCATAGGGTTTTCTTAAAGCACAGCAGATTGTAGGTCTAATGTAGATTGACATCCATTTAATTGGTTTGTGTCAAGAATATGAAAATTTATGCACATCCTAATCAGTGGTTTGCAGTGTCATAACATATTTTACTATATCTATAAAAAGTCTAATAAATCTGTAATGATTAGTCACAACAAGCATTACAGATTTATTAGACTTGATGACTACATAAGAGAGTTTGAGAATGTTGTCAATATTTTTAGTGAAAAGGTCAATTGTGTTAAATTTAATATAAATAATTGCTGAATAACTTAGTATATGATATATATAAGTGTACAGCAAAGTAGTTGACAATATTTACTTGAACAATGTTATCACTAATACAAAAGTAGGTAGGTAATACTTACGTTCCTCTTTCAGATGATGTCCATTAGCAATGTTACTAGACATGATTTATTTAAACTGTAGCACTTAACACTGCAATAACGGCACTAATGTAACTTGGTTGTAATAAACAAATAATAACTATATGAACGATATCACTTTTTCAATTTGTATGCGAGTAGCTCATCCCAACACGCTGCTACGGCGTGTTGCGTGAAATGATTGCTTCGCGCAGCACCTATGCGATCAATGAGTTTGCTTGCAGTAGTAACAAGAACAGTATAAATTACTTTTTCACAAAACACACCGCAAAAAATGTAAAAATTATTACGCTTAAAATTGAATTTCAGCGTCAATAGTCAATGTGTATAAGATATAATCATGTTGATTATATAATTTTAATGAACGTACTGCACAGAACAATATTACTCCTGACGTACTGTTACTATTTCGTTTTTTTATTTCTCAACAAATCAAAACATTTCATTCTTTTTTATCCACTCCAAAGATTTTTTTTTTTATTTTATGACCTGGTAACATAACCTTTTAAGTCAAAAGGTACCTAATGACACAGATTAGTATACTATTGTCTACCTACAGTCTACAGACTATCACTACTAGAAAATGTAAAGACTATTATTATCTCCGAGGATCAGTGGCGTATTCAAAACTTCCGCTCGGGCGCACTTAGAGTGCGCTCCGATGACAGTTGCGCCGTTCAGTACAACCGAATGATAAATATTAATTAGCTCTATAGCCGTTCAGAAGCTCTGCTGACATATGTAACGATTATTTTCAATACAATTATTATTCATTATAATGGTGGTATGATTGTTTTAGAAAACTTTTGTCCTGTGCAATCCCACTCATCAAATATCAAACTAAAAAAGGAAAAGATTATATAAGTGAAGTATTCACACCACATTTTTCTTTCTAAGACTAATAGTTTTTTAATTATTATGGTACGATGATATATACCTTTTAGCCACGGTCCACTTTTTAAACCTGCTACCCGTATGTTTCGGCGCGATTTTAAAGACGTTCACGTTAAAAAACGTAGCAACCGACCAGTTTTGTATTTTCATCGAGTAACTCAAATAACTAGTGAAAATTGTGATATGAACTATAGTCTACATAACTTCATTAAGACAGATATCAAATAAACTAGATTAAAGTTGTAAACGAAAAAAATGATACCGATTATAAAGTTATATAGATATCTTTTCTTTGGGTAATCGATAAAAGTAATTCCTATAAGTATGTTAAGAGTACGCCCACTTTTCGACATTATGTCAAAAAATCAGTCACTTTCACAACTCAAAACAAATGGCAGCTAATGTGTTGTAGAAAATTTTTGACGAGTATGTTTACATGGGACAAATAGTCCAACAAGTTAGGTCCAACCTCCAGAAAGAGGTCAACCGCCGATTTTTGTTGTGGTTTCATTACCTCATCGGTCGGTATAATGGAATCTGATATTATTTCTTGACAAGCACTCTATACATCAATTATTTAATTTTGTGTTTGCATTAAATTTTGTAATTCGAAAATTAAAAAATAAGATAAAGAAATATAATGTAATTTAGGAGTTGGCTATATGGATTATATATACCTTTATAAATATAGAAAAATATCATTGTTACAAAGAATCATCTTGCTATTGTTTTGGCAGTATGGTCATAGCATCCTTTGCTTTACCTAGGGACAAATAAAAATAAACATGTTCCTGACATTTTTAATACAACTGATTTGGCGATAGCCTTAACTAAATATATCAAAGAAGAAAATAAAGAAGAAAAGTGAAAAAATTAAGAATTGAAGAAAAAAGCGAAGAATTGGCTGTATGGGCATCGTTCCCTTTGCCTTCCCAGAATGGGAAAACTAACCAAAAAAAAAATGTCATTTTTGACAATCTATCCAAAATTTTGTCATTCTTTAATACGACAAGTTACGGTGGAAAACGAAGAAAATTGTGGTAGTATTTCAATTTCTCATAATAATTATTGTTTGTGATGGCAGAGAAAAGGAAAACGAAAAGACGTAAAGAGGTAAGTAAAATTTGAATATACCCAATACTACTGGAACGATTGTTAATTGAAATGTAATTTCACAACGATTTTGTTTGTACATTTGTCTACGTTACCATATTGCGGATTTTCCCGTCGTGGAAACTTAAAACGAATATGCACGGATACAATTCTCTTATATTTAGCAAACAGTTCACTTTTATCTAGTTAAGCATTACTAAGTGGCGATTACATATTTTAGTTTGATACAGAAGTAATAGCAATGAAGCAGACAGAAGTAATTGCAGAAGAATGTACAGCTTGTGCGTAGTTTTGTTGATCAATGATTTGACCAATTATTTAATAGTTTTTTAAGTTTCGCCAAGTAAATCCCATATAAATCATTATGAAACAAAGTAATCAACAAATTGATTTGAACATGAACAAAGGATTTGTTCATGTTAGGCACAATTTTGCATGGTATTTAATTTCTTGGTTACTATTTCCACTTTTATACAAAACTATGCCTGCATTTATTGTATTTATTATTTTCATGCTAGTGAGTTATTTGAATAATAGGTAAAAATTAAAACAATATATTAATAATAGTTTTATATCTATAAATTATTAACTTATCTGAATTGAAGACCATTATTTTTTATAATTGCTTAGGGTTTATAATTTGAAGAATATTTAAATGATACTATTCATAGAATGATTAAGGTAATAAATAGAAATGGGATTTGTCATACATTTACTTCACTGTGCTGTCTGAAAGTACTATAATTGTGGGCTAATAATGAAAGAAACATTGTGTAAATATATAAACAAATTACAGGACTGTTATATTCTTGGAAGATGTGTATGAATTGTTTTACTATTGTAATTCTGATATAGAGATTTATAAAATGGCTTAGCCATATAGATATAACAACTGTTGTAAGTAGGAGTCAAGACTTTCTTACCTTCAGTTCTCTGTTATAGAAGTGCCATACAATAGGGAAAATTTGTGCTGCTCTCATTATTCACGTCATTGCATGAATTATTAATTTGTATCTTTTTCTTTTCAGCGTAAAAAGGTTTGCTAATGATCATTACTTGAATTATGCACATTACTGTCATTTCACAAGTATCATTAAAAATTTTATGCCTTAGTATAGTATAGCTGCCATAATTATGATAGAAACTGCCATTTTATAATTGGGCATACACTATTTTGTTATTTTTTCAAATAAAATGCACAAGTCTCACTAATGTATTGGTAAATTGTTTGTATTATTATTACCCTGTTTATTGTATTTTGTATATACCAATTGAGTTTGAAGAGTGATAATGTTTCTGTATTCTTTGTATTTTTGTGTTTTAACTAAATAATTAACCTAGAAATTGTATCATCTAAACGATTTGTAACTAGATTATTAAAATTAAAACACATTGTTGTTTCAGTTGGTATCATAATTCATTTCACTGTTTACACAGATTGTGTGTCTTATTGTCTGCTTTTTGAACTAAATCTTTTATCTTCATTTTCATACTAAGAATTGTTATTTAGACCATTAATAAACCAAAATTGTAATATTCAAACTAACTAACAATTATTTATATGTAATAGTATAATGCATTGTGTTTATTAGATGTTTTAAAATGTTGTTTGAGATGAATTATCCACTTATAATATGCACATATATATTTTACTTATTTCTACACCACTGTAGAATAGATTCTTTATCTTTTGCAAGACAAGGATTTTGAAGAAATGTTGGTATGTATTTGATATACTGATATCCATTTTTTAATTTCATTTAATATTCCTTTATTAATAGAATACCTATATATAAAATTTTGGAGTTATTAAAGTAATTAGAAAAAGAAATAAATACTTCATTCAAAATATTAAGTTAGGATATAAGATAAAATAAATATGTTAAAAAACTTGTCAATCTTAGCTTTTGTTTAGATTGACTTATGTTTTCTTAACTGCCAATATATAGATATAAAGATTTTAGCACATAGCAACTATATACTAATTTTAAAAATTATCACAGTTCATTCATTTGCAAACAACATATCTTTGATTTGTATTAATGAAAATTAATGTTTCAAATTAAATTAAGTTCAGCCATGTTTCAATTTATTTACCTAACAAGGTATTTAATTTTTGTATTATTTGAGTAAAAATTATATTAATTGCATATAAACTGAATTCAGTTCAACTGCTATTAAATAAACTATTACTAAAATTTGTACTGCCTATAATGATTTGGAAAATAAATATTTTGTATAAATATTATGCTATTGTTGCTAAACAGTGGCATCATTACCAAGATTAGGTGACTAGTATTTGTCCATGAAACACTGCAATAAAATTTATGATAGCATTGTTAAGTTCCAGTTGGTGCTCTTCATAGAGTGCAGGGTACTGAGGTTTATAGACGACACTGTGATATATTCAAACTTTTAGCCTTGAACCTCCTTGAGTAACCTGTTTATTGCATACAATATGTATATACATTGCACATAATGTGATTTTTGTGGTATACATTTTTAAAAATGCTTACAAAAGTTCTTTAGTACCTAGTTGCACCATTCCTTTTTTTAACACCTAAGTACGCAGATGACACTAAGGTGCCTCACGTGAAAGCCCCATGGTTCTATGCTTTTAATACAATAATACAATTAAAGAATGAAATTCTTTACCTTCCTCTGTGTTCTGGCTACATTGAAGTACTACAGTTCACATTGAATAGGTTTACCTAAGCTGGATGTACCATCAAAGTGCTAGATAATATTGGGCCAACATGTAGAACACTATTTGGCGATAAGTTCTTAGTTGATGCCAAGATTGGTGGCAGATAGGCTAACCGAACAGTGTCGGATTTTTATCCACACATCAAAGGATTTGGCATGCTTCACAAACCGTCTTCACATATTGGTGTCACACAGTTGCTTTTAATTTGAATGAAATTTCTAATTACAAAGCTTTCTAGACCAAGTTTATGTTATTTAATTAAGGTTACGCTATTAAATAAATTAAATTAAACAAATTTAGATAATAATAAATCACCAAGACACGTCTATCTCTTTTAAAGGGCCAATGCAGAATGTCAGGTACATTAATGAGTAAACAGCAATCAAACACACAACAAACAACAAACAAACATGCAAATATTAGCCCAATATTTCGGTCCAACCCTTGGCTCAATGAGTACAGTTGGCATTAGATATCATCTACGTTTATCATCCATGCTCAATCGCAACAAAAAATCAACAAAAATCAGTTACCAAGTTTTGAAAGTATGTATCATTGCAAATTAGATAAAACCCTATTGATTTTAAATAGAAGTTATGCTGCATATAAGCAATAAAATATTGCATAAATAAATAACACTAATTTATGTGTATCGTATTTGTACTTACGTGGTCTAATTATTTTTATTGTATATTTATTTTATATTTGTTTTCGCAGCTTGTAAAAATTATTGTCTTGCAGTATGAGGTTTTATGAGGCCAAGAAAGTTGTATATACATAATACACAAGAAATAATTCTGTTGTATATACAAAAATATTTAATGAAATACAATGGAATAAAATTAAATTTACTGAGTTTCGGATTTATTAGAGTATTCTTTGAATTGTCGGGAGTATGGAGGTCGTACAATGCTAATCGTTGGAACACACGTTGCACTATGTTACTCCTAATAATTTGTTCTATAGGGTACTGACTGACCCACTTTCACTCGTCGTATTCGTGGCTCCTCAGATGGCGAGTAACTGTCGCCTCCGCAGGTGGTGTAGTGTTTGATAGTGAAAGTGGTTCAAATTATTAACCGTTTTTGAAAAAGTGTGGATCAATCAGAAACCACGATGAAAGATTTTGTGAGTGTTTAAATTAACTAATTGTAGCAGGTTTAAAAATCTCGTTATAAATAGACTGATAAGAGAAATGTGAGACTAAAATAGTTTTTAGTCACTTGTTTCGTTAGTGTTTTTTAGTATTTTATTGAGTACGTGTGTACGTGCAATATAATGTTTACCCTTAAAAATAAAGCATCTATATAGGTTCAGACAATAAAGCCTTCTACAACGTAATGTGCAAAATCGAAAATACAGTGCGTCGTTAAATATCACTATTTCTGGTGTACGGAGAAACGAAGATCATGTTGTCTAAATTCGCCTTAGATAACTTTTACACGCAAATCCATTTCCAATTTCTAAATCTTGACTTATAAAGGTTATTTCAAATGTTCGTTATCGTTATTGAAAGTGTAATTTTGATAGTGTTAATCAACTCACGAGATAGTTCAAAGTCAATGTCGAATAATGTTGCATAATGCACTGTTGGCAAGCAGTTGCGCTAGAGTTGAAGGTTAATCTAACGGCGTGTACGCACAGAATGCGTGCGCGTTTGTTCAATTGTAATGTTGCTTATATTATTAGTCACGTCTACTATTGTATTATATATTACTATGTATTATATTGGTTCTACTATTTTGAAATTTCGATATTTTGTCCAAGATTGTATATCTATTTGTGAAGTTAATGGCAGAAGTTATTTAAGATGCGAAACAAACCTGTTTCCGCTAATGCTTTTTAATATCAATATGATTAACCCAATTAATACAATAGAGTACTTCGATCATTAATAAATTTCGTCATTTAAATGAAATGAATTATGTAAGATTAATATAAATGCTTTGTCTGGATTTCGCAGATGTAGTATTCTTTTTATTAATTGTTCTGGTCGTAACTCGTATAGATTACAATGTAATTTATTTAGAGTTAAACATGATAAAGTTATAACTATAATCAAATATTTAACAGTAATTTCATAATAATGCTATTCAAATACTGAAGGATCGCTGAAATGGATTTCATACAAAAATATGCAAAATGTAGCTGTAATTGCGACCTCGATAGTCACTAAGTAGTATTTGACATTATCAGTCCTTATAACTGTATTAAAGTGATATGGGTATTAGAATTGATATGGTATGAACTATGATGACGGAATATTGAGCTCGCGTGGGTTTTGCAGTTTAAACATTTTTAATATATCAATACTAGCTGTGCCAGCGACTTCGTCCGCGTGGAATAGTTATTTTGAGCATCATATTTATTTTTGCAAACAACCACCTCAGCTGTTACCCGATCTTGACAACGCGACATATCCAAATTTGATCGCCATAAAAATGATTCTAGTGAGTTAACATTAAAAGATAGACATATACTGTCGCGGACATTTTTTTAGATCATTTTAAGAGGAATAATTCTTTCATACATATTGTTTTGGTATCTAGAACCGTTTTCGCAGCGCACGCAACGGAAGCCCTCAAAGATGAATAATTTTCCCCGTTTTTTCCACATTTTCCATTATTTCTTCGCTCCTATTAGTCGCAGCGTGATGTTATGTAGCCCAAAGCCTTCCTCGATAAATGGGCTATTCAATAAAAAATTTCAATTAATTTTTCAATTTGACCCAGGAGTTCCAGAGATTAGCGCGTTTAAACAAACAAACAAACTCTTCAGCTTTATAATATTAGTATAGATATGATAGATAAATGTGTAAGTTTTAATTAATTTTGTATTCACTAGTTCTACAATGTAATTTTTCATTATTGCTGTACTAACAATTTAAATAATCAAATTGAAAAAAAAATGTACTAGTAATATTGTCATGTTTATTCGATTGAATTTTGTGTTATATTATTTTGTGATATTAGTTGCAACTTTATAAAAATATTTTTTTTAACTTCCAAATGTATGTTTTTAGTGCTTTAACATGTGAATGTTTTAAAAAGTTTACTTTCTTGCTCAATAAGATTTTAACATTACTTTTGCTATTCCGCTTTCTTTAATAGTTCCGATTGCAGTCCTTGGTCTTTACATGAAAAAAATTAATCGCTCTTTTAACAAGTGATCGGTCGCAAGATATTGATAGATAGATCAAGAATAGAAATGTTTTAATTATGATGATAATAAATGTGAATCAACGAAGCCGTTGAACTTGTGAATCGTGTTAGCAATTAGACCCCCGGGAGCAATTTTATGACATTACTGTAATTGTCAATTAATCTATCAGTGACTCAGAAGCTGCCAGTTCGCTTCTTGATGCGTTATCATACGTATATTACGCAGTCATGTTAACGATAGAGTCAGATGATGAGCAGTCTTCATCTTGTGTTACAAAAACAGCTGTCACTAATTGGGCGATCTTTCAATAATGTCTTTGCTGTTCAATTTATTATTACGTTCATTATTATTTTTGTCTTCATTGTATTTGACCAAAAAACTTTAACATCAACAGCCATGATTATATATATATATTGCTCTGAGTACGATACGGGCATGTATCATAAAGAAAATCTAAGTGAGTCTGTCAAAAAAAAAGTGTGATTGAGCAGGATAGAGCGAAAATGAGTGAAATTCTCTATGGGTGTGTTTATAAGTCTTTCATAAATAGCTTCTGAACGGTCTAACTAAACTAAATATTGTAGCGCATCGCTACGATTTCTGTAGACTTCCTTGTGAACCCGCTGCACCCACAAAACTCAGTTTCGGGTGAAAGAGTCACTATTTTTAGTTGGCTCACGCTCAGCTTTTATTTCGTTTTTCCTTTTCAAGCTTGCAGCAATTATAAATAACTCGCTTTGTCTCTGAAGCATCTGACGGATCTTTCCTACTGCGTATGATTGTTTCGTTTAATAACGTCTATATAATTTGTACGAGATAGAATACGTTTTAATTGGTCGTGACGCATAAGATATGAAAACTGTCATCTGGGGCTAAACGTATTTATGTTTTAGGTTAGTAGAGAACACATTCATAGAACCCGGTGCTAAATATACTACCCGGTGCCCGCGACTCCGTCTGCGCAGGATTAGTATTTTGAGAACCTTATGTTAACGTCGCGTAGAAAACAACTAACATTGTGTAACTAGCGGTTTTGCAGCGCACGCCAGAATAACTCGGAGATGGTTGATTTTTTCCTACTTGACAATTAATGTCACATTTTGGACAATTCACACAATACGAGGGCTGCTACTTATGTATCCGGAATAGAAAAATTAAACAAACGTATATGGCTAAATATGGGTTTATTGTTTTTCAAAGTATTCTCCGCGATGATCGATACACTTTTGCATACGTTGAAACCAATTTTTATAGCTTTTTGTCCACTCTGATTGCGGTATCTCTAAAATGTGCTGTTTGAACGCGTCGACGGCATCTTCACGGGTCGAAAATCGTTGACTACGTAATTTATTCTTTACATTTGGGAATAAATAGAAATCATTAGGTGCCAAGTCTGGGCTATATGGTGGATGACCCATCAATTCTATTTTTTGACCCTCCAAATATGTATTTGTTTCGCGTGATGTGTGACAGCTGGCTGGCATTGTCGTGGTGTAGAATTGATTCTGCGTCGCTTGTTGTTTTTACGTATTTCTTCAAATACTTCCGGCAAACAAATGGTCGTGTACCACTCCGAATTGACCGTTTTACGATTCTCCAGTGGTATTGTAGTCACATGACCATTAATACCAAAAAAGCGGCCACCATTTGCTTTAAAGTGCTTTTTGCACGACTCACTTTCGTAGGGTTCGGCTCATTTTGATACACCCAAACTGTAGATTGTTGCAAAATGTCTGTCAATGAATGTACGAAAATTATGTCATTTTGACAAATCTTATATATATAAAATTCTCGGGTTACAATGTTCGTTCCCGTACTCCTTCGAAACGGCTTGACCGATTCTCATGAAATTTTGTGAGCATATTGAGAGAGTAGGTCTGAGAATCGGCCAACATCTATTTTTCATACCCCTTAGTGACAAGGGTTGTACACCCTTAACATTTTTTCTGGAAATTACTTAAAAATTACTTATATGGCAAAACAAGAAAATATGATTTTATAGAGATTGTGAAGTCAAAAATACGCAATGTGATTTCATTTTGATATTAAACACATACATTAAATGAAGTTTCCACAACTTAAATTGGGAAAGCTAGAGAAGTATGTTTAGAGTAGTAAGTGGCAAACTGCAATCTTGACCTACCCCCACGAGTAAGAGGTGTGAGTATATGTGCGTACGTATCCATTTACCCTATCATCCTTACACGAGATTAAAACAATCAAAATGCAACCCCTAGTTTCTGCAGAATTACTGGAGCTACAACTAAAATTCTAAAATGTATATTTTGGGAAAATTCCTCAGCAAGGAATAGGCGAAATGAAGTTCGTGGGCACACAAGAAATAAAAAATGCATAAAAGACAACCGAAAATGTTGGCTTAACATTATTTTTGTAAGTGATCGCAACTTTGATATGTACATACACTTATCAGGGAAGACAATTTAAGATTTAATAAAACTTTAATGTACACACAGCAATACGTCAGACTATACACGTAGACCTTGAGACAGCTCTTATGTCGCTCATAAAGCAGTGACTTTTGCAACGCAAATGTACGGAAGACCAATAATTGAATTCTAATAAACAGAACTATGAATTAAAAAAAAGACAATGTCATTTAATTATTATACTTAGTGTAATTACAAATCTCTGTATCAAATACAATAAACTGCTCTTATTACTTCTCGTTCAGTTCGCTGGCAGAGAATGCATTTGCTAAGTGCAACAATCTTTGTTTATAGATATCTTTATATACAGGGGTTACAGGGCTGACGAAATAATAATTTTAAATTTAATTATCTAAAACCTAAGAACTTAATACTTTCTGCGTTAATTAACTTCAAAATTAAAGTAATAACATTTGAATGACACCCCTAGTTAAACGAATGAAATGCTAGCTAGTAGCTTGCTCTAAGCGCACTCCGTAATTACATCTCAGGACTTGTAGATAAAGTAACACTTATGAAAATCGTTAGAATGCAATATATAGGGTTAATTCAGTTAATCCAGGCCGGTTTGGAGTTAATATAATAATGAAAAACTACATTGTGTTTTATTTTAAATTCATAGTCTTATTTATTAGAACTCGAGCGACATAAGCTCTGCATCAAGGTCTTCGTGTATAGTCTTATGTATTGCTGTGTGTACATCAGCTTTATTGAATAATTTAATGTCTTCCTTAATAAATGGAAGTACATATCAAAGTTGCGATCACTTACGAAAATAATGTAATTATTCATGCAATATTTTCGTTTTTCTTTTATGCATTTGGTATTTCTGATTTGCTGCCTGGTTGGGCGGATCCAGCAAGGCTAAAACGTAATTGTTCAATTTTTAAATAAATTTCAGAATCTAAATAGACATCTTTGAATTTCCCAAATTTCATATTAATATCTTATCTTTGTGTTAATCTGAACTGATGTGTGCATATCCGCTGAAGCTTGTCTTCAAATATAGAAATATCGTTTCTATTTCTAGGAGTTTGGAGAATCGGTGGAGTCGGAAAAGCCGACCAGCGAAGAGTATGCGGTGGCAAAATGGCTCAAGTCGAACGTCCCTACAAAGAAGACGAAGTTTTTAAACCATCATGTCGAGTATTTTACAGGTAGGCTTGCGATAAGTGTGCTTTCTGATGTCTAATCTAATCCTATCGTCTAAGATAGATAACCGGCTAACTACTATCGTCATATGTGCGAAAGCTTTGCATCGCAATAGCTCAGTAGACTATAACTAGCGAACAATCTATAGACTTTCTTAACGATATTTTAAATTTGAATATGTATTTCAAACGTTCTCTTATTTAGGGCAATATTACGAAAATTATAAATATATCAAATCAAATCAAAAATTTATTCTTCAAATAGGATTTTACAATCACTTTTGAATGTCAAAGATGTTACGCCATTGGTTCACAAGTCTACGGCGAGAGACCTTGTACTGGAAAGAACCAGCAAGAGCAATTTTTTCTCCCTGTCTCATTACAGAGTCGTCAGTTGGAAGCCGGCTTCATATACACAGTTTGAACCCAACCTCCGATACAAGTTAATAATATATCGATAAGACAATCTATCTATATAGACATCGTTAGGATATCGACTATCGACCGGGAACACTAACTATAAGCTCGCATAATTTAGTGCAGTGATTCCCAAATTGGTCTGTATCGACCCCTAGGGGTCTATTACAACCTGCAGGGGTCAGCGAAAAAAAAATTTGGGCGTCCATGAAATGAAAATGTTGGTCCACGATAATGAATCTCAACAAACGCTGATAGTAGTTACTTATTTATATACTTACATTATACTATTTTCTAATATAAAGGCATATACCTACAAAGCATTTACAAGGTATTTATAAAAGTACCTGTGAAGTAAAAAATGTAGGTATGTAGGTATTCAATATCAGGTAAGTAGAGGGTCTACCCAAAATCGAGAAACAAGGCAAAGGGTCTGCGACACAAAAAAGTTTGGGAACCTCTGATTTAGTGGCTAAAGTAATCACGACTTAATCTGTCTGTCCGTAATGCGACCTGTGTTTCTGTTTTTTCTTACCATATTTTACGACTATTTATCATGACATTTTAATGCAATAATCTCAACAATATGTCTTTAATCAACATTAATCGTTTCTATGATTAACTGCGTTACAAACTGCGATGTTCTTTGCAAATGCTTTAAATATGTTTACAAAACTTTATGTATTAATGTCGTCGCCATGTGTTAATAGTTGATCCGCAATGGATGTCATTTGTTTTCTAAACACGCCATCACATCAGCGGCATGTGCATTGTCGGCGTTTAAATGTATACTGATAGATAACAAGTTATATTATGTAAAGAAATTTATGATAACATATATTTTGCAGTATTACAAAAACTTACCTGAAAAAATATATTGGTTTCTAACAATTTCTTTGTTAGATCTGTTCCTTTATTAATTGCGCTCTTGGAAGTTATTTATTATTCGTCATCGTTTGGAAACATCTCGAGGTGACTAATGAAGAATATAAATGTGGATTATACAATCTATCTCTTTCTGTCTGAACGCTTCGGCTCTTTTTGCCAATTCATTCCCTCATTACAATTCATATTGATTTCTATCATAGCTCTATTAAAAAATCGTCTAAAGTTCCAATACAGAATTTTTCAATTTTGTTTTTTTGTTACGATGTAATTTCTCCTTTACGTATTTTTTGCTTCTATCGTAGACAATCTGGTGAAATAACTCGTAACACTTACTATTATCATACTTGTAAGTTGGTTTGACACTCGTCCTACTTAGTTTGACATGTCTGGCATTTTTCGGTTGAGTACTTGTGTTCGGCATAATATTCACGCGTTAGGCTTCTTCAGCTTATAATAGACTTTACTGGTCTATGATCGAACGCGTTTGGCTCACATCTTATAAACTACGCGGTTCTGAATCTAACACAACGTGTCTCTCCTATAAGCAAGACGTGCAAACGGCCATTCTGTTGTGCTGCGACGTGGGTGGCGACTCTTCACTCCGCACCCTGTTTTAACTGTTCTTAGCTATAAAAAATTACGTCTATTCTTGAAAGACAAGTATCCGGGTCTTTATAATTATCCGTCCGTTACTTCAATATTTTAGGACAGGATAACCTGTAGCAAATTATATAACAAAACCGTATTAGCACAACTGCCGAAATTAATATTCTTTCTATTGACTACAATGTGTTCTCATGAAATTTACATCGAGCAGACAAGTTTGAAAATTTACAATAATCACAGTACAAGCATGAGTCCTTCAGCGATAGTTACAACTTGCTCTCCGGTGGGCTACCAATAGCAATGTAAAAAATTGCACTAGCTCGACAGTCATACCCACATCACTGCCAAGAATTGGCAGGTCTTTCCGATGGAGAGGAGACTTGAACGAGGCTGGCTTATTGCAATTTGGTGAGCATTAAAGGCAAGTCTTTCGTAAACTTGGTTGCAATTAGTGAAGGTTGAGCACTCTTTATTCATTCACTGTAATATTAAATTATCCTCAGTGTATAACTTCGGAATATCAGTTACTTCTTTATGGAAAGGTTAAACACATCAACCGTGGTCCCGTTGAAATTCCGGCTGACGTCAAACGCGTCGAGTGACGATCTGTGTTGTTCGCACGTCATTTACAATTACAGGACCAGTTCTGAAATTATCAGCGTGTTCGTCATGTTTGTAAGATTCTAATGGTTTATTTTATTCTTTACTTTTATATATTTTCTTAACATTGTTTCGGCAATAGGAATCCACGCATACCGAGCTTAAGTTATTCCTATACTTATGTACTATTTACTTAAACAAATATTTTTTGATTCCGCTATGACGGAACTTTCAGTGTTACCGGCTCCTGCACTCAGAAAAAAAATTTTACAATACTACCAGAACGAATTGTAAATTATATTCTAGTTAAGGAAACAAAAAAATGTAAGCACTATTGGAATTATTTATAAGGTTAAATAATCGTATGATTGGAAATACTAAATAAATCTGATAAATAAGTTTATTTTACGAAACATGATATATAGTACCAGGTACATAGTAGCTTAGCAAATATTAAACTCATTTTAGTATTGTACACGATTAGGGTTCAAAGTACAATATACCAGAAATTCTTGTTATCACAGAACATTTCTGTAACGACTCGTTATTATAAATTACTAGATATATTTTTCACACTAATAGTACGAAAAAGGTTTTCGATAATATACTTAATCTGATATGTAAAACGATACAGTATTTTAGTCTTTACAGTGAAATATTATTTATCAATTGTTATTTTGCACAATATTAGTCAGCAACAGGTCAGCCTTTACATTGCTCTATGAAAGCCGCTATTACGAGAGGCTCAAGAGCTGTCCAGCGTTCAATGAGCCTGATGTGTTGCTGTGTGTAGCGTTCCCAGAATATTACTTTTCTCTATGGTGTAGCGTTCGGACGTAGAATTATAATTATCTTAATCTAATTACCTAGAATTATCGCCAGCAGTACCCACCGGCCAGACCGGCGCCGGCGCCGTTACGAGAGGCTCAAGAGCTGTCCAGCGTTCAATGAGCCTGATGTGTTGCTGTGTGTAGCGTTCCCAGTATATTACTTTTCTCTATGGTGTAGCGTTCGGACGTAGAATTATAATTATCTTAATCTAATTACCTAGAATTATCGCCAGCAGTACCCACCGGCCAGACCGGCGCCGGCGCCACACCGCTCCGCTGGTGATGCCAGGTTGGGGGAAATCTCCCCAAATTTGGAGGTTTTTTAAAGTTGTGGAGGACGATTAGGGGAAAATATTTTTTGGAGGGATTGTTACAGAGAAAAAACTAGATTTGAGATTTATTAAATACTAGCTTTCCCGCCTGCTGCTTCGCCCGCGTTTTATTCGAATTTCCCGCAAGAAAGAGCTGTTTTCCCTCAGTATAATTATCTTATTTCTTTCCCCGGGTCTTAAAACACCTACGTGCCAAATTACATCAGAAATGGGTTAGCTGTTGTTACCAGGTTACCAGGCCCATGGGCCATGAATCAAAATCAAAAATGTATTCAATTAGGATTTTTGCAAGAACTGTTGCACGTGAAAGACGTTACGCCATTAGTAAGTCTACGGCGAGAGTTCTTGTACTGGAAAGAATCAGCAAGGGTTTGAAAATTTACAATAATAAGGGTTCTTCTTGTATTTTTACAGAGTCGGCAATCAGAAGTAGGATTCAGATAAATAGTCTGAACGTAGGGTTCCTTTACAAGTTTAAACAAGTTCACATTATATCTATAAAAGCTATAGATTCGTTATTTTTTACTATAGTCAAAATATTTTTTTATTTATTAAAATTGTTATCATTTAAGTAATCCTTAACAGTATAATAAGCTTCTTTCATAAGAGTATTTTTGATAAATAATAAATCTGTGAAAAGGTAAATCGGTAACACTTTGTAGTAGAACATTGTTGTAAAATGCTAATGCATTTTCCCACAAAAGAGCCTAATTTTTTGCATCCTGTACGTTTGGAACGACAAGCTTATTTTTAGATAATGAACATTTCTGAGCCAATGATCGATAGTGAATGTTTTAGTCACTTAACAAGTTCCATCAGTGTATTATTTGTATATTGATGTAATTTTTTTAAGCCTTCGAACCAAGCTTTAGTGTGTTTTTTTATAAAGTAGGAAGAGTCGCTATCCGCCATCTGTCTGTCCCTATGTATGCTTAGATCTTTAAAACTACGCAACGGATTTTAATGCGTTTTTTTTAATAGAGAGAGTGATTCTTAAGGAAGATTTATATGTATAATACATGCATAATATATAAATAATAACATATATAAATAAACACTTGTTTTTGCGCTTATATTGCAAAAGCGCTGGCTGAACCCTACGAGATACCAAAATAATGTACTACAGTATTGTCCACCTTAAAAAGTTCAACAAAATAGTCCGCGATGGTATATGTCTATCTCTTAGGGATAACCCACGATAACCATTTTTTCATTGTACCCGTGCGAAGCCGGGGCGGGTCGCTAGTTATACATTATTTTACGAGACTGTATGTGTGTATTCATCACAAGTGAAGTTATAGTGTGCATAAAGTTACTTACAAACTAAAAGATATATTGTGTATTCTGAAACGTCTATATTAATCTTTTGTTATTAAATACATGATTAATCGGAGCCAGAACAAATCTAAGCTCGAATCTGACCCACTGGTTTGTGGGTTATCAACCGTACGGACGCCGTGTTGATTAAACATGTGAAATAAAAATATCCGGAATGGCTTGTACTGATATGCGTGTCCATGTGTTGGCTACAAGGCTTTATTTCGTAATAACAATTGTTCGATAAATATTGATTAACTAGAAAAATACGTAAACGAAAGCGGAAAAAGGTGAGATAGATAATTTTGTATAATTAGTATTTACGTAATCATTGATTCGGCTGCAAGTCAGATTTTCCACGTTGATATTGAGACTGCGGTTGAAAAGTGGTTTTCGTACTTTAACTGTCATTATCATATCTAGCGATTGATCTCCACGTAATCGTAATCTGTCGTAAATCAGTGCATTCCATATTATAAATCTCCACATCATTTGGCTCGATGAATTATTGTTAGCAATTTTATTTTAATGCTAATAGCCATAAACTATTCGAAAAATTAATTATCTCTTTAAATAAAATAAAATTACGTCGTCTACAAAATACGTCTTCTTTATTGATATTATTGCGATTGACATCCATCAACAAACTTACAGCTATCATAAAAAAAATATACATATAAAAGAGGTAGATGACAGTGTTAGGTATAGTACAAAATTTTGTCACATCGGTAGCTACATATAATATGGTATATGTTTTTCTGGGATTGACACTCAACAAGGAGTATTTCTTTTCTCTCCCATTGATACTTAGTTTGACCACAGCTTCCATTACAGGATGCCAATTGCGATACAATTGTAATATTTACTACACGGCGCCGGGCTCGGTAGCACAGCTGCGGCGCTGTGGGGTTGTGGGGGCGGGCGCGAGGAAATCGCGCCCGCGGATATGGCGACCCGGGAGGGACCACGCCCCTTACGTGGCCGGGGGGCGTCGTCGGTGGTGGAGATCGGGGGAGGTATTGTAGCCTCCCCCGAGGAGGGCTCCCCTGTATCGGCGGGGGAGCGGAGCGGGTTCCCGGAAGTAGCTTGGTGTTCCCGGGGGCTCCCTACATGCCTGAGGAAGGCCATCCCTGAAGTTTTTAGTGGGTAGGCCTCCCCCTTCTGGGGAGCAGAGCCCCACATAACCGCCGGCTAGCCACAGCCGGGGTATGCAACTTAATGCATTTTCCTCAGGAGGAACAAAGAAAAGGAAAAAAAAAGTCCGTAAGAGCAGATGCGACACTTAACATTTCTCGGCACCTTTAGTCGTACAAATGTTGCTACTTACACACTGATATTGCTCTGTGTTTTTTTAAAGGGGGGGGGGGGGTTTCATTTAATGATCTTCGCTTCTTGTGCAGAGATAGGATTTAGATCCAGTATATTATATACTTTCACTTTCCACGTACACTCTTGAAATTCACTTAAACTGCTTCTACGCATTGGATCTATGTCTCAGCGTGTCCGTGTCTTATAAAGATATGATAAAAAGTAGTGTCAGTAATTAGTAAGTGTAATTTCAATCTTTCATTATGTTCGGAATTTGAAATCAAGGAGGAACTCTCTAAATAATAATTCTTGAGACCATGGGATTGGTCTCTACTAAGGCAGTCAAGTAAGTCCGCTATTCTAGTAACATACAACAATGTCTAATATGATGTGAATTGAATTCTAGGCGTGAAGGCAGTGGACGCGCTATTGACTTCGAAATGGGCCACAGGCAAGAATCCAATCTTCACCAGTCGCCATGACGTCACCGATTACTTACACCAGATGTTGCTCCACAAACTATTCCACAGAGCTAAGAAGGTAACAGATATCAATAAAAAAATAAATAAATCGTTTATTGTAAACCACATTATAAAAAATCGTCCTGTCCCCAGATGTAGCTTGAGCCATGTTTCAGAGAACAGTTCTTTCCCATATTTAAACCAAACAAAAACCGACCCGTTATAAATCTTTTTGCGAGCGTTTTAAACCTCTGGGTTGAGTTAACACTTCATCCTGTAAAGCTATGGAAACTATCCTTGGTACATAATATTAGTGAAGCTTGACCTAAGTGCTAAATTCACCAAAATGTAAAAAAAATGTAATTATAGGGTTTATGTACAGTACAAAATTCTTAGGTATTATACTGGATTTGTAGTTAAGTCTTTGATATTCAAGGAAATAAATATATTGACTTTAACTGTTCAGTATATTTATGAAAATTTCATTTATGTTTATAAGAACTACTATAATACATTTAATACAGTATAAAAATTTTCAAATTCACTGTTTTAACACGAGAAATAAGAAAAAACTACCTGCTCCAACATTCAGGCTTCAAAATACTAGTAATTAGTTCATAAAACACAGTTCCAGTAAGCCCTCTCATAAATTTATATCACATTTTAAAAATATTTTGATACAAAAAGGGTATTATAATAATATAACAACTATAGTATATTAATATAACAAAGTCAATGATTTCATGAATGATAAAAATGCTTGGATTTAATTCTTATGACATATTTTAATGATACTATTATTATTTAATGATAGTATTACATAAATAAATGGATTGTTCTCTTGTACCGGGCAGATATGTTTATTGTCATCTGACATTTATGATTCCGTATTAAATAGATTATTATTTAAATAGATTGCTCTTGTATTGGAAATATATACAGATAGGTTTATTGCGATATGACATTTATCTAATCTTGTAATGACAACATATGTGTTATACTCGTAAAGTACTATATTTCTTTCGATATATAAATCGTATTGCATGATATTATGATGTAAATGAGAATATAAAAAGGAGAAACAAAGAATAGACAGACATTCAGAGATTTTTCTTCCTGTATGGATAAGATTATATAGCTCTAAGTTCTGTATACGCTTAAATTTATATTTGATGTTAAAGTATGAAATTACCATTGTCTATGAAGATTATACAGAATTTCGCTTATTCCATAGTAACGTATTTATTCAATAACCAAGGCAAAGACATTACACTAAATAATAACATAGCTTTGAAGGCAAGAAAATTTGTTACCACAAAGTTAATGTCAATAATGTACAAAATTCTGAGAAATAAAAAGCAGGTACTTTTGAAGAATATATTTGTGGTTTAAAATAACCTAAATTCGAGTTTCATTTGAAATCAGAATATACCTATATGTTAGGATTAAAATAAAATAAACATAAATATTCCTTACACTCACACTAATTAGCCTAGCCCAAAGTAAGTTCTGTAAGGCTTGTGTTATGGGATCTAGGGTAACGAATAGACATACATATATTATAGATATATAAATATTTTTAATAGAATAGGCTTGTATCCACTATGAACAAATCTGATGCATTAGGTTGCATAACAATTAAGATGATCATTTAATTATGAAAAAACAAAGTTTTATAAAATAATAACTTTTGATTATTTATATTTTTATAAAATAAAATTGCACAAAATAAGCCATAAGTCACGTGACAGCAAACACCAATTAAAAAGTGTTACGTCACGCCGTGCGAAACGTCAAAGTCAAAATGTCATTCCCAAGTGTCTTGTGGAAGTGCGAAAAAGAATGGGCATCATTCCTTCTCGCGAGTGTCAGCCACTTTTTACGTATCTGCTGATTGTTTGGCACGTATATAAATAATTTTTTTGCTGTTTTTATACTTGTGCTTGTACACTGGGGCACTATGCAGTACTTGTAATACGATGAATCCATTTTTTATTAAAATAACTTCACAATACCGAATATTCCGATACTAAAACAGCTGTGTTTTGCACGGCGTGACGTCATTCAAGACGCCATGACAGTCATGAGCGTTTTTGATGACTAATGTCAAATATTTAATTAAATGCAAAATTATTCTTATAAATAAGCATTTTTTTTCAAAAATAATAATTATTTTGTATAGAATAGGCATCAAGGTATATTAGTATCTAACTACTGAAATTTAGGCAACAAGCCTATTATACATTAACATCTATGACTACTGTACAAATGCTCGCATTCATCACACAAACATCTGCCCCCATCGGGAGTCGGAACTCCTGACTTCAGAGATGGCGACACAGCTCACACACATAGGTTGTCAAAAATAAATATCATTGCAAATTATATTGCAAACATAAATAATTTCTATGACGGTACCTGCACCGATCTGTCAGTTAAGCTGCAGAATCACATAATTAGCTTTTGGTAGGCTATATTATGTATTTTTTTTTGAAATGACAGAATTATTAAGATTCAATGTTACAATCCATACTAATATTATAAATGGGAAAGTGTGTCTGTCTGTTTGTCCGTCTTTCACGGCAAAACGGAGCGACGAATTGACGTGATTTTTACGTGGACATAGTGGAAGGGATGGAGAGTAACGTAGGCTACTTTTTATCCTGGAAAAAATCGACAGATCCCACGGGATGCGCAATAAAGGCTTCGTTCAAAAACACAGATTTTCATGCGAAAAACGGATAGTCCCACGGGAGGCGCGATAAAACCTTTGCGCCATAAACCGACTTCCGCGCATATGTAGCCGTGGACGAAAGCTATGGCCCTTAACACTATAGACACAATCCCGATATCCACGCGGGCGAAGCTGCGGGCAGAAAGCTAGTTATAATAATAAAGCAGCGATGTAACAACACAATATGACAGTTTCAATTAACTTCAGTAGCCACATAATCCAATTACCGCACTGTCTTATAATTCTAATCAACACTGTAGCTCTGAGTATATGTAATAATGTTAAAATATTTCCTTTTCCAGGTGCCAGTAACTGAACAGGAGCTTAAAGGAAAATCCAAGAAGAAGGACATAGAAAAGACAAGCAAAAGTGGGGATGAAAAAGATGGCGAGAAAAGTCAGGCCAGTGCTTGTGAAGGCAAGGTAATGAAATTATTCAATTGAATGTATATGTGCTACAATTAAATACAACCTTTTTAGTCAATTTTAGTGGCCTTCTAATTTGGAGTTCTAGATTCCAAATTTGACATATACTAATGGGTATTTTGGTCATTCGATTTGCATATGTCCATTTATCCGACATTTTGGCGTGAAGGTATATCGTGAGATGATCTTCATATGTTGTTGACTACCCATAGAGTTGTTGTTGACCCATAGAGTCAACATGATTGACTAAATCCTTTTTTCTTTTTTTGTCTGTTGGTGAGGCGGCAAGAGTGACAAGCTGACCCTCTCCTCTGCCCTTTGCTTCTGCCCTTTTGGGTTTCTGCAGTAGGGTCCACATTGCGATGCTACTGCCCACAATGGTTCATTAAGGCCTAAATAACCCATAAATAAATATAATTTCACAAAATTGTTTATTTAACTATTATCAAATTAAACAGAAAAAAAAATGTTTGATTAAACAAAATAATCTTTTTCAATATTTTTAGGGTTCCATACCTCCAAAACGGAACCTTATAAGATCACTTTGTTGTCCATCCGTCCGTCTGTCAAGACCCTTTTCCTCAGAAACGCGTCGAGATATTAAGCCGAAATTAATATCATATACTCACTATCTCTCAAAGCAGTGTAAAATCCAAACTTCTAAATCAATGCCATAAAAAGATATGGCCGTTTATGTTTCATTTGTATTGCATGTTTTGACATATGCAAGGGAATCAAAACCTATAGGGTACTTTCCGTTGACCTAGAATCATGAAATTTGGCAATAAGCAATGTCATGTAGCACAAGTAAAAGAAAAACTCAGAAAACCGTAAATTTGTAGTTATTCCACAAAAAGAAAATTGGTGAATGTAGTTGTACCTTTTTTCCTTACTGCTTACACTTTTAAACGTCCTTATTATTATTACATGTCGAACGAACAATTTGCATGTCGACAAATTTGTTCGGAACCCTTGTTGCGTGAATCCGACTGGCACTTGACCGGTTTTATTTTATAAGAAAGATATAGCAGTTACATTACTTTGCGTGTTTATTTAGATTCGATTTGACATTTATCTTAATAATGTAGCTATGTAACTGCACTGTATGTTAGATTCGAATTTGTTGGAAGAAACAACAGACCTCAAAAAATAATTGCTCAACATTTAAAAATGATGGGAATATAAATTTCATGTTCGCTTAGAATAAGTTGAATGCATGCTATTTTGCAATTAAGTGTGCCTACATATAAATCTCTATCTGTGATGTGAATTTCTACAGGACTCGAAAGACAAAGAAAAGGAGAAAAAGAAACGCAAGATACGTCTTGAGATGCACATAGACCAGGTGTTTTTGGACACGGCCGACGCTTACGTTTGGATTTACGACCCGATGCCGTGGTACTACTGGGTGTGCGGCACTCTGGTCGTGATCGGGACCATCGCTGTTTGTATGTTCCCCCTGTGGCCGGCGACTGTCCGGTGAGTCTAGTGGCGACTTTATACATTCATATACTGAAACAAATCTGTTAAGGTTAGTTGGATGTTCGTACTAGTGATGTGCCGAGTCGCCGTTTTGGTGGATTGAGTCGATTCGAGTCAGTTTATATGTAGGGATTGCAATCCGGAAAAACGGATCCGGTAATCCGGCGGATCCGGCATCATTTAATGGTTACCGGATCCGGTACCAATATACCGGATCCGAGGACCGGATCCGGTACCAATATACCGGATCCGAGGACCGGATCCGGTACCAATATACCGTATCCGAGGACCGGATCCGGTACCAATATACCGGATCCGAGGACCGGATCCGGTACCAATATACCGGATTCGAGGACCGGATCCGGTACCAATATACCGTATCCGAGGACCGGATCCGGTACCAATATACCGGATCCGAGGACCGGATCCGGGGCTAGCAGTTAGTAATCATGATAGTATCTGTCATAATCATAAACACCTATAAGACTTGTTTGTTAGCATTCTCAAATACTTTAATAATGATTTTGATCTCATTTCAGTTAATTACGTAAGGTTAATTGTGTCTATTAGATATTATTCGCTGGGTGCGAAGTACTAGGTGGGGGTAACATAATCTATCGCAGCGCTCATGGTGGTCAAAAGTAGAATTAATGTGGGCTCTGTCATCAGATGTATCTGTCAATGGCAAAGCGATTCTACATAATACATTTTAATATCATTAATATTTGTTACGTATTAAATTATATATAGAATTTTATGGGTAAAACTTAACTGTACTTACTGTTATGCAACGATGTTATCTATATTACTCTAAGCTTTCGCAAGCTGATCTATTGACCCACTAAAAAGTTTTTGGCTTAACAGAATATAAACATATTTTTCTAAAACACAAGAATTTTCTTTCGTCTTTTATCTTTACTAAAATGCTAACTTCTTCTGATAATAAGATTTTCAATCAACTTGCTGCTAAGCCAAGTTTTATCTTCTGCAAATTAATGATGAGCAGATAGACATTGCCCAAATTATATTATAAGATTTGTCGTGCTTAGTCGATAATAATAAATTATTACTTGCTGTCTAATTACCCCGTGACTGATTAATCATCAATTCTAATTCGTAAGAGTCAGCTTTCCTAATTTGGGAATTAAAAGTATTTTAATTTGTTGTAAACCAATTTAGTTAAATATATTTTCAATTAAATATTTATTTGGATAAACTAGTTTTATATTATATATGAGGGATTTGTTATGTGTGAGTGAATTTTGTCAGCGAATTGTATACGAGAGAGACGAATGAAAGTGACGTCGCGTCGTGCAGTTACTGCGCTCTCGCCAACTATAATAGAGCGTATGTCATTGTGTTCGGTAAATATTCATAGTTGATGTAATTTATTTCATTGGAATATAATTTATTTAAAGTTTGTTTTTATTATAATGTCAGTGTCAGTAACTTCCGGTGTAGATAAACAGCATCCTCACACATTATGCGGTTTTAGGAATGTAATGAAAACAGCTTAGTCACATATTACTTACAATTTATTAAATGCGCGGTAACACGTTTTAACATTGATAATTAACATTAATCTCACATCTTACAACATTAACAGTTACATCAAAAACAATTAAATCGACCTATGATATACCCAGCCAATACCAACAACTTTCCTTTGAAGACGGTTTGTGGTTGGAATGTGATATTGTGAGAAACACTCACAAATCCGGTCTTCAAAACAATACTCATTTCGATCTGATAACGATATTTAATTTATTACTAGCGATACAGGAACATTTAAATATATTTACTGTTATATAATGAATATATTTTCTTTTTGTTTTACTGTAAAACTACAACTATAAATTAAGTAAACAAACCCTGACACAATCAAAATAAATCACACTTTTTGAACTTACCTCATTTGATTTGAATGACCAAAATGATTACAAAACCTTTTTTACCCCCAAATCGTGGTATCACAACAATTTATTAGTCGAAAATATTTGTTATTTTTTCATTTCGATATTTTTTCCAAAATATACGACCTAAATGTCAATGTGACAGAGCCCACAAAGTTGTGGACGCCAGTTGGCGTTGTAATCGTGCACGGAGCCAATAGTTACTTGATAATTAATATTGTTACTTATAAATTGATCTATCTGTGAAAGTGCAATCTAGAAAGACTGAGCTACTCGTTACGTCGTAAAATTATTACTAGTTACCTACACTACTAAATTTTAATTGTTTTCTTGTTGTATATTTGTCTTAACATTGTCTTAGATATGATGAGCTTTATGTACGAACTAGCGATGTGCCGAGTACGGTTTGCCTCAAGTCAGACTCGATACCTACTTTAGACTAGCCTACTCGAATACTAATTTATTTTGATTCGAGTACGCCTGACTCGATTCCGGTACTCAAGGAAGAATCGGTTCGTACTCGCTAACTTGATTCTATTTATACGACTCCTACTGACTCGAGTCTAGTATTCGAGTTTGCCTAACTCGCTTTCGAGTTTGGTTAATCTATGACTTGATTCAATATTTATTATCTTTTAATAAAAGTGACAGTATTATTATTTTTGTGTCATTGTGCTTAACCTAACTTACACGCTGTTTGAAGTGAACTCCTTTCTATATTTCCTTTTTGTTCTAAAATCGGACTCTAGTTCTAGACTGGGCTAGTATTTCCAGACTCGAATTTCTAGACTTGAGTCTAGGAATCGGACTCGAGTCTAGAAATATTCGAATACCAAACACAGAATTCGAGTACTGGGCTCGAATCACGGAATAGAGTCCTGATTCGAATACCGTATAAACTGTCTCGTATCGACTCGATCCACCATAACAGCGACTCAGCACATCACTAGTGTCATTATCAAACCTAGTTGGATTGAAAATAGTCTTAAGTAAAAACGCTTGGAACGAATATAACCACGAAATTTATATTTTACACTTGCTCAAAATTACTTTGTGTTTTATATCTTATTTGTGGAATGTTTGAATGTTAAATCATCCGTCGTTAGTTTTTATTTTGAAGTACAAATCATACTTCATTATGTATCTCAAATTTATTAAATTTAAGAACACAATAGAGAGCTTACGTTTTATTATAAAATTAAAGTCATTAATGCTATAGAACTTAATTGTGTACAAACAAATGTACATATTAAAATAATCAAACTATGAATCAATCAATTTGAGAAGCATAAAAATATTCATTAATAATAATTTTTTTAACATTGTTAAAACGCGAGATTAAAGCTTTTTTGTCAAATGTTGGCTACATTTATACAATTCAAAATAAGCAATCAGAATCAAAACAATACAATACAACGCGTAGGGTACGCGTCGTGCGCAGTAGTGACGATGCATACAAGTTGTAACTTGTTCAATCATGCATTAGCAAATATGTATGTATTCAATAATAAATAATAGACCATGTCGGATTACACTGGATGCCTGATTAGACAGGGGCCGGATTACCGGGGGTCCACTGTATTCATATAAATTATGAAAAAGTAATAATTAAATCAAATCATTCTTAAACATTTATGTTATTACTTACAAATATCACACAAACACACACGATTAAAAATTATTTGTATATAATTTAATTGTCAAAATTCAGGTGACATTTGCGCACAGACCACCCACCTCTTTTTCATGTGATCGATTGATAACTCGGCCTAATGACTATGCTCTACTACTACGTTCATTTTGGACCGCGTTTTTGCACGCTATCGGTAATTCGGACTACATCTTAAGAGCGTCCTGTCAAACGATGTTACGTGTCACTAGTAATTTATTTCAGTTATTTCAATAACAGCTAATATAATGAATTATTTTCCCGGCTTATACTGTTATCCTGCTGTTGCTGTTGACAAAAGAATCGCCTAGTCGCATTGTTGTTGTCGCCACTTGTACCGTTGTGTAGGCGCTCGCTCTGTTGCCCGACTGCTTATTCTTATAATATTAACCTTTCTCACAAGGACATAAAGTTCCTATTTGTTTATTTCTTATAGTAATTTTACTAATACCAAATTCACAATTTTGTACCTTCGCGCGTATAGCAATTAGACTCATTTTGATTTACAGTTTGATTTGAAATAACAATTAGGTAAACTGTTGCTGGCTTGCTGGTGCCTAAGCTGTTATCATTTTTAAGTTACGCATTATTTGCAGTTGTGTGATCGTTGCTATCATTAGTGTTGTGTTTGAATTTGCCGTTGTGTGATCGCGTATGCAAATTAAATTACCTATTCGTTGCAATAATTACTGTCGTGTACTTTTGAAGTAACTAATAAATAATTAGAGTAGATATTGTAAATAAATGGAAATGGAAGAATATTGCATGTAAATAATGTAAATATTGAATGTAAATAACAAATTATGTACAGATCAATGAACTTTTAAATACACCAGAATATTATATTGATTAATTAGTTTTAAGTTATTTAAATTACTGCCTAATGTTCTGACAGTCCTACGCCTGAAAAAGTATGAAGGAAAGTTCATCGTTAAGAATAACTAGCTATAATAACAATCGTACTCAACAACATTTGTCAAAACAGCAATATAACAGGATAACAGACAACAGTTTGCAATAACAGTTATAGGAAAGTAACACAGTAGCCATTACTACGTGTCACTGGCAGATTTAATAGCCGTTTATTATAGCTCTGGTGGACTGAGACACAGGCTTAAATCAGCTTCTATCTATCTTAGGGGCCGGGGTGGCTACCGTGAGGTGCCAACGCACTTCGACCCATTATGGGTCTTTTGTGCTACCCCATTAGTTCCTACTCCTTAATGTCGTTAGACAGTTACTTGACCACCGTCAGTCCAATCAAACGTGCTCAAGAGCCTGATTATGTCCCTTGGTGGCATTACCCTAAAGTCGTTGGGTTTTGGGTATCCAATCCCTATCAACCTTTGCCTACTTCCGGCCAGAGCATCGCAGTTGCACAATAGATGTGTCATGCTCTCCTCCTCGGTCTTGCAGGCCCTGCATAGAGTGGTCTCAGTGAGGCCCATCTTGTGCAGCATAGTTCTAGTACCAAAGTGTCCTGTAAGGGCACCAAGCACCAGGCGGGTGTGGAGCCTACTTGAGCTCAGTGTGAATCTCAGCCAGTTTTCTGAGCCCATAAAGAGCTTGGCGTGCGTCATTCTCTTTAGGTTATTCCATTCCTCTGTATGCCTCGCATGCGATTGCATTCTTATATGTGTTCCAATTGTCTTTGACGTGATGCCGACAAAGGGTTCAGGTCCCACCATGGGTGTTTCCTTAAATCAGCTTAGTTCAGCCACCAGTCTCTTCAATCTTAAACAGTAAAGTAGTTTTAAGGTCTGCCATTAGGTTTAAGATCATTTTTTTGTTATTGTAAGATTGTGGAGAAAAATAAAATAAGTAAATAAAAATAAAATAAATTATTACAAGCAAATCCTGATGATTACCGTTCATTCTCAGGAAGGGCGTGTACTACCTCAGCATCGCGGCCGCGGCGTTCCTAGTCCTGATTATTGCCTTGGCGGTGCTTCGTCTCGTGGTGTTCTGTGCGGTGTGGACGCTGACTCTGGCTCGGCATCACTTGTGGCTGCTGCCCAACCTGACCGAGGATGTGGGATTCCTTGCCTCATTCTGGCCGCTGTATCAGGTGACATTTTTATATAAAACTAGCGGACCCGACAGACTTCGTCCTGTCAAAAAGATTTGTACAGTGGCAGTTTTTTGTTCCTAATTATTTTATAGATAATGTCGCATAGCCAACCAAATCGCAAAAAAAGCCTAAATGACCTATTACATTTTGTGGCTATTCAATTTTGGAACGTGACATTAAATCCTCCAACGATGTATTCTGTGCTCCAACGCACGCACGCACACTGTTTTGATAGATATGATTGAATTTCAACTATATGTAGCGTTAATAAAGCGTAAATTGACTCTGATGTTAGGAGCACACCTTCGTTGCTTAGACAACAGTGAGTGCTTGCAATATGAACTTTATACAATAACAATAAAGCTCAATTCGACTGTACGTTTTAGTTAGAAAACGTTTGCATGGGAAAATAAAAGGGCTGTTTCTAGGGTATTTCCGATAATTATTCGAATTTTCCTCATTGTAAAAACCCTCCTTGAACTTCAACGAACATTAACAAAAAAGAATTGGCCAAATTGGTCCAGGCGTTGTTGAGTTATGAGCTTACCAACACATTTTGCGATTCATTTTTATATATAAGAAGATAACTCTGATGGTGCGTTTATAGTAGAGTTTCTCTGCGAGAATTCTCGAATCGAGAATTCCCGAGAAATTTTGCGTTACTGGAGACGAGAAAAAAGTGGTCGAGAAATCAAGAAATTAAGTCAAAAATTTTTTAAACTTAATACGTAACCGACTATCAGATAATGCTTTAACTGCCCTCGTATTTTTGAAAGCTTATTTCCTAAATAATAAAAATACCTAGTGGGCTAGCTTTTGGAACAGTTTCCTCTTTAGATTATGATTATAATTAGTCTGATTATTAATTATTTATTAGATTCTTAAATATACTTACGTAACAAAAAAGTCTATATATATCAAAATATTGAAAATTTACATTGAAAAGTTTGACTAAAATAAGTTACCTGTATCTTATTGTTATTCATTGTAATTATGAAGCTAGTCTGATTGTTTGATTTTTATACCTAATTCAAAAACTATCGTTTCAATTAGTTTGTAGTACAGACAGAGACTAAAGTAAATTATATAGTATGTAATGTAAGGTACTAAATTATATTATGGTGACATGATGGTATTGTTTGTAGAAGATATTTTGTTTGTTTTTCCCAAAGATGAAGACTGTTTAGTCCTAAAATTGTGTGTACGAAATAATGACAAAAGATCTCGCTAGATTTTATATCGTTTAATAAAAATTTTATATACTTAAGTTAAAGTCAATTGAAAATAATAATAAAGGTTGTTGATTGATAAATGCTGTTGAATATTGCATAAAAAGCGTAGTTTCATTGATAAAACACACATATTTTTAAAAATTTCCATGTATCTCGACAACCTGAGAATTCTCGAGAAATAGTGGTCGTGAATTCTCGCGCTCCGAGAAATAAAAAAGCTCGAAAATTGAGAAACCCTAGTTTATAGCGAGTATTCAATTTCTACCTTGACAATTTTTTTTACCAAATAATACACTTTTTAATTAATCGACTCAATTAACAAATAATTAACACTGACTAATCACTTCATAGTTCGCTCTTATAGCTGCGATCTTTATTCGCCGTATCGTGATCGAATATTGTCCCTGATTCGACAATATTAAAAAAAACTGTTCTAGTAAAGTTTAACCTTATATTAATTTTCAGTATGAATACCGCGGCCCTGGATCCGAGAGCGATAAAAGCTCCAAGAACAAGAAGAAGCGCAAGAAAGACAAGCAGTCCGATGACGAAGCGGAGAAAGAGAAAGCGCCATTATTACCTGAGCCAGTCTCGGAACCGGTAGAACCGGTAGGACCGGTTGAAGCGGTTAAACCGCCGCTTGACAGCGGAGACGGCCAGGAGCTCAAGTTAGTACCTATTTTCTTCCTTTCGTTATTGGCACAGCCACATTGTATTTGTGTCTGTTTTATTAGGGAGCGTTCAAGTATTACGTAACTCGATTTTTGAAGATTTTAGACCCCCCTCCCCCCTTTGTAACGAACCGTAACGTTTTCTGTAGTTTTTTATTAAAAATCGGGTGGGGCTGTGCCGGGGCACACGGCCGTTGGTTTTAACGTGAAACGTCTATGTTAGGGAATCGCTTTTAAAGTTAAAGATGGAAATAAAAACAAGATTGACGGTGTTTTAAGTATTTTAATAAAAATCTCAATGTCACAACAGCGAGCTGACTATATAAGTGAAATATTCACACCATATTTTTGTTTCTAAGACTAATAGTTTTTTAATTATTAAGGTACGATGATATAGACCTTTTCGTTACGGTCCACTTTTTAAACCTGGTACCCGTATGTTTCAGTGCGATTTTAAAGACGTATCACGTCAAAAAAAAAACAATGTTACGTAACGTGTTGTAAGAAAGACCCCCTCCTGCCTCTGTAACGCATCGTAACGTTTTACGAGACCCTCTTCTCCCCCCAAATTGCGTTACGTAATACTTGAACACCCCTTTATATACAAACAATATTGAGATCATTAATAAATTTTCCGATATTTTATAGGTTTACATTTATTTATTTCATTTCCACATGCCACATGTTCCACAAATACACGTATAAATAATCGTCAGTAAACAAGAATTATTTAATTGAATATGAATGCGGCATTTTATTTAATTATAAGAAAATAATTGGTTAACCAAAGAAGTTCTTGTCGAAAGTAATATCCTTACTAATAGGTATATATTAAAAAAGTGGGCCACTGCGAGGCTTATATTTAAAAAAATAGTGTTGTTTTTTAACAATAATTACGAATCAAAAGTAACGTGGAACGGGTTTAAAACACCAATCAACGTTCAGTGACGTCACTCCTGTTATGACAACTTATTTGAGGTTATAAGTTGTAGTAAAAGTGAACAATTAAA
Organism: Scirpophaga incertulas; assembly: GCA_036419045.1. NCBI lineage: Eukaryota > Metazoa > Arthropoda > Insecta > Lepidoptera > Crambidae > Scirpophaga > Scirpophaga incertulas. The sequence goes on from CM071641.1 coordinate 7,279,397, forward strand.
CCAAAATTAATTGCGTTTTTTTAATTAAAAATGGAAGTTGGGTTTGCCAAAGCAGATTCTAGGACTCTGCCAAAAGTTAATGTTGACATGGTAGTGACATTTTTTGTCGAAAGTGCAGAGTTTTCAAGTGTAGAAATGAAAGGGACTAAACAAAAAGACATTGAAAAGTTTGGGTAAGTGTTAGGTAGGTAACTGTTTCTTTTGTGTACAAACAGATTAACTAAGTTTAAAATAAATATATCCGCCGACTTAGGTCAAAGTGGTCTTCACAGTATCGAATGATAGTCTTTGGGGAATAAATGTCATTCCTCTTCGCCGCTTGCAACCACATTTTTCTCAGTTTTGTGTGAGAAGGTCCAGTCAAAAACAATTTGTTAGGAAACTTATTTGAAGTAGATGGACACATTGGCACAAAACATACGTCCACACGGCTTTTTTTTCGGAGTATCAATGGCATAGTTATGATCACCTGATGTTGTTATAGTAGTACATTGTAAATTTTTACAAAATAATACCTTTAAACTCGAGATAAATGCAAAAACAACTAAAGCCAGCAATGATACGCGCAGTACAATCAGTAAGCCAGTGACAATGACGGGCAGGAGTGACGTCATAAGAACTATAGGTCCGTTTTCGCGCGAAAATTTAAATTGACAATTTTTAACCGTAGTACCTAATATACAGTCTTTTCATTTTTTAATATACTTATAGTCTATTCTACGTGGAGTTCTTTAAAATGAGCACAAAAATAAAAATATTGCATCTTCCCTATTGGTAAAGATAGCTTAGAGCCTGCTAAAGGACACGTGGACTTTGTATGAGCTCGTCAAGGAGAACAACACATCCAAAAATCTGCTGATTCTGCCGAAAACCACGATTTTCTAATTCAGATTTCAGAGTCCCCTAGCGGGAAAATGAGTTGTTAACTTTTTTTGCGACCACATTTTTGCTCAGTTCGACCAGGAGAACGACATATCCAAAATTTTGACCTGGCTTCCGAAAACCACTTGGCCATTTAAACAGTATCATCTACTTTAAGTCAAAGTAGATGATACTGTTTAAATAAAGAACAGGCCACATCTACCATTGCTGGCTTGCAAAAGTTAGGTGCACAAAATAATTTACAATAATTAAAAAACAATGTCAAGTAATAAAAAATTCTAAATCTAAGTCTAAATAATTATCAAAATAATAGTATGTCAATTATAAGAATGTGCATGCATATTTAAAAAAAAAACTATAAAGCCGAATTTACATTACGAAACTAGTGGCATAAAATTAGTTTCACGACACTAGTTTTATAAACAGTTTCACGTGTAAATATCAAGTTTCACAGTGCATGCATTAATTTCACGACACTAAATTAGTTTCGTGTCACGCGCAATTTTTTGTTAAAACTAATGTTATGCAACTAGTTTCACTGTGTAAATGTGACGCGAAACTAGTGTCGCGAAAGCGCTTGCGCCGAGTTGACGTGTGTTTTTGGCGCGGTACAGGCTAGAACGCGTTAAAAATGGCGAACCAACGTTGGACAGCCGACAGAAATATACAATTCATTATTGAATATCAACGAAACGAATGTCTTTGGGATCCAAAAGACCCTCGATACAAAAATCGGGATGCCCGAGAAGCCATCCTCGAATCCACCAACGTCTTTTTTTTTCGAGATAACCTTTTCTTAATTCGATTTAGTATCACCTATACGACAACGTTTTGTACTACGCTAACTAGCTTTACTGTCGACGGAGCCATAATCAGAGCGATACTGTTGATTTCACGACACTATTATTTTAAACGAAACTAGTTTCATTGCAATTGTAAGAAGTTTCATGAAAGTCATTTCATCATGCATGCAACTAATTTCGTAATGTAAATTCGGCTTAAATGTCAAGGGTACGTACTTAAGGTAAAAGAATTGTTAATTGTTAAATAATTAAAACCACCAAAATAAAATTATGTCAATTACAATAAGGTGCATATATGTTAAAAACATACGTACGTTATACATATACGTACCGTACACGCACGTGACGTGTGTTTCGTTAATTTTAGTAACCTTTTTTTCGTCGTCCACAGAGAAGATACACCGGTCGCTCCGAGCACAGACAAACTATCGGAGTCTGAATCAGAAAACAGTCAACGGTCATCCACAGATCGCGACTTTGAAATAGTCGAGGCGGACGACGTAGAACCGGACGTAAATACGACTTAGACAACAACAGATTGGAGGGAGATCGTACTAATAAATGAATCGAATCTAAAACGAAAATATTACTTCGATCAATCATGTTTTTATTCATTTCAGAAATTAAAACAGGTTCACGTCATCGCACTGAACAATTCATACTATACGCTCAACTTGTCATCGGGTTAATCTGTTAGCTCATAAAAATCATGTACTCCGTATATATTTATGTGATATTTTTGTATGTTGTATGTTAAATATTTGTTATAAAGATAAACTGTCTCGCTAAGTGATGCAGTGGCTGGTCAACTGATAAGCCCAATGAATTTCTGTTTTGTCTTTCCCCAAGTATTTTGGAGTCAGGTAAAATAAACTCCAGGATCAATTTTTTTTTTCTCTTTTTTGAAAGGACTTTTATCCAAATTTATATGTCAGTCCTATCGGAACATATAGATTATTATACAAAATCACAGTTAATCTCAAGGTCGCGTCGGGCACATTACATTGTGATTTTTAGGTTTGATTTTTTGGTTTGGTTTATATATCAGATCTGACCACAATCAAACCTTATTTTTACAGCCGTTTTTAGTAAGCGACCTAGCGCTAGTATTTTATTAAATATTTTCGATTGAGAAACTGGTTATTATAATAACAGTTTTAATTGCATTTTGTATCTATATTAATATTCTAAAAAGGTAAATTTTGTTGAGTTTTGATATTCTGGATAATCTCTGATTCTATTAGTACGATTTTTATGAAATTTGCTAGCATGAGATCTGGGGATAGGAAGCATAATTATTCCATGGAAAAAATCTCTTTTCTATTAGACAATTTGATATAATGGCGATGAAACCGCGCACTACCTTATATATGCGTGGAGTTCCGTATAACGTTGACAGCTGTCAACCTATATCTGTCAATGTCAATGTGACATTGAAATAATTGAGATTAATTTTAACAGTTTAGTAAAGACTAAATAAATTCGTACATATTAAATCTTTAATTCAGCATACTCATGAATACCAGTTATGCTCAACAAATATGAAAACTAACACCAACTGGCAATAAACACAATATCGAGAGATTGGTCGAAAATAACGTTTTGTTATTATTCGATGTCGTTTTATTAGTCGAGTCGCCCTGGCGCTTTGATTACTGATCGAGTATACTTTGTATAGTGATGCACAAAGGTACCAACGACTTAGCAGTATTTAAAATTACTGTAGCACTATCTATCTAGACGTTGTAATTATTAGTATTAATTGTGTTAAAAATTTCAAGATTATGTTTGCGTTGTCGTTAAGCGCAAAAAAGCTTTTTAGAACAGTCAACGCCTATGAGAGTATACCCTAACTAGCCGAAACATCATTTATTATTAATAAATATTCCACCAAAACTGCGGCTGCTGCTTTGTAATTCTCTAATTTGAACGTTAATGACATACAATTTAACCTACGAAACTGTTAATAAAAAATAATTCCTATCAAACGGTTCGTGTCGGGATCATAACGAGTTTTATATTTATAAATAACTAATATTTTTTTTAATGATATTAAATGGAGTACACTCTATTGTCGCCTCACGGGTATTGTGACCAAAGAGTGGTGACTGAGAGAATTCAGAGAAGTGCTATCGGCACAAAAAGTGCTATGAGTACCAAACTCATGTCGTGGTATCCAATAGTATCCGTTTCTGTCGCAACATTCGATCGGATTCGTTTTGGCAGTACTCATGTGCACTCTAAGCCGTGCTATCGTTTGTACCTTTGCAATTAATTTATCAATATTTATATTTTTTTCTTTTAATGCAAAAGCCATATTGTAAACTCAACCATTTTGAAAATGTTGCAACACTGTGGGAATGATATTATTTGATTAAGCGTGGAAACGAATACATTCGCTAGAGTCAGTAGTCATACGTAGCCTGTGTGGGCGTCGATAGCCATGATGTAATATCTCTTCCGTTCTGATACGACGATGCGAGAAGTTTGGTGGAAATAATCTTTAATACCCTTTGATTCCCCCTTTGATTCTTTCCAAAGAATGGTGGAAAATAATATTAGGCAGTTTTAATTTATATTCTAAATCGCATTTCAGCAGATCCAGTGCTTAGTCTATCTAGTACGAAGGCTTGTTGTCAATGCTACAGTGGCAATATTTTGTATTCTTATGTTGGCTCTATTGGGTATGTTCTTGATGAGCATAGGTTTTTGGTAACTTAAAGTTTACTTACAACACACAACTTACACGACATAATCCATGTCGGTAACAGTGTCTTAACATTTTGAAATGGATTCGAGTTAATAGGTCAAAATTAAACACACAAATTGTGCTTACAACTGAGTAATATTTCCAATTTTGTATTCGTGAGATTTTATCAAAAAACGAACAATGCATAGAACGCGGAGACACAGATTTTTTTGTGGTTGTTATTTGAAAGCAAAGTATCTCGTGATTTATACATATTTTATTATACATTAGTTATTTTTATTTATGAAACGGACGAGATTTTACTCTCCGTATAATGAAATATACATACACATAATTTCAAATAGATTGGTCGGACTCACTATAAAGTGATGCATTTATTCATGTGAATTTATATTAATCAGTGCCTGGTTTTTACTATAATATAGTTATTGTTCTTTATTTATATCAAAGTATAGTATATTTTTTATAGGTGGAGCAATTGACCGTAGAGCACAATGGTCATCTGTCACTAAACAATGCTCAGTTGTCATCGAACTATGGTCAGTTGTCAAGAGTTATAACTCTTGTTATATTTGTCGAATTGATCAATCCAATAAAAAATCACACTTGAGTTTGAATTTATACTCAAGTATACTCGATCTTAGCGCACTTAGGCCTGTAACTTCTTTAAGCCTGACTTAATTAATCATGTTTTTTTATCGTTCTAACTTGTGCTATTTATTTAAAGAAGATACGAGACAACAATTTACGTTAACTAAGGCAGACTTAAAAATGATTTACGGCTCTAAATTAACTACTAATTTTAGAAAATAAAAAGTCGAAGTGATGCAAAATCAAATCATGTTTAATGTCGATTTTTTATTATGTATTAAATGGACGAAGTTTTGGACTGCGAACCGTTTAGCTTGTTCTAAATCGTTGTTAGCTACTTAAATACGTTTATAGTTTATCATGTTTAGTTATATGTCTATCGCACGCATTCGTGTGAAAGAGACGGCAGGCCGAAACGTTTGTCTGTCCCGCTTGTTTGTAGTCGTACAAAATAAATACTGTAGACAGATTGTCTTTAAAAAATAATACTTAGTACGATTTCATTGATATGAATAGAAAATTAAAAGTATATACTTATGAAATATAAAAAATATGTGTTAGATATGAAGCAATCTAATAGATATATTATTTTTAAATATGTACCTAAATTCCAATCATATTTTTTTTGTGTTACCGTAATATTTTACAGAAAATTTCAATTATAAATGTATTGTAATCATTGTTATTGTAAATAAGTGGCATTACATATAAAACCGTCAGTTTTATTTATTTATTGCCATACTATATAACTGTGACATTGTCGTTTTCCCTTACGAATGTTTATTTTATTTATTTAAAATCCAAGAAGTAAATTGTGTGATATTTTACACGCATGGCACTAGACATAAAACTAAGTAATGACATAATTTAGAATGCGCGAAATTCATTTTCATACAGCAAATAAAGTACAAAATCGTGAAGCATAAAATAGAAGTTATGTTCGAGCTTGCTTCTTTTTTTTTTCAATTTAAATTAAACAAGGTGTGAAATTCAATAGTTGTCAAAAATTTCACTGTAGGGCGAATAATAGTTTCTATAGTTAAGTAAGACGCACGAACGAAATAACCTTATTTTATTCCCATTCGATTTGAATTTGTTTCTACTATGTCAGGTGTCAAACTTAACTTCTTGCCTGTGGACTTGTAGACTATAATAATTTTTTTTATGTGATCTATTCTAATTATCTAATATAATGCAAATATACACGTTTGTTATGTCCCAATTTTTGTAAATTTTGGTGCTGTACGCATCTGCGGAGGGTTTAAGAACTTGATGGTTTTAGAATGCGTTATGAAATTATATAATATAATCTATTGCATTATTTGCCATGAGCCATAATAATATTAAATTGTAGGTTACAAAAATGAAATGTTAACAGGGCTTTGAAAATTAGGCAGTGGGTCCGGGTTCGTGGCAACGAATTATCGAGTCGTGATTTATATATAAGATTGCCGAAAACCTTAAAAACTTTATTTGTACGTTTTTAAGTATAAATTACAGTCCTAATATATAATCACTAGCTTAATATTCTGTACTTGCGATTTCATGACCACAATAGTATGGATATGCCTGGGAACTTATTATTTTCAGAGATTGTAAAAATATTATATTGAACTTTCACAATAGTATTTCATCTTTTAGCTTATTGTTGTAATAATAAGTCCTAAACATACAATTTTACAAAAAAGCGTAAAGAAACGAATAGCAAGTAAAAACAAAAGGTCCCGGAAATCACGCTCCTTTTAGGTTTATCCATGTTAGGCTTACATTAACTTTCTTTCTGCAAGTATATAAAATTAAGCTACCTATTCCGAGCACTAATAATTACCTAGAACCCGGGTACACATATAATAATATGTATATAATATAATAATTATCGTTATTCAATTCAATGATATTTTCGAAAGCCTTAATATTCAGCATAATAAATAAATATGAATTGTAAACTAAATGAAATATGTAGCCAAAGATTGCTCGATTTTTAATGGAAGATGTGTCGTGTTCCGCAGATTCGTCGATTGTTTAATTATGTGCATTTTGTCGGACGTACATATCCGTTTATTGTAAATACATTGCGTATTCGTCTATAGATCTTGTTTGTGTACGACACGTATCGATGTTAATCAACGGTGATTCAATAAAACGATACTCTTTTACAAAATAGTTTTATTTCACAATTATACTTCTAAAATCAGTTAAGTAGTTAAATCTTGTGTTTTGGCCGTTTTGCTATTTTCAGTGATATTTTTACATTTCTTATATTGCGAACTAAATACATAATAATAAATTAATATTTTTTATACTAACATCAATTAGTTCAGCACAAAGTAAGAGTTGATAGGGCGTAGGCATATATAGATTAGTATTTGTGTTCGTTATAGTATCTATATATATATGAACTACAGCTAAGCGCAAATGCTCGTATTGAACACACATCTGCTCTCACTATGATTCGGACCCGGGTCCTCTGAAATGGCGACTCCTTAAAACCGGCGTACTAACCACTTGCCACGAAGTTCGTAAGTAGATATAAAGCTCACTGCTTAAGTTCTGCGGCAGGGCCAACTTAGGATGAAAAAGTGGGGGAATCCTAGAACGTACAAGCCATCCGCTTTCATTCGATACAAGGTTACCGATGTTTTGTAGAGGAAACATAAAACATCGTGATGGAAACAATAACACACACGTCTTATGAAAAGTCAGGTTGAATTAAAATGGATACAGTCGGTATACATAAATCGTTAAAATCGCCACTACATTTTAAATATTTTTTTACACTCATACCAATTAGCGAAATTCAAACTCTGCCTCTATGGTGGTGCAGATTGTAGGACCGATCAGTGTGGAGATGGGGTTGTTCAACAGAGGACGTCTCTTGGCCGACTGGTGATTATTTTTCCAACCCTTAAGCCAGACAGATTACAAATTTTACATCTATTACGAATGACCTTTCCATAAAGAAACAATAACCATAGACAAAATCGATCACGGTCACTACTGTCATATACTTATGATAGTGACGTTCTACGAAATATATTTCGATAGGAGTTCGATGTAATCGTCTATTCTCATATACTTTTGCATAGTTGGATGTTTTTCTATTTATTCACGCCAGTGGCGGCGCAAGACCTAAACTTAATGTGGGCATGGTAAATTTTGCGAGGCCTTCTGTTGGTGCAAGAAGGGAATTTAAAATAAGATTTTCCATACTTGTTCAAATATATTTTAACGGCTATAGAACTATATACTATTTCTGAAATATGTTTATAATATGTCATAACTAGAATAAGAAAAATGTTTTTGCTAATAAAGATTATTATTATTATTATTCACATATTTAATTAATAATCTTAAATTTAAGTTTTTTACAATATAGATATATAAAATAAATATAAATACTATAAAAAACTTAAACCTAGTATGCCGCCGGTAGCGAGGCAAGGCCCAAACAAACCGGTGGTTAGGGTTGCAGACAGAGAAATCTCCGGACAATACGTGCCGTGTCGAGAATCACTGCTTTTTGTATTCGACCCTTGATCCATCCGTCAAGCGAGAGCCTCTTAAGATGTTGATCGAGACTCTTTGCTATCAAGCCATTCGCAGACACAACTATCGGAACAATGATTGTCGAATCAACATCCCACATGGCGGTTACCTCGTATGCCAAGTCAAGGTACTTACTGGCTTTGTCCTTCTCGGCTTTTACGAGGTTCTCGTCATGAGGGATGGTAATATCGACGAGCATTGCACGGCGTTGGGAGCGGTCGACCACCACGATATCAGGTTTATTGCACGCAATAGTCCTGTCCGAGATGATAGAGCGATCCCAATAGAGCAACGCACGGCCATTTTCAAGAACTGGCGCTGGTGCGTACTTATAGTACGGTGTCTCATGCTCAACAAGGCCGTATTGAAGGGCAAGTTGTTGATGGATGATCCTGGCTACTAGGTTGTGTCTATGCAAATACTCACCGTTTGCAAGATGAGATGATTGATTATTATTATTATTATTTTCGGCTGTGAGGCGCGAGGCCTTTTGCACCGCGAGGCCGTAGGCGGTGGCCCACACCGCCCACGCCTTGCGCCGCCTCTGATTCACGCAATAGCACCTAGCCTTTTTTTGTTTTTTTTTGAGGGGGGGAAATGCGACCTTGTGCACCATGACACCGCGCTGGCAAGACGCGGCCGTGTGTGGGGCTCACCGGTCAAGAGGACCGGCCTACCCACTAAAACCCCCCCCGAGTTCTCTGGGCCCATACGGGGCACATGGCGGGGTGCGCTCTCGCGATTCATGTGTCCCGGTAAGTAGCACCTAGCCTGAAATAAATCATATATTATTTGTATATAACAGTATGTTAAATAAGTGCTAATGAAGCATAATAACAATACCATAATCTAAATACATAACTAGCTAAAATACATCTACGGCTAACAATATAAATCTATAAATAAGCATATGTTTAAATGTTAGCAGAATCGGTAATAATATTTGTGTTACAGTAGTTTTTTTACATGAAAGCGTTTAATTCAATATTGATTGATTAGGTACTTTTAAAAACAAAAACAAAAAACAATGACATGTTAATACAACTAGACATAATTAAATAGTCTTATAAGTTTCCACGTTTCGCTTGCTCCAGTTCTATCGATTCGAAGAGAGTCTTGAAATTACCAGCTCCGAATCCCTGGAACAAAAAACGTTGACGTGAGTTCGAAACATAAATTTAACTTCATCGTGCTGATATTAAAAAAAAATGATTTCGTGTTTTTTGTTCTACAAATTAAAAAATTGTTACTTACATTATGGTTCCGCCTCTGTATCACCTCCAAGAACAACGTGGGTTTGTCCTGCGTGTTCTTGGTGAAGATCTGCAGCAGGTATCCGTTGTCGTCGTAGTCTATGAGGATGTTGAGCCGCTCTAGCGTGTCGATGCTCTCGGCCACGCGCACCTTGCTGTGCTTGAGCTGTTCCCTGATGATCTTGTAGTACACCGAAGGTATAGATAAGAATTCGACTCCCCGAGCTCGTAGATTTTCGATCTGGAATAACATTTTTACGCTTAAGAAGCTGATCTTCTTACCTAAGCAATGAAAAGAGAATGCCCAAATTTGCCCCACTGGTCCCAAACCTATAACAAAATGTAAATAAATATAAAAATATTATTACGAATTTTAGTGGCATTTATTTCGTAAATAGGCGCGCGAAAGAAAAACAATAAAATAAAGTGCTTCTTAGAAACGGAAATGGCAATATGAGATAAATACGAAACCATTTATATGGCCGATTAATATGGCCAAAAGTCAAAACGACGCATCTTGGAAATAGTATAAGTGTCGTCGTGCGCGACTTGTGATTTTATAATTAGTTTAACTGACCCTTGCTGTGTTTCCTGGACTTATACTTGCCTCACTGACTACCTTTCGCTGTGTTTTATCGGAATAAAGAATTGGTTATTGATTTGGAAAATGTCGCGGTGCAGGAATTGTCATTTTTGTATCACCTTTCAACGGAGACGTTTTGTATCAGATTTGAACGAGGGTGCACAAACTATACTTATCAGATGGAAATCTGTGCAGGAGGTAAATAATTGTAATGATTTAAATAAGTTGCTAAAGTGTTCGTTTATTTTATTTATGTGTATTTTGGTTGGCTACACTAAGTGTCATTGTTATTAACAATGTTATAATTGATATGAATGAATAATAAAATAAATGGTTATAAATATAAACATTCGTTTTTTATTTACATACGCCTTAATCACTGTTCTAAAAACTATATGATTATACTGTTTGATTAAATGTAACATACTAGCCAACATTAGGATGGATATAATATCTGTGTATCTATGTAGGTACTCATAATAATAATGTGCGAACATTACAAGTGGTTTTATTGTTATATTCTCTCTTTAACTATATTACATTCCAAAAATCATCTTTCTCTGTGTCAATAAAAGTGTTATTACTTTTGTTGCTTGCTTTATATGATAATTACAGATATAGGAATGTAAGGATCCTAATTGACCTAATTGTTTCGATGAAAATTATATTACTTCTGTATTATTTCTTACTTTCATATTACAGTTTGAAAAATAGTTGGTAACAATACTAGTAATTAGGATAAATTATTATTAAACTGTGGCGTACACTCGAAGAGGCCTATGTCCAGCAGTGGACGAAGAGGGGCTGATGATGATGATGATGATTATTAAACTGTACATAATGTAAGTTACTGAAAATCTATGAAAAGGCTAAAAATAATGTAATTCAAACTGAATAAACAAGCTTTCTTATTTCATTAAGTATATTTAATAAACTTATTTTTACATTGCATATGTGCAATGTAAAAATAAGTTCTCTTTTGTATACACTATGGTATAAGTTGCTAAAAATACACGAAAATGCTAGGAATATACTGTGGCTCCACCTAGTTGCATTACACATACCTTTCTTTTTATCAAAAAATATTTTTGGCGCTCATTTTATATTTGTCTCATATCTTTATTTTCGCACGAAGTTTCGAATTATATCTGCCTCATTTAAAAAGCTATGCTAATTACGCACACATTAAAAAAAATCTCATTAGTGGCCATGCATAATTGTGACTGGGGCACAGCTCTTTATAATTTGGGCATTGTCCTTTAATGATAATAAACTAAGAAATATGCCACATCATAATATTTCCGCAATTTATTTTTGAAACTCAATCTACTGGTAGACTTTTTAATTTCAAGAGGCAAAACATTCCATAGTAGAATGGATTGAACCGCAAAGGAAGCGTGAATTGTTTCGGAATGGTGAGACGGACATTTCAGAAACAAATTGGATGATGATCGGAGAGACTTATCATGAGAAGCACATAAATATTGAAAATAGGGACTTAAATAGCTGGGTGTGTTGGGGCCATTGAGAATGGAATAGAGAGCATTGAATGTTCTAACTTATTTTATCTACGCTACCGAATAGGCATCCAATTCAACCGTAGTCAATGCTCGGAGATATGGTTGTTATCGGTTGCGATTTTCATGTGAAACCAAAGTTAGGTTCCTCTTCTCGTTCTTCTTCTTCTTATAAATAGTCTTGATTGGCCTAGCTTGATTGATGATATACTTACAGCAGTAATAATGTCCTCAGTGTTGATAGCGATGTGCTGCACGCCCGCGCCGCCGTGGTACTCCACATACTCCTGGATCTGGCTCTTCTTTTTGCCCGGCGCGGGCTCATTGATGGGCATCTTCACGTTCTCTTCCCAGTTGGCCATCACTATGGACCGCAGCGCAGAGTATTCGGTGCACACTTGTTTGTCATCAACCGACCAAAATCTGAACGAGAAATGAATGAATTATTCCACAAATTGATTTTAGCTATAGTACAGATATTAAACATACTATATTAGCAATTAGAACGCACAATTTGTACGAATCTAGCACTTGCAAACATATTCTGCGAGTCCGAACCGGGTTAAATAAAACTATCTCGTACATTTATCTGGTATTATATTTTACATAAAAAACCTATGGTGTCATATATTTCAACGTGAACAATTAATACTCTGAGAATGTTTCTTAAATCAACTTAAACGAGTTGTTTATTTATTTCTAAATCAACTTTTACGACACGTATAGCGCAGAGGTCGATGATCGGCTAATACGCAACAGGTCGTGATTCCCGGGCGGAACAGTTATTTTGTATGATGTGTAGTACAGTACCCTGGGTGTACGTGCATGTGAGATTCTTGTGACTGCATCCGTGACACAGGATAAAATCCATGTGTTGGTCAGATGTTTTAAAAAAAATCTCTAATGTAATGGAATTATCAGGGTCTATGTAAGCCTGTAATGTATGTGGAGCCTTATTTTTGATCGAAGAATCGAGCGTTCGTCAATCGTCTTTGTGCGTTATGTTTTTTGATGAAACCCTAAGTTTTGTCAAGTCGACCAACAAAGCCTTTAATTTAGTTAGGCTATAGTCTCTTGGCCCTTGGTAGCGACGTATTAACTAACTATTGAAGGTGAGGTCATTGATATTGATTTGAAGTTACCCTAGGTTTCGTTATCCAGCAAACATCGATTTTTATCACTAGTTTTTTTATTTTAGTTCTGTTGAGAAACAGTTACTTAAACTAAATACGAGTATAAACTAAAGGCGACGCCAATGACTCTCCATGAGCTATCGTTTTCGATAGGTATTTGACCTAAACTACATAAGTCATGTGTATGCAATATATTATTACATATTTCTGCTAGAGGCGCTATACAAAGTTTCCTTACAAACATTTACGTTGTCGATACGGAATACAATCGAATAAAAACTCAAGGTAGTTTCTCACCTAGAGAGATAGTTCGTTAATTACCGTAAAGAGTACCGTATTATTCAAGAAGACTATTAAAAAAACGATTCAACGTTAAAGTTTTTCTAAATTTGTTATCTGTCGATCATACAAATGAAAAATGTACATATTCTATTTTATATTATACATATGTGTTAATTAAAAAACAGGGAACAATTTCTGATTTAAATGTTGACTGAGCGATTAATTTTTTCTCACGTAGGCCTCCCCAAGGATCTTCACACCGACCGACCTATGCTGCTAGCATCGTTTTTTTTTCCCACGGGGGACGGTAGTGAATCGTGATCCCCTATCAGCGCGCGTCACCACAGTGGTCGTCTTAACAACCCCATGGTGCTCGGACGTCCTTGCACCGGATACCACCCACAACCGGTTTACGGCGGGTGGTTATGTTGAACTCTAGCGGAAGGCCAGCCTACCAACTAAACACTACCTACAGCCTTTGGTCGGGCAGAAGGCCTAGAACCTTATCGGCTTGAACTAAAGCTCCCACTCTCCAGAGCGGTGAGTGGTGCGCAGCGCAGCCTCAGAACTCATTCAGAGAGTGCATGAGCTCTGAAAATGAGTTCGGTTTCCAGAGCGGTCCGAAAAATAAATAATAAATAATAAATATTTGTTACACTTATAATAAATGAATAGTTAAACATATGCGGTTATGCACTTACAGCACACTTAGCCTTCGCGGATATTATGTTTGATAACCTATGCTGCTAGCATCTAGTGCTTTTTTGCGAACTTCATCAAATCGTTGTCCATCTTGTGGGAGGTCTAGCTACAGTGCAGTGTTAGTCATATGTTTGCCAATAAGGACCTTTTCGTCCTAGCGGCCGTTAGTTCTGCGAGCGTTGTGCTGTGCCCACTGCTACTCAATTGTCGCAGTTCGTTGGGTTTTATCAGTAACAATGAAATTACTTTAATAAAAATAATACCTGTGGAACTGTAAACAACGCTCGTACCAGGATGCAGCGGACTCCATTTCGTTGTCGGGCTGGTTCCCCACCACGTGGTCTATAAAGTTGATCTCTACTTTGGGTCTGTGGAACATATGATAAATATTGTAATCCCAACTAATATTATAAATGCGAAAGTGTGTTTGTTTGTTTATTTGTTTGTTTGTTTGTTACTCTTCACGCTTAAACTACTGCACCGATCATCACGAAAATTTGCATACACATAGTCTGTGGTACGGGGAAGGATATCACATTTTATCCCGGAAGAAAGTAGCTACTGTTCCCGTGGGATCGAAATTAACGCGGACGGAGCAACGACGGGCGGAGCCACGGGCAAGAAATAACAATATAATTATTTAATAATATTTAATATTTGCATACACATAGTCTGCGGAACGAGAAAGGACATAGGACACCTTTTATCTGTTCCCGTGGGATCTAAATTAACACGGGCGGGCTACTAACAGTGTAATCCTTACTAATATTATAAATCGGAAAGTGAGTTAGTTTGTTTGTTTGTTTGTTCCGCTTTCACGCCGTAACTCCTGAACCGATTGCTTTGAAATTTAGCAGACGTAAAGATAAAAGTCCGGATTAAATAATAGGCTACTTTTTATCCCGGAAAAATCGACAGATCCCACGGGATGCACAATAAAGGCTTCGCACGAAAACTACTGCACAGATTTTCATGCGGATTTCATTCATCAATAGATAGACTGATTCTTGAGCAAGGTTTTGCGGTATTTTTTATCTGTTTAGTCCCACGGGAAGCGCGATAAAACCTTCGCGCCATAAACCGACTTCCGCGCATATGTAGCCGTGGGCAAAAGCTATGACCCTTAACCCTCTATAGACCCAATCCCGAAATCCACGCGGGCGAAGCCGCGGGCAGAAAGCTAGTATTATATAATATTTGAATCAGTTCTGTACAGTGAGATGCTTAGAATCACTCCTCATCGTTATTACAAAGTCATACTACTCGTAGTTCCCGCTGAGGGGCACCTAACTATGTTAGGGCAATTATGACAAACACGATGGCCCAGTATGAATTGGTTGAATCCAGTCACGATGATTTCCTTCAACGCAGGAGGGTCAGATATAAAATTCGGAACACGAAAAGTATGTTAGTATGTGACAGGTAGAACTCTGTATAATTTTAATTTTTGAAGATTACTATACTTACAAATATTTACTGATAGGATCCGTGTTGAGGATCTGGTAACCAGGCAGAAAGGGCCCACTGTACTTCGTTCTATCCACAAGTGTATGTGTGTTATCTCCGTACTGTCAACAAAACATTTTTCTTAATTATGTAATTCGGAAATTAAAAAAAAAAATCTATAATAACTAGAGATCGGATAATCGGATGCATATTTACCTAAAGTTAGTTTAATACAAAGAATGGAAACGGCTTTTATTGTTTTGTTAAATAAAATTTTTCACCATTTCTGTTTTTTTATTCAATTATTTAATTGATTATTGTTTAGTCAAACTAGCTCACTACTTTCGTATAACACTCTTCATGTAATAAATCGTACATTCATAAATCGCACGGGAAACTGAAAATAACCTTCATGTATGCATAGTTGTATAAATGAACCCGGAGTCTCGGTCTTTTGAAAATAAATACCACGTGCTAATTTAGTAATTTTCAAACAATATCACTACGTTAAATTTGCAGTCCCGTATTTTCCCGGGATTTTTATTTAACAAAATGTATTTTAAAAAGCCGCTTCCATAATTTGTGAGGCAAAAATTACCTTTACGTAAATATGCATCAGATTATCCGATCTCTAATAATAACATACTTAATTATTGACATTGGAGTTGATGTCTATTATGTATCTATTCAAATATTTACCGTAACATGGACATTAACTAGCTTATTGGGTAACAACTTTAAATATTGTTTTGTGTGAATCAATATTTAATCTACTTCTCGATTGTAATTGAGTTGAAATTTCGTAAACTGATGTTCATGTACTCATAATAGAAATTTGAATGGCAAAAGCAATGGCTTAGTTCTCATGTTCCCAAAGAGGTGTCACCACCAAAAGAAAAAATCTACCCACTACCCCACGCAATGTGGTCTTACAAAATATTTTTTTAAATGCGAACACAAAATAATACAAATGTTAATTAATATTACAATTGTATATATTATTATTATATTTTTACACAATGTATAAAAGAGCTAACATTAAAATATATAATTATGTTTTTGAGCGTAGAATCTCAATTTGTTCAATTCTGGAGTCCGTATCAGATTTTGAACGGATCTTCAAAAGCAGTGTACTTTACTTTGTGAAGCAAGAAAAATTGTTTTTATTCATTGTTTATCTGCGTATCAGCATCTAACTCACACATCTTATTTAAAATAAAAAAAAAATATGGATAGATAGTACAAAGTACCGGAAACAGATTACTAATATATAATTTTTTTAGTTCATTAGTTATGGCGTGAAAATGCGACAGACTGACAAAGTTATGTACTTTCGCATTTAAAATATAAGTGAAGAGTAAGGATTTAAACAAATCATTATAAAATAATATTTATAAAATTTAAATTTCTGTACCCTTACCGTCTTCAAAGTGGCCATCCTGACTGTGCCATATTTGTCGCTTTCCTCCCATATATCTTTAATTATCACCGCACCCTGTTGTTTCGCATAAGCCACAATGTATTCCAGGTTCTCTACATTGAAGGCTACATCTTTTACGAAGTCCCCATGCTTGCCCACTTCTCTGACGAAAGACGATTCTACAGGCTCGTACTGGGCTTGGAATACGAAGATTATCTGTAGAAGTAGATAACTAAGTTACAAACTTGACGACACGAATATTGAAATGGTCTAGTGCAGCTGTCATCAACAGGCGGACCGCGGTCCGTTCGCGGACCGCGAAATATTGTAATGTATTTTATAAAACATTAAATATCTACGCCCATGCTATTCGGACACACTTGAATTGCCTAAGTGCAACACAAACTTCCTGCTCAACTCATTTAGCTTTCGTGCTGCCCAAATGTGGAACCAGCTGCCTTCTGTAGTTCAACAGAGCCAGTCCGTTCCTGAAGCAGCATTTTCAGGCGCTAGTTGGCAACTCGTCATAAATGTCACATTATATATATATGGTATATATATGTTTGTCTTATAAATAACTTTCTTTAACAGTTTTGGTTGCTTTGACGTTACTCATTATAAGTAGCATTCCGTAGACACTCACAGGTTGGCTGGAAGAAATCTCTAATAGAGATAAGTCCACCTTTGTGGACCACATTTTTTACTTTTTTTTTGTAACTAATTATAGCAATAAAGTATATATATAAATATCAATTAATACATAGATAAGGTATACGTATACTTTATTTATTTTGTAAAATATATTTTAACATATTTAAATGTATTCAACACAGAGTTACAAGAAAATGGAAAATTAATATGTGATCTGATACAAAGCGTGTCTGCTTTTCGTCGCAGGCTTTGAAAAAGATATTGCAAGACAAGAATTTATCCATTTTCCGACTGTTATTGAATATAAAAAGGAGGACTCTGAAGAAGACATTGCAGTGTTTGTAAAATTTCTGGAAGTAAAATTTCTCTTTGAAGTTGATGCAGCTGGAGAATGGACAGATGTGGCTGCCCAGTTGTTTAATCTCTCGAAGCCTTCACTTCAAATGGAGATAATAGATTTGCAAGAAGATGTGTTTTTGCAAATGTATAAAAAGGTATCCACTGAAGAATTTCGCGCCAAACATGTTGCAGAAAAATATTAAAAATGCAAGAAACTAGCCATCAATTTGACCACTATGCTTGGCTCGACATACGCTGGTAAAAATCTTTCTCAAAGATGAATTTTTGAAAAATAAATATCGTTCGAGATTAACGGACGCCCACCTAGAAGACACACTTCGAATTTGCTGTTCCTCTCGAGAACCACAGTATAAAAAACTGGCTCAAGACCTTCGGTGTAGTTTCTCATATTAATTTTAGGTCTTGTATTATAATAAATAAGACTTAATTATTATCATTTGTTTTTTCTGGACCTCGTTAAAATTTTCCCACAGTATCTGGACCCCACCTAAAACTTTGCCGACCCCTGGTCTAGTGATTGACCCCTGATTGTGTAACTATGTTGCTGTCAAATTTGTTTGAAAACTGACGCATATGCTGTTATACTCCATGAAGATTTAAAGTAATTATCTTGATGAAGCAACATTGCACTGCACTATCTGACAGTTTCGATAAAAATGTGATGGCAAAAGTTTTTTTTTCAGCACCCTCAATTCCCGCGACCAATATTATTTCCGACATTTCCTAAACGCAGTCAGTTTACAAAACATGTTATATGTTGTTACATATTGTTACACGTGTCAGTATAACCAATTATTGTAAACTAAATATTGTATTGTATGTACTACCAGCAAGAATTCACGATCTCATTTAAAAATGTTACATTGTAGTACAAAATCGAGCGCTTCAGATGTTAATGCCTTGGCAACTAAGGATTACACTTCTTAAATTCGAATGCTAAAAACGTGTTTCTCTGAATGCTGAATGAATCTGATATTAAATTCCTTTCTGCTTATAATTAGGATAAATAACATAATAACTTTGTTTTATTATTATTTATAATGTATTGTTTATATTATATGTACGTTACATATACACAATTACTTATAGGCGTAGAGTATTTTTTTATACATTTTTCCATCTTCTTAAGCACGTACTTAGGTTTTTATTCCCTTTTGTTTAAATTCGTTTTGACGTCAATAAGTATCTCTAAAGGCATGTGTTGAATAAAGATAATTTTATTTTTTGATTTTTGCTCTATGTATATAATACACATATACAGATTAACAGATAACGTATGATGGTTTTCTATTTTTTAATAATTTCACATAAAAAATTGATTTGAAATTTTTCCTTATTTCTATATGTATGATTGGATAGTCCATCTGTAAATAATCGAGATCATACTATACTATACATACATATTACCGATTTAAAATAATCCTTCGTACATATTTTTGTGTTTTTTGTAAAAAGCAAAGGGATGTAGAAAAGACATTTACTGTTTAAGACCTACACAATCGATATCTAAATAGAAATAGTGTAGGTATTTTTTTCAAAACAATCGGGTTCGATTCCCTAACGGAGTACAGATGATTTTTAAAATGTATGAATGCAGTTTTTCTTGTTATTAAAATCGATGACATGGTTCCTCAGAACAGATCTTCGTATGTCTTATAGTTTCAGACTTTCCCATACTGACGATTTGAATGAGACACCCTGTATATATATAGCTTAATATACCCGTTCTCTTTTTACTAGATAAAGATTTTCTAACTCTGGTTCACGTGTGTTTGGCAATATTATCTATACTAATATAATAAAGCTGAAGAGTTTGTTTGTTTGTTTGTTTGTTTGAACGCGCTAATCTCCGAAACTACTGGTGCGATTTGAATAATTCTTTTTTTGTTGGATAGTCCATTTATCGAGGAAGGCTATAGGCTAAATAACATTACGCTATGACCAATAGGAGCAAAGACAGAGCGGTAATGTGTAAAAAACGGGGAAAATTATTCATTTTTGAAGGCTTTCTTTGCGTGCGCTGCGAAAACGGTTCAAGATACACAAAAAATATGTGTGAAAGAATTATTCCTCTATACATGATCTAAAAAAAAGTCCGCGACGGCATATGTCTATCTTTTAAGGTTTAGTCACAATGACCGTTTTTATGTCTAATCTAAGGAAGTCACTATTCCACGCGGACGAAGTCGCGGGCAAAAGCTAGTATGTAATAATTTGGTGTCTGTTGAAGTTATCGTTCGGAAAGCATTTACAATTTATCAAAAAATCAAGTTGCTAATAAATAACACATCAATATTTTTCCAGAGACAATAACACTAGCACGTACTATAACGATTTAATAATATTTTCTTGCAAATGTATGTCTTCAATAAATAACAAAATAAGCATACTCGATTACCTTATTCAGTCGGACGGCATATGACGCTGTTTGCCGCGAACCAGTCTCCAGGCCGGCGAATGCTAGCGGTTCGAAGCCAAACCTCGTCACATAGTAACTGGCAGCCTAGAACAAGTTTTGTCTTTTAAACTTTTCGTAAATAGAATCTAAACAAATAACCTACACTTTGATAATAACAACACATACCTACAACGAGCACCGCACATCCACTTTGAACCCCCTTTTTTGACGTGACAACGTCTTAAATTAGGTTGCGGCTGGGAGTCACTTATGAAAAAGTGTAACGCTCGGTAACGTTACGATGAGTCACCGAACGAGAGAGAGGCCCGCGAATGCCTTGCGTCTCTCTCCCACTCAACTATGACTGAGTTTATAGTTATGTCATACTATTGATAAATGTTGATAGTGTTAAGTAAATTATTAGTTTAAAATTAATTAATTAATTAATTATTATTTTACAAATTTTCATTAATTTCAAATTTATTTAGCAAAAATTTGAACCTTCTCTTGAATGAATTGATGAAAATTTGAATCTTGATTGCGTATCAAACGTTCTAAGTCAACTACGTTAAAAGAACAACTATCGACTTGACTTTCGCAAGACACATTACAGCAGAAACACTTCCTTTCATTTCATATTTTTCCTATCATCGTCCTATCCTCAACAAAATCACTCAAATAGGAATTAGTTAAGTTTAAGTTTACATGTACAATGTTTTAGTAAACAAATATATTTCTATAGTTAAAATTTGTGTAATTCTTATTTTCATTCAATTCCTTGTCCTATTGTGCAAATTTAATTATATTCAATATCAATAAATATTCTACCGAGAAAAAGACGTTGTCACGTAAAATCCTCGCCCGTAAAACCGACTTTACAGGCAACCATTTTTTTTTCCGGGGGTAATGCCTTATGCACCGTGACACCGCGCTGGCAAGGCGCGGTCGTGTATGGGCTCTTCGGTCTGAGAAGACCGGTGTCTTCTAAGCCCATATCGGGGCGCATGGCGGGCTCGCTTTCGCGATTCTACCGCCATACGCCCACGGGCTAGCTCGACCTAATTGGTCGAGCCATCGCCAAGGGGGGGGGGGGGTGATTGTCCGAGAACACTAGGATCCCCCAGGTAGAGAGACACCCACTTTGTACCCCTAGAATACTCATCTAACCCTTACATACAATAGTCTGGTTCTATTTTGTACGAAAAAGTATTAATTTCATCCCTTTTCTTTTATTTTCATTAAC
Organism: Scirpophaga incertulas; assembly: GCA_036419045.1. NCBI lineage: Eukaryota > Metazoa > Arthropoda > Insecta > Lepidoptera > Crambidae > Scirpophaga > Scirpophaga incertulas. The sequence continues at coordinate 7,300,917 of CM071641.1, forward strand.
TTGTATACTTTTGTGAAATGTTTTTCTTATACATAGAATTTTCTGCATAAAATATTCGAAGATCTCGTAACTACCTAAGTTTCGTTTAAGATCTGTGGATATTGAACTGTTATCACAAAAAAATGTTAATAAACAAATCTTTCTAATTTTAGCGGGAAATAAAGTGGATTGGGTTATAAATGGCTTCAGCAGACAGACCTTGCCATAAAAGACACGTCTCGCTATGTATGGAGACGTGTTGATCCCACGGTGGCATAAAAAGGATAAAAGCAGGATTAATGCAGTGGAAATAAGAGCTTTGAGAGTAACGGCTTGAGTGACGATGAAGGATAAATTGCCAAATAGTAGAAGGGAATTCTTAAGTAGTTTGGACACTTAGAAAGGATGGACGACAGACGACTGACTGAATGTGCAAATGTAATAATGCTTGGGAAAGATAGGACATATTCTGCAGGAAGGTAAGGTCAAGTGTACTCGTAACCTGCGATCGTGCAATGAAAGCAAATAATAAATAAATATTTGTTACACTTGTAGCACTAGGTTGTGAGGGGGTGACTCGGGTTGTTAAAAGAAAGGCACCAATGGTCACTTTAATATGTATGTTTAATAGTAGGTATAAATTAAAGGCACAATAAGTGCCTTCGTAATGTTTTATAATATTAATTTATTATTACTCTGAGAGTTGTAATTATTGTATATTAATATTTATTTTGTAATTTTGTTCAATTCATATGATATGCACACCAAATAATGGTTCGAGTGATGTCAAAATTGTCAATAAGCTCACGTTTGACGTACACCTTTTAAAATGATCAAAGGCAGCCAGCCAGGAGGCAAGGAGTAAAATATAGCGCCTTGTTACACACTTACACCAATTAGCCCAAGGTAAGCTCTTAAGGCTTGTGTTAGGGAATCTAGGGTAACGGATAGACATACATACATTACACATATAATTTTTTTTTAATTTAATATGATAGAAATATATGTTAACAACCATGACAAAAGTACAAAAGCTCGCATTCATCACACAAAAAAACAAAAATCATCAAGATCACACAAACCTGAGGCCTCAGAGGTGACATCTTGAAACCGGTATACTTACCACTCATTTTCATATATTTAAGTAATCTTCTTTCCGCAATATTGATTACTTTGGAATATTTTACTCTGTTTCTTGGCTTTCTGTTAAATGTCAAGACACAAGTCAAGACCGTGAGTTCATGACACCTCTGGCTCGATTACTGACATTCTATTGTTCATTGAATTTTCACCTTAATACCGGTATACTAACTACTCGACTACGAAGATCGTCAAGTATTATTGAAAGTCGAGGAAGCTAGGGAAGTATGTTTGATAAGAGGAAAACTGTGATTTCTGCTTACTGCCGTGGGAAAAGTCATAAGTGTATCTGTGTGTAGGGTTCGCAAGGAATAAGCAGAATCCATTCATAATATTACACACTGAATCCTTCAGTAATACTAGTCTTAGTTACCTTCTACAGGTACAGCTTCCGCAAAGTGCCATTGATTTGCCTTTATATAAATTTAAAATCCATATCAAAAATACACTCATGAGTAAAGGTGTTATTATAAAGTAAGTGACTATCTAAATGATCACAGTATTTGGGAATAGGGACACTATTCATAGAGCCATGTTTGGTAACAACATTATTTATAATATTGTATTATTTTATATGTGTATGTAAACATACATACGACTGTAATCGTATTAGGTATGATTGTATCTTATACTATATTGTATTTTTATATATTATATTATTATAATTATTAACATTGAAAAGAGGAGATAAAAAATAGACCTTCAGAGTTTCTTGCCTGTTCTTCTCGAGAAGGCTCTCCCATTGCCGAACAGGTGTCGAGTCAATATATTTTCTTTTTTTTTTTCCTTATTCGTACGTACGGATAAGGTTTTTGTTTTTTTTTTTTATTATTTAAGCTTTTTTTGTTTTGTTTTGTTGACGTCAATAAGTGCCTGTAAAGGTCTATGTTGAATAAATATTATTTTGATTTTGATTTTGACAGCAAATACAGTTTAGTTGGCAAGGTATCCGAGTGCTGGGGGAAATTTGTACATAGATTGTCACTAAAGTATTGTCATATCTATTTTTAATAAACTTTCCAGTACAAATAGGATGAAGATACATTATTGTCTGTGTCCGAATTTGCAAATAAACTAGCTACAGTCTACCGAAACTGAACCAATCAGAACGACGATCAGATAACCTACGAGATGCTATTGTCTTCGTTTCAGCTGTGAAGAAAGTAGCGGGTACTTTTTTTTCAATAGGAATATGTATAACCACGAGTATTACTTTTGAATTTATAGCGACATGTTTGAGACTGATTATAAATCGTTCAAAAACGCTACATTTAAAGTCGCATTTATTTGTATAAGTAAACACATAAATAAAATCGCCAATATCTTTGTTATTGCGGAAGTCGGTTTATGGCGCGAAGGTTTTATCGCGCTTCCCGTGGGACTATCTGATTTTCCGAGATAAAAAATACCGCAAAACCTTGCTCAAGAATCACTCTATCTATTGATGAAAACTGCATGAAAATCTGTGCAGTAGTTTTTGAGCGAAGCCTTTATTGCGCATCCCGTGGGATCTGGTGATTTTCCGGATAAAAAGTAGACTATATTACTCGGGGATAATGTAGCTTTCCAAAGGTGAAAGAATTTTTTAAATCGGTCCAGTAGTTTCGGAGCCTAATCATTACAAACAAACAACAAAAACAAACAAATCTTTCCTCTTTATAATATTAGTATAGATTAATGGTTTAAATTAGTAAAGAGATACGAGTATGTTACGATTAATGTAAGCTTAAAGTGACTCACTAGAATTATATTAAGTTAAAATTGTTTATCTGTGACCTATATTAATGAGGTCAAAATAACTTAAAACAATCCTTACTTAAAACCGATTGCTTTGAAATTTTGCAGACGTAAAGATAAAAGTCTGGATTAAATAATAGGGTATTTTTTATCCCGGAAAAATCCACAGATCCCACGGGATGCGCAATAAAGGCTTCGCTCCAAAACTACTGCATGGTTTTTCATGTGTTGTTCATCAATAGATGATGTGATTCTCGAGGAAAGTTTTAGGCTATTTTTATCTCAGAAAACCGACAGATTCCGTAGGATGCGCGATAAAGACTATTCAAAAACTACTGTTCGGATTTTCCTGCAGTTTTCATCAACAGACTTTGAAGAAGGTTCTAAGTTATGATGTAACCCGGAAAAACCGATAAATCCCACGGGAGGCGCAATAAAGGCATCGCTCAAAAACTACTACACAGATTTTCATGCGGTTTTCATCAATAGATAGAGTGATTCTTGAGCAAGGTTTTGCGGTATTTTTTATCTCGGAAAAACGTATAGTCCCACGGGAAGCGCGATAAAACCTTCGCGCCATAAACCGACTTCCGCGCATATGTAGCCGTGGGCAAAAGCTATGACCCTTAACCCTCTATAGACCCAATCCCGAAATCTACACGGGCGATGCCGCGGGTAGAAAGCTAGTTATATAATAAGAAATAACATCAATATTTAGTTGTCCGCAGGACTCAACTGTATTTTTCTGTTAGACATGGTTTTTTAGCCCTTACTCAACGTAATATATATATATATACAACGTAAATATATATACAACGTAGTTTATTTATTTGTATGGAAAAATAAATGTTTACTGCGTATTCGCTTATTTACGCAGTCGCTAACGGGTTTATTAGAAGGAAATGGAAATGGATACAGTAGGAAATAGCTAATATGTTTACTAGAAAAATGCCAGTGTCTCTTTTTTCTTAGGCTATTTACTGATCCCTAAATTGTTGAATGTTTATCGGAGTGAATCTTTGAAGATATGAATAAAAATAAAAATGTCACAACTGGATTAAATGCCAGGACGAAAAAACAATTTGGTTAGTAGACTGTATATAAAAATGTAGTTTTCGATTAATTTTGATGCCACAAATACATAAATGAATTTTTAAAAATTTAACATCAGTTATTTGTATTTGATATCGAAGTTCATACAAAATAATACGCATCTGTGTAAATTGGCGTCTATTTTTTCAATATCTGTTTAGGTAATATATTATATGACATAAGATGCGTAGTTATTTAACGTCGTATATCCTTATGAGTATATAGCGTAACTTTTGATTACCATAGGTTAGAGGTTTTGTATAGTTAAATGGAAAATACAATTTTTGAAAATAACGCTAATTGTTTCCTTTCAGAATTTTTTACTTTATTGGCTATAACTTTCTGAAAACAAATTGTCTAGCCTTTATGTTTCATAAATATGCCACAAGCCAAATCATACCTCAATCAAAGACATAAAAATCTTACATACTTGGTAACTAGATCCGAGACAAGTAAAATACAAATATTTTCTATTGCAACTAGTTTTGTATAAAGAGAAAAATTAAAGTTTTTTAAATTACATGACAGATGTGAATTTTCATACAACTTTTTCCGAAAATTGCTAGCATGTATTTACCCTAGTACAGAAATATCGCGTAATCTAGGAAGGATATCACAATAATGCTCAAATTTGAAAAATAATATTTTGTAGTGTAGAATATAATAAGAATATAAAATCATAAGAGCATCCTGGTCAAAATGAGTAAAACATAATAATGTTACATACCTGTTTTGCGTTTGAGACCCAAAAGGTCAAATGGTCGAATGCCAAGAATCTTCCATTTTCTGGTTTCTTTCCTTTGTCTGTGTATGACGTCTAAAAAAAGACAAAATTTTAAATATAACTTTATCTTTTTTCGTAGGTACGTTACTGTCAGTGCCATTGGTCGGTCTTTGAATTGGGAAGCCTGAAGTCGATTTTGCCATGACCCAATATATTTTTTGGTTTTCAAATTTCATTATGTTAACTCTTACAGTGAAGAATAACTTGATGCGACTTGTATACATCTGCAAGACTTGGCTGGTAATAGACGACTGCTCTTCAGGAGAGGGTGTGGTGCAGGGATTGACTAAGGCCTAATCCTCCTAAATAGGTTTATATATAACTCTTTATTGCACATATAAACAAACAAAAAATAATACAAGTATAGACATGTACATACGTGACCTTATCCCTAATAGAGACTTCTACCAGAAATTCTGACTGCGCGTTTATTTTATATGCGAATATGCTTAAAATGCAACTAATATACTTACGAAAATATACATACACAGGAATACTCGGTGTGCAAGTCCGACTCGTACTTGACCTGTTTTTTTTTTCTTATAGATACACAGGTTACACTCAGCCATACAGGTTATATTAGCTCCTTATGTATGAGATTGTTGGTTATTGCTTTCGTATATCATAAATTTTTCGTAATTTATAAATGTTATTTTATGTTGGTTAACATTTTTACCATGTTGCTCAAAAATTTTATTATAAGTATTGTGTCAAATATTTTGAAACGAGTCTCAAAAGTTGTACCGATATTCGTTCCCAAATTTTGTACGTTTTTTGTAGTTCAAACAACTTTTATATGTATCTTTAACTCACGTCGCGTCGTTACTTGGTATAAAGTCTCTTTATATGTCAGAGTTTCATAGAATTAGCTTAATTGGTTATTTAATAAACAACATAATGTAATTGGAAAAGTCAATTCTTAAATCTACACAAAAATGCAAGTAACTTTGGCACAAATCTAATATTTATGATATAAAGAAAAAAAAGTTACGAAAATTTGATCTCAGAATATGTTCAGTATTTTTCTAATAATACTCTTTATAAATATAGCATTTATTATATAACTTAAAATATAAAAAAGAAAAATAATTTACTGACCATTTCGAAAAAAGCCGCCCTGTTATCTCACAATACACTCTCAGATATGTCTACAAACGAGAAACTGAAGGCGACGCGTCTTAGAATGGTTTTATATTCAACTAATAGCCATAAGACTTATTTTATGTTTTATAAGTAAGAGCTAAAGGCGACTTCACAGCGGCTTTAGCTCTTGGGCCAGGAATCATTAAATTTTAATGAAGATGTCATTAAAATTTCGACAGCCAAAGAAGGATTTTCAAGATGGCTTAGATAGAGAGTAACGGGATCAAAAAAATAGATTCTTGGATACTTAGAAGCGCTGAGCACTTTTTTTTATTATCATCCTTTTGAACCCATTTTCGTAGTTGTTATATATATATATATATATATATATATATATATATATATATATATATATATATATATATATTCTTGAATGTACACAAACAACATACACAAGCTATGTTACATAAAATAATAGAAAAAGATGATCTTACCTCTTTAAAAGATATATTACTAAAATGCAGCAACTATTTAATACATATAAAAATACGCATATACATCAATATATACATACATATACAAGATTTTAACACATCAATATAATGACAAATTATAATATATCGAAAAGCAAGAGTAAAATAAAATTACAAAGTCAACTAAATTAAGTAATGGCGTTACCATCAAAGTAAGTAACCAGTATTAATGGAATTAAAGTAATGTAATTTGTCTTGCTAGGGCAGAATGGACTGGAATGGCTAGGGCAGGAACAATGAACAAGATATTCAATCAAGTGAGTATAGGAAGTTGGTACAGAAAGGACAGAAAACATAGTTTGATAGTTTCGAATTGCAAATGCGAGATAAATTGTCCAGGAGAAGACTTGCATACACTGCATGACGCCTTTGTAAGAAAACCTTCATTACCAACAGTATTAATAGCAAAAGAAGTTTACATATAATAATTTATCGTCACAGCACTGTTGGACGGTTGTTTGGGTATTTAGGGTCGTTTCATAAAAACTATTATTACTAAATTCATTTGTGGTAAGTATTAAATTATCGTCTGTGAATACAGCCTTACAATTCTCAGAATGTGACGTCGAGCCGAGTCCCTTTGCATAGAACTTAGTATAGAATCCGTTAAATTTTGTTTATGTATTTTAATTATAATACGATTATTACGAATCTTCATTTAATGATTATTCAAATGTCACCTTTTCTATAAAGTAACTGTAACTTTTGCTGTCAAGTTAGATGGAATCGACAGATAGTGTAGATAGATCGCTGATTCACGAAGACAATTGTTACATTGTCATCTTAATAAAGCAGTAATGTATGTACATGCTGCTTTATTAAGATGACAAAGTTACAATGTGAAAAATTACAGATAATGCATGTGCATTATCTGTAATTTTTAATTAAATTTGATAGCAACAATGTTATAATCAGGAGGCTAGTTCTCTTGGTTTTCTTAAAAGCTATTGGATATGTTTTTAAAGGTTCATGTTTCAATTTTATTTTTCATAAGTTTTTAAGAAATAGTTCTATATATCTACCTTTATTTTTTATGATGAACATTTATGTTTAACTCAATTTGATAATGGCGAGTTTATCTTTGGTCTTTACTACAAATTAGTAATAAACAAATTATATAAAAGACAGAAATTTTTTAGTATTAGAAATATATTTTGAAGTAATGTAATTCTTATATACGTTTTCATTAACTAATGAAAGATTGAGTTTCCTATTTTTTATTGATGTTGTTATATTTCTTTGTACAGACAAACATATGATTCACAATCATAGGATTGTGCTGTTGTTTTTCTCGTATATTTAATTAGATATGAATCGTTAGTATGGAACAAACAATTGATGTAACTATTATACACAAATTAATAGACATTAAACAAAACAATAGCTTAATAGTTTAAGATGAAAAAATGTTTTAATTAAGTTATAATTAGAGATCGGATAATCGGATGCATATTTACCTAAAGTAATAAAAATCCTGGGAAAATACGGGACTGCAAATTTAACGTAGTGATATTGTTTCAAAATTACTAAATTAGCACGTAGTATTTATTTTCAAAAGACCGAGACTCTGGGTTCATTTATACACCTACGCATACGTATTTACCAAAATGTTCTACAGTACCGGAATTCCGGATTTTTATTTATGGAAATAAAATAAAAAGACAGTTCCATACTTTGTCAAAACTAAATTAGGTAAATAAATAAACACCCGGCTATCCAATTCCGCAATCCCGGGATTTTTATTTAACAAAACAATAAAAAGCCGTTTCCATACTTTGTCTTAAACTAACTTTAGGTAAATATGCATCCGATTATCTGATCTCTTGTTATAATGCATAAATAATGAAATTGTAGTACGAAAAATTGGCGTTATTTTCAAGAAATGTTTACATTTTAAATAATCAAAATCTTTTGCTTATTCTACTCTAAATCTAATTAATAACTAGCATAAGTCTTTTAATCGAAAACATATTAGACGTACGACTGAAATAAACAACTATTTCAAAGGTTTTGGTATGTAATAACATACTATTTATTTTTACATTGCATTTTGACCCTTTAGAACAATTTGTGTTTAGTATTATAATATTCGTTAATTGTTTAATTAATTGTTATAAAAATATATTTAAACGAAAATGACTGACTAACTTTTGTCAAACAACCGGCTCGAGCACTGTGCGCCGGCCAGTAGTACATAAAATGCTAATGAATGTAAACTGGACTCAGCAAGTCAAGCACAGAGGCGGGGTGGCGTGGCGCTAAAACTTATTGGGTCTTGCGAGCCCATCGCTGGGCATAAAATTTAGAGAAAACTTTTTTACTAAAGCAATATTTATCAAATTATTTGCCACCAATTATTAAAAAAATATGTACCTATGTTTGTAAACAGTACTTATTTCATCTAGAAATAAATAAATATTTAAATGAAATAAATCTACAATATTATTTTTGACAATTGAATATTTACCGCCGCACCTAATGTAATTCATCATTACAACACAGTGACTTATATTATTCGCGTGGAATAGAAAGAGATAGAGAGAACATTAATGAAAACATTAACATTTTAAATCTCTGAGTACGCCAGATATAATATTAAATAAATAAAATATCTCTGTGACACAAATATATTTTTTATTTCATTTTGAATTAAATTGAAATGTTTGTTTGATCAATCTTGTCCTATTCTCATTATTATGGTCTGATTCCATAGTATTATTTTATCAATTACTTATTTCATAAATAACTTCTCTTCTCTCCTTCATAAATAACTTTTAAGTTTCTATAATAAAAATATAGTTTTTTATAATCACACATTTTTTTAAATCATTTTGTCATATTGGACATTTAAATACCATTATATCAAATCATTGATAGTTCAAAAGTTTTTTCTTCAACCAGCTCAAAGCATGAAAGCACGAAATCATTTTATTTTTCTATCGCAACACGGTCTCTAGCTAGAGTCTCTACCCCACGTTAGTACGCAGTCAGGTCCGGTATGAAGTGGTGGCCTGTTTTACATACCTATTAGAAAATCATGGCGCAATATTCATCAGAAGTTTCCATAGTATATTATGTTTTGATTTTATAATAAGACCGGCCATGTGTATCGGCAAATCGTTATTTATTTATAATACAATTCATTAGTTTGACTTCTATTCAATGTTCAGATAAATAACCTAATTTAAATTAGCTCAAGGTAGAGCGAAATCATGACATTCCATTAATAGGTTATACTTTATTCGTATGAAGTTATATGATATAATAACGTATCGTGGCGATCTTTTATATGTTCATATATTAAAGCTAGTTAGTATTTATTTAATACTACGAGTACATTGCATTGAATGGTGGTGCTGTGGTCTCGGCACTGCCCTCCTGAATAACATGGTATGGAAATGATTCCAAATCGCAGAATCATTTCCATATAAATCGTTCTAACTAAATGAATGTGAATGTCATTAGAGTTACTTTAGCTCCAGGCTCTGGTTTTTTAATCATCATCTGCCATGTACCAATTTGATTTCGTATTCTAAATTTCACAAGTGAAGCTCTGTATTTATCTGACGCTCCCACGGTATAGGAAAACATCGAGTATAGGAAACAGAGAGGTAAAAAACATACTTGTATATATATATTCTTGAATGTGCAGATAACCAATTAACACTGGACCAGTATGGTTCATCATCATGTACGTCTCCACCGAGGGGCACGAGTCCACCTTAACTATTGTTAGGGCGATTAAGCCTCCTCTTGACGTTGGCTCGACCAGACCAAGGTCGAGCCGGCCTCGGAGCACATAGTGGTAGAATCGCGAAAGCGTAAAAAGTATATGAATTTTGGGGCGAAAGCGCCGATCCGATTTAAATATAAGGCCATGTGAGGATTGATTTTTAAAATTTTGTCCGAAGACTGATGAAATTTGGAGATCTGTTCATCTATAAAAGTAGGAATAGCCTTGTTAAAAATCGGGGAACCTAAAAGACGCAGAGATTTACTGTGAAAAATATTGATATTGGGATCTAAAGCCGAAAATGTTGAGATGAAGTGTTGTAATTGATCAGGTGTAAATTTTGACTCATGAAAAAATATTTCACATTTTGAATAATTTAAATCAAGGCCAATGCTTTTAAATTTTTCAATAATGGCATGGAAAAAGTACGGTTGAAAAGTCTCCTCATTAAATTCAAATACATTAAATTTAGAATTTAGCGAATTAATTCAATATTATCTACAAGCTACACTATTATATAAAATAATAATATTAAATTAGAAAATTATTTTAAAACTTCAATATTGAAGGTTTATATTGACTGTCTCATATAGGAGTTGATTCAAAGATGATAAAAAAAAGTTTGTGATTTATTTGTAAAATAATCATTTATTTATTTGTAATTCTTCATCAATTACAATCAGACCAATCAATCAGTCTTTGTTTTACTCAACTAGACCGAAACTAGACCAATAAATAAATTAAACAAACACTAACTTCTTATTATTAATTAATGCAAAGTTTAGAAAATATTTTAAAATTCAAAATAAATGTAACAATACCAATAGTTATCAATAATCAAGTAATGACTGTTTGTCAACAACAAGTTATATGAATAATATTCTATGTTACTAATCATATTTGTACTTAGCTTGCTCTGCCAAAAACTTTTTAATTCAAGCTACGTTGATTTCAATAAAAATCACATAGGAATCATCAAAATTCTTCGCTCATTGAAAATATATGTATTAAATAAAAATATTAGTAATCAAAGTTAAACAGCCTTATGTTGTATGCTAAAAATAATAATTTATCTACATTTTCACCAATCAAGTTAGATCGTCTTTTTTTTCATTTCAATTGCTCACTAGAAACACTGCTGGAAGGAGCAGATGATATTTAATAGTGACTCCCCGTGGCCCCTGCAAACATGACAGGTCCGTCGCGCTTTCACTCAGTCTTTTGTAACAGTTTGTTCAATCCCGACGGTTGCTCGGACCTTCGACGAAACCTTCTGCTTCGGCCAGGTTTTGGGCCGAAGCCGAAGGTTTCGCCGAAGGTGGTATTTTTGGCGGAAGGTGGCCGAAGCCGAAGCCGAAGCCGAAGCTTCGATCGGACACTAATTCATATAAATTTTATTATCATAATAATATAGATTAGGTAGGTTTTAATTTTGCAAGAAACAGAAATTAAATAAACAAAAATAAAAGTAGCTTGAACTGCATTTTATAAAAATTTCGTTTTAGAAAAACAATTTTATTAATAATTATAATTAATTAATATAATTTTTAAGCTACCAATTTATAACTAAGAACAGCAATAATTGACTGCTTATATTATATTTTTATGATGATACAAACACGGAATTGTTTGATGACTCTACATCCGAAATCAATTTAAGATTTTATCTGTATAGTATCTTATCTCTTCGTCTTGCTTTGGACAAGGTGGTTAAGTGAGGACTGCTTTTATAGAATATGAACAAATAGATTTGTCTGTTTGTCTGTCCGACTATAAGATGCCATCATTGTAAGCAATAAATAATTAATGGTTCTATGCATTAAGTTATCCTGTGGAAGAATTGGAACATATTAAAATGTTTCGGAAATATATAAGATTTAATTATGTTGTTTTATTGCTTCAATTATCGCTATTTCGCAAAGAAATATTTTAGAAGAAAATAATTGAGAATATTTATTCACATACTCTACATATTTGATATAATAAGAGACATATAACTAATAATAGACAATATGCAACGGAAATGGTCGTAACATTTTGTCGGGGCACCCCAAATAGTTGAACGTTTGTCTTACATAGATATCCTGTATGCGGTATAGCTATGACACATACAATAATTTAATTGGTCAGGAATTCAAACAGAGAAAAAGATTCGGGGTGCCCAAAGCCGATTCCGCCATGTACCAATATGTTTTCGTATATCCAATTCCATATATATCTTTATATGATGCTCCAACGGTGAAGAAAAGTATTGTGTAGTAACTTGCACATATGAGTATATATTTAAAAGTGTATGTGAAATCTATCAATGTGAACTGGTTCACCGTAGTTCAGACTAAGTTTGAATCATCCTAACGCATAATATGAATATCAATAATTCATGTTATTATCGTGTTATTTTTGTGATGAATGTGAACCGCCGATAAGGTCCCGGGCCGTCTGTCCGACCATTTCTTTTTTGCGAGGGGAAATGCTCCTTATGCACCATGACACCGCGTTGGCAAGGTGCAGCCGTGTGTGGGGATCCCCGGTCTGCGAGGACCGGCCTACCCAATAAAACCCCCCGGTGTTCTCTGGGCCCATGCTGGGAACAGGGCAGGGTTCGCTTCGCGAATCCACTGCTATGCGCCCCGGGAGGCCGTCTGCCCGACCAAAGGCTTTAGGTAGTGTTTAGTTGGTAGGTTGGCCTTCTGCTAGAGTCCAACATAACCACCCATACTAGTCCGGTCGCGGGCAATTTACGGTATAAGGTTGTCCGAGCTCCAAGGGGTTATTTAAACGACTACAATAGTAGCGCATCCCTTAAGAAAATTCACTACCATCTCACGTGGGAAAAAGAAAAAATAATAACATTATTTTATCTATCCGTTTATAACGATATCTATCCGTGCCATAAAAAAATAATTGTACAGGCAAAGCCGCAGTAAAATATTACACTTTAAAATACATAATTTAACTATCTAGATCATAGATAAGTTTGGTCACGGATGGTATATATTAGATGATTTTTTCATAAAATCTCAGTTGCAGTTTTTTTAGAGTGCCCAAACCAAGTCAAGTACGAATTTCAAATTCTATGAAAGGTAGGTTTAATATTTCCTTTTATTATTAGTATAGGATCTCCAGACGGATAAAAAGACAGTGTTAGCGCAATCCCCTATATAAATCCTAATTGACTATGCTGACATTGCCTATGTAAGACCTGTCCGAGGAGTTAATTCAGAAACTGGAATGTTCAGCTGTAAAATATAGTCGTAAGATTTATATTAAAATTGCGTAAATTGGACCAGGATGCTTAATATCTCTCCCGACTATCTATATATACTTTGCTTAAATGGCTACGAATTTGAAATTTTGTCGATCCTCTAAAATATTTCGTGTTTTCCTAAATACATTTATAAAAACTCGAAAAAGTTAGATAAACGGAGAACCTTTATTTTTAAAGTTAGGAGTAGTTATGATTTTATAAACAACATTTTAGGTTTTACAATTTTTTTTAACTTTAATTTAATATTTTTAATCATATTAACCAACAAGAACTTAGAACCAAAAGTAAAGTACCGGCTATATTACTAAACAAGATTATAGTCTTCGCTGTGGTAATATTAAGTTGTTAGTATTCTATCAAGGTGAAAAATCATAACTAGTAATTTTCTTTGTATGTCCTGTGAATACCAATAACACCTTAGTGCCTAATAACGGACATAAACAAATAAGATTATAAGATGATATGAAAAAACAAATCAAATAAATGTTTGTTAAACTCAGACCAATTAACCTAGCCCAAAGTACGCATCAATGTCTCTTTGTAGGATCTTGGGTAACTGATATTAATCATACATAGATAAATATGTTTGAATACTAAGGCGTGATCATCATATAAATATCTGCCTTCACCGCGGCTTGAAGACGGAACCTTAGAGATGGCCTTGAAACCGGGATACACACCACTCGGCCACGGAAATCATTATTATATTGATGTTTGTAAAAATAAATATTTTCAAGCTATTCCGGAATCGAAGAACCATTATAAATAACCTAAAATATATTTACATAGTTAAATTAACATGTGGAACATAACCTCGCGTAGCCACCAGCAAACGAGCACACGGATCACCTGATGGTAAGCGATAACCGTTGCCCATGGACACCCGCAACACCAGAGGAGTCACAGATACGTTGCCGGCCTTTTAAAAAAGGGAATAAGGGGGAAGGGGGGTTGGGCCTCCGGTACCCTCACTCACTCGGCGAAATACAGCGCAAGCGCTATTTTACGCCGGTTTTCTGTGAGATTACTCGACCGCTGCACCAAATGTGCCGTCTGATAATATAATTCGTGTGTATGACTTGTACGGTCGCGGTCAAAAAGTGTATACCACCTTAAGGATCATAATCGCATGCACACATGTAGGTGATAAGTTCTATATATCTATCACATGTCGCACAACCCTTATTGGGCGCATGGCAAAAACCAGAACTAATGCTATTTCTTTTACAAGTGTCAGTATTTTTGACATTTTCAAATGGAACAACGCCCGCAGTCAATGTCATAAGAGGCCTTCTGATCGTAGACTACGGATACACCACGAGATGAACTATCAATATTTGATATAAAGAAATCTGTTAATCTAAGAATCGCATCGTGTCATCTTAGCGTGTTCCCGTTGTCGTTCAAAGCTGCCGCATTGGAGCCCTGGAATACGCTTAGACCATGATTCAGAATTTATGAAGCGACTGCCGTCTGACCTTTGCAACCCTATATTCAAACGACGGCCCCACGTATGGAAGACATGTTTTTATCTACTGAGCTACCATCCCTCAAGATAATTACATAACTATGAAGAAACAATAATATATAAACTTGAAAAATCTTTATTTAATTTAGTATAACCTCCTGCCGCGCTTATGACGGCACGTAGTATCTTCCATTGATGCAACAAGGCGCGCGCATAGGTCCTTCTAATGTCGTCCCATACTAGTGCACAGTGTGATTAAAGAGCTTGAGGGTTTCTTTCATTTTGACAATCCCAGCGTTGAACCATGAGTCTCCAAAATTTTTCTATAGGATTTAAATCAGCAGAACGAGCAGGTCATTGAATGAGACGAATGTTACGGTGCTGGTTGAACCACGCCATAGTAGCACGGGCTGTGTGTATCCGTGCATTATCTTGAACGTAATGAACTTGCAGGAATTCTGTTTCAGGATACACGACGCGAACAGTAGGCAGCATGACTTCTTCCATAAGCAACACATAATTAATAGCAGTCGCCCTATTTTCTAAGGATGCTAGTTCTCCGACGCCGTCGAGGCTCATCCAACCCCATAAGTTGACTGTTATGAGACCCGATTCATTTTGAGACACGATATAACCATCGTCATACCGAGTTTGATTATAGCGCAATAAAGATAATCTACCGATTTGGCTTGATTTAAAAGTTTTTAGAAATATAGTATTGAACCAATGAAAATCGATGTATTGCCGCGCAAAGTTGAGCTGAGCTGTTTTGTGGTGAGGTTGCAGCTCCATTTTAATAGCATGGTGCCTATAGTGTAGTCCAGCACTGTACAAAGCTCGTCGGATTGTCCGAGCACTCACATCATATAAACTAGCAAAATAACTAGTTGGTGAAACAGTTCTCTTCATAACGACGAATCATTGCTGCTATTAGCGTGGTGTTTAGTATCGGTCGTCATGCTGAATTATTTCTGTGATCAGTTATTTGCCCTTCTTCGCTGTGACGCCGAATCCAAAACCTCACCGTGAATCGTATATATTGAGTTCTCGTGGTATATAGCACTAATACTATTTCCATCTTCGAAGAGAAATATAATTTCACCCCTTTGCTCCAGGGTTAAACATGCTGAGAGCGCACCCCGCCATGTGCCCCGTATGGGCCCAGAGGATTCGGGGGGTTTTAGTGGATAGGCCGGTCCTCTTGACCGGAGAGCCCCACATACGGCCGCGTCTTGCCAGCGCGGTGTTATGGTGCACAAGGTGGCATTTCCCCCCTCAAAAAAAGGGTTAAACATGATATTTCATTTTGTAATAATAATTTTTCGAATAATTTTGTTCCTGTTCAAAACAAGTATAAAAGACGTTCAAATAAATTTTATGACAAATGTCATGTCATTTCAAAGAAATTAGGTATTTTAATGGCTGATTCTTTGTTGTATCCTCTTTATGTGTCTTTTATCATATTTTCTTTAAAAAGGTAATATGTAACTTGATATGGCATTTTTGACTTTAGTGCAAAAAGTGTGATATAGAATCAAATTTCAAAACTGGTAAACACTTTTTGACCGCTACCGTACATTTAACTAAACTTACACACAAACTTTGTAGACATTTTCTATCGATCGCAGCATAAGAATGATATCATGTCTGTATCTACTCTGAATTAATATACGAGTAAATAACAGACTTCATCTTATATTGCTTTCATATGTCTTGCAGTGCCGAGTTGGGTCGAATAAAACAAAAGTTAATCCAGATTCTCAAATGTATTTTACGACATCTTATTTTTAAAGGAAATATGATATAATTTAACTATGCAATATAATAATTGCATAATAATCATATCATAATAGTTCACTATTACGAATTACGAAGGTTTCTTTTGTTACAGAAATAATAATGTCGAAAGGAAAAGGTGCAGTCAAACGAACAGAAGGAAAGGTGGTTAGTTTCGACCACCTTATATTTTCAGTAGCTAACGCTAAAATGGTAAGTTGTGATGGTAAGTCATAACAGACAATACGAGTATATAATGTTTTTACAATATTTTAATGTTTAATTACTAATGTGAATCCTATTACAGGTGGCCAGCTATTTTCAGAGTCGGTTCGGTTTTAAACCTCTGGCTGTCAGGGAACAGACAGAGTCAAACCCCGCAATATCGCATGCTGTTAGGCTGAACGCGGTAAGTTATTTAATAAGTAGTAAAAATCTTGTATAAAAATGTATTATAAAGAATTATACCTCAAATTTAGTTTTATGAATAATTGGTGACCAATATTCTAGAATTTACTTGTTTATCGTTACAATGCTGTCAGCGTTTTACGCACAGAACTTAATGGCGGAGGTTTATACTATATTTGTTTTTATTAATTTTATTTTTTATTCATAAAATATAACGTAAATTAATCTATATTATATATATATATATATATATATAATATATATATATATATATATATATATATATATATATCTATCCCCAATATAATGACAATATTAGCAATGATGGTAGATGTTATGGTCACTTACAATGGATCTTATATTGAGGTAACAAGTAACCCACAAGGTAATAGAGAGGGCTAAGCACGGTGCTTCTGTGCGTAAGAAAATATGAAATTCGCGGCAGAATTGAGAAACTAGTAGTGGGCAGGGCTCATTCTTTTCGGGACTGATAATCTTTGAGCCAGAAAGACAACATCTTTAGTGGCATTTCACCATTAGAAGATAAATTGAACCTATAACTTATTATGGCCACAGATAACAATAGTATTTCAATCTCCAACCTCCTCCAATGGAGTAATTGCACAAGACCTGGCCGCACACGGAGATTTCGTGAAGGATGTGGCATTCGAAGTCGAGGACTTGGAGCAATTGGTCAAAAGGGCCAAGGGCGGTGGGGCCGAAGTGGTGCAGGACATAGCTGAAGAGAGAGACGACAGTGGGTTCGTTAAGTATGCTGTGTTGAGGACTGTAAGTATTACATTTTATCGTCGACGTTATGGCTTGTATACCTATGCAGTTTTCATTGAAAAACCTACCTTAACTAAGTCGCAGGTTACCCCATGATGTTTTCTTTCACGGTAGGACTCTCAGATAAATTTAGGAACAAAGGACAAGAGTATATCTTAATTTTTTTTTGCTGATTTTCAATGTAATATTGTCTGGAGTTCAACATCAATTTGAAAAAGACGTATCGAACAATCCAAAACTGTTATTATGGTCCCCCGAGAGAGAGAGAGAGATTAGAGGATCCCGAAATTGATAGGTCAGTGAAAATACCACAGCACCTGCAACACTCCTATTCATACAGTACTCTAACTACATTTACTGGGCTCGTACTCGAACTTCGTCGAAAGTTCTAAAACGTCGTCGATGTACAATATTGTAAAACGACAAATCGTTATTTTAGTCGTTCTGATTGGTTAGAAGATTAGTGACAAAACCACAGCACCAGCGAAGCCCCTACTTCGTTAGTTTATTTCCCGCTCCCTACATTTTATTGGTAGCCAAAATGAAAATTTGGCCCGTATTCGAACTTTTTCGAACATTTGATCATTGAACTTGCATCATTACATTGTCATCAGTTACAGATTTCTCTCTAACTTTACTGTGCTACTATAATATACAGTGGCAGGGTAAATAAAAGATTACATATTTATAACGATATATCGAATTTTAGTATTTATAGTACAGAACCAGATACATTTCAAGTCAGTAACAGATATGTAACTAACAGGTATGGAATAACTGATTTAGGTAAAAAAGTAATTGTATTTCACCTTTATAGTTTATATATAGGTAGTAGGACCCAAGCCATATTTGGATAAATTGAAATATAATATAGAGTACATATATATATAACCTTAATATATATAACCACTATAAAAATAAAAAAAATGTTTGTCGTTTATTGAAAGAATCTCACAATGTCACGTTACAACAATCAATACACACAGGCCGGAGCCACTTGGGTGTACCGCACCTTCTTTCGTGCATATGTCCTCCTCGGAGGGCAGCGTTGATCGTACCCTCTCCTGAGGGTGCGGCAAACCTTCCTCCATTCAAGCCGTAAGGGCCCTTATGGTCAAGGCTCAGGTTGAGTTTAGTTGGTAGGTCACGCGGCCGGAACGCTCTGGTCGCGTGGAGTCCAACATAACCCACGTGCCACTTGCCGTTGCGGGGTTATCCTGGGTACGTTTCGTATCCCTTGCGATGGATTCTCAGCCTTCCTCTCCTGAGAAAAAAAAAATGTCACGTTACTTACTATCGTCATCTCTACACTCCACTTATTTATTGGCTAAGGGTTGGAATATTTGTATATTTGCAAATCGTTAATTTCTTTAATGGGAATAAGAACTACTGGATATTAATTGCGTAGGTACGATCCTGACGGAGTTATAGAATTTCATGTAAATTCGTGCTGTGAATTTTGCGCCAAGGTGAACAAACATTCATCAAATTTCTAAAATATTAGAATTTGCTTGCATTAAACAAAATTTGTGATTTAATTTCAGTATGGTGACAACACACACACACTCGTAGACAGGTCGCAGTACAACGGACTGTTTTGGCCAGGATACAAACCAGTGGAGGAAGATCCCCTCAATATACTTCTGTGAGTATTAGGGCTTCAATATTTCTTGAAGTATCAGTCTTCATATCAGCTGATGATAAGAACGAGGAACTCGAACTGCCAGTTAATCGCAATATCTATTTCGCATCATTTAATATTACTGCGATCCTATATAGTGACCTACCCTACCATATTCGTCTACAAGTAAATAAGCTATTTTGTCTTTCTCGCTTTCAGGTCAAAACTACTAAATCGATTTAAACGAAGATAGGCTTTAAGGGGTTGAAATTGGGGATAAAACATATTTTTATGGAAAATACTAATCTTAAAGTATGAAACTTATTTAGGCTGTTATAACTAATTATGACATTCAAAGTTTGTAAAAATTTTAACCTAAGCGGGTAAAAATAAGAAATGTAAGTTTTTTTTGAATACGCTCATAAACTAACGAATGATTTTGATGAAAGTTAATAAGGACAAGGACATAGAGTCAATTTTATCACGAGAAACTATTTTTACTATGGCAATATCTAATAAACCCCGAGTTAATATATCTCTCCCTTTGGAAAATCTATAACTACCTTCATGTATAGACACCTGGATTTTCTTAGTCGAACCAGAGAATTGTGCCCGGCAGTGGGACACAGTTTTAGATTTTAGTAAAAGAATACATAATACCATTGCTGTTAAATTAAACTGTTGTTGATAAAAGCATGAATCTAGGTAATTGCAGGATTATGTATTGTTTTTTTTAATGTTATTGCAGTTATTATTATTAACATGAGTTTTTTACACTGCCCAATAATTTTACAGACCAGATACAAATTTACTGTACATTGATCATGTCGAAGGCAATATGGTCGACGGAACTCTAGAAGATTCCGTGGCCTGGTACGAGAAAAATCTAAACATGCACAAGTAAGTTAATCATATATATATTTAATTAATGTATCTTTCATATTTTTTTGTTATTTGTAATCAAACGAATTCAACGAACAATCAAACGAAGTAATCAAATCAACCATTTGTATTTCGAGACTGTTGTCGCTCAGGACTCGAGACTTGATATTTGACACAAACTATGTATTATATTAGCATTATGTCCTATCTCCACTCTATATGCAATTTATTTTATAGATTTTGGTGCGTGGATTACAAACACGACTTGGTCCCGTATTCTTGTATATCGTCCGCTTCTGTAATCAATCGGGACGAGAATGTTTTAGTAAGTATTACACAAGAAAACATCTTTAATTAATAAATTTACCCAAAAATTGGTTCTTATTTTGTCAACCTACTGTAAGCAAAATAGACGTTCACCAGCCAATAAATATCGTAATCCATAACAGAGCTAGGTTATTTGTTTTTTCTTGTAATATATTTGCAAAAAGCAGACTGCCCGCCTAATGGTAAGTAAGTAGTCACATTAGCCTATATCTGCAAGCCTATGGACTGCAGTCTGCATCGCCCCTCTCCTGAGGGGCGGTTGCCCTTACCATTTGCCTATATGGTTCTGAGAACTTAGGCACAGGCTGAGTTTAGTTGATAGGTCACGTGGTCAGACCGCTCTGGCCGCGTGGAACCCAACATAATCTCCGTGGCATTTGCCGTTGCGGAGGTATCCTGGGCGCGTTTCTTGTTCCTTGTGATGGATTCTCAGCCTTCCTCTCCTTAAAGAAAAAAAAAGTACTGCAGTGTACGATATCAATATGTGACATAATATTTTAAGTCGGTAATTTCACTACCTATAAATGGACACTGCAATTTTGCAGCAGAAATAGGAGATTTTAAATGCTCCGGTCTTTTTATTTCCAGTTATCGATGAATCAGGCCGCCAAAGGGCTGCGACCTACCAGCAAAGCTACGGAGTTTGTGAAAGCTTTAGGCACTTCGGGTGTTGAGCACATAGCTTTGTACACCGACGACATTGTAGCCACTGTAAGTTTTTTGCGCTTGCCATTTTTTGCGGATTTTATTCAAATTTTCCCATTCGAAATGTTGACGATTTATGAAGAGCACGCAAGAAATTTAAAAGGTGTACTTTTGTCTCCTTTTTCTAATCGTGACATACAAATCTTACCGAAGATTCAGCGTAATCTAGTTATTCTCAAGGATCAAAACTGATTTGATTTTCACTGGCGTAAAAGTATAAAAAAAGTTATTCGTCACAAAAGTCTCAATGTTTTGTCATATTCTAACAAACTAATTATTCAAATTAGATTGTTTCAATTTTTTTAAACTTATCATCAATTTTGAAATAATAAACTAAATGGCAATTTTTTATACAGATGTGTAACCTACAAGCGCGTGGAGCAGAAATCCTGCATTTCCCACCAACCTACTATGACATAATCAAGGAGCAGCTCAGCGGGAGTTCATTGCAGATCTCCGAAGACATTGAGGAGATGAGAAAGTACAGCATCCTCATTGACTTCGACGAGCGCGGGTATATGCTGCAGGCATTCCTCAAACATTTGCAAGCCCGGCCCACTGTTTTCATCGAAGTTTTGCAAAGGAGGAACCATAGAGTACGTTAATATTTTTTTTTTGTAAAAACAAGATGACTGTCATCGTTAAGGTGATTAGGCGTTAGTCAACCACGTTGGCACAGTAGGAATTGGTTGACACACAATTTTCTGTGTTTCTCGTGAGTACAACCAATAACACGTCAAGCTTTATATTAATTTTACGAAATTCGCCGTTATTATGAGCGACGTAAGAGCTGTCTCAAGGTCAACATGTAAAACCTGGTATTGCTGTGTAGTACACATGTTTTTCTCGCCGTACGAACATCGGATAAATATACGTATGAAATCCGATTAACGAAAAATATTATTGGTACTTGATAGGCTTGACCCCAGACGTCAGTGCCGAGACCATATCGCCACCAACGCTCAGCTATAAAATAGAACCTAATTATATTATTATTTAATATATCTCTTTATTAAGTTCACCTATTGGTGATTACATTTATTCAATAAACTATTACTAAGTTTACTTACACACACAGTGTATTTCTCTATCAGCTTTGTCGTCTCCAAATAAACTAAGTAGGCAACGACACAAGTTTGCAAGAAGGCCGCGAAGAAACGAACGAGATTTCTGACAGCCAATTTAAAAAATGGCGTAATTGAATACAAATGACGGTTTTGTCCTATGATAAGTTAAAATTATATTGATTAATCACGAAATATTCTTTATATTCTTCTAAATCTTTATTATTCTGTTAAATATATCAGCATCGAAATTTTATAACGATAACTTCTGACAAGGGACTAACTTCCTTATTGCATTACACGCTCTGTGCGGATAGCTAATAAAAAACTAAAAAAGGACAATGAAACTTTTTTGGACACTTTGTATCACATTTGGCGATACTTTCAACCACAGACCAAAAAGAGATAATATGAATCTGTAGATACATTATCTCTATGTTTAACTGTAGATGATTTTTATGAACTGTGAGGTCAACGCCATCTATTGATGCTGATTGATATTATTAAGTACCGGACTTGCTTATAATTTCTCATGATTATTAACAACATATCAGCAGAACTAAAACTTTACTACATAGACTCGGACCCCGGCACAGATAATATAATACTACAATAACCTCGGCAAATCAACTATTGCATTGGTTTACGAGTTTCGAGTCCATTTTGTTGAAAGAAGATGTCACCACATGTACCTTTTTGATGGTGATATCTAGAATACACAATTATTTTGTATGGCCTGCAGAAATTTATTACGGTTTAGTTGTATGTGCATGGGAGAGTGCAGATGAAATGCTAGTGTAAGACGATTTAAAAAATAAAAACTATTATTATACTAGCAAACAGTTCTATTATTTGCCGCAAGATGGCAGTGAAGCATATATTTAGAGACTAAACTTTATGTTAATCTAAAAAGGTAAAAAAGGTTTGTATTACATTAATGAAAATTCTCGTTTTATTTTTCTAGGGCTTCGGTGCTATGAACTACAAATGGGTGTTTGAAGCTATCGAGAGAATGGACTCCGTTAAACAACTCGAGGAAGCAGCTAAACAGATTAAAATAGAAGCATAGATAATTATATCCATATATGCAATGTTTTTGATGACAAAATTTTACAAATAGGTATCCCATGAAAATTTATAAGAAAGTGTAAAAAAACATTAGAATTTAAAAAAAATATTTTTATTGATTCCCCAATTAATTACTAGATAGTCTAGAAATAACATTCTCAAATTTAATATTTCATTTACCTACTCTGTGGTTTTGTATGTACAGATCGACCAACTTTTTATTTAATTACATTCAATTGAGGAGTAGGGCTTTAACCGACTTAACCATGAGGTGTATTAAATGAAGATAGGTAGTTGCATTCAAAACACAATTGTCAAATATTAAATAATATTCTCATTGATAACTCGAAATGGTACACTTTTCAGGAGGTAACAAAAGACTAAATTTGTATCTTGCTAGGAATTCAGTTTTTTTTATAAATACTTGCAAAATAATAATAATAGGCATTCCAGGCATGCATAACGATGTTCGTTTGTTTCTCTTTTGAAAAGTTCAGCATATTGAGTTCTGCAATGTTGTAATAAGTTATAAACATGTCTTCGGAATAGACAAGCTGATCGTTTTTTATATTTTGGGATTATTTAAACTAAATGGTTTACGACGTAGTTTATTAACCAACAGTAATTACTATTAACGAGATAAACCTCCTGTCTCTATATTGTGTGTAAGATACGTGGGAAGGGCATATTTTTCTAAAAGGTTATTAAATAAAACCTGCAGGATCCATTGATAAAATATTTTCATTTATTTAATTTTATACAAGTTTTATTTACATGGTCGCAAGTATATCTCTACGTTGCGGAGTATTTCTTTCATTTGCACCTTTTCAAGAATAAATTCTATCTGTCACATGGTAAGGCACCTTCTTAGAAGTTGTGTTGTCAGTTTCTGAGAATGGTCGAATTTGGGGAAAAGAAGTTTGCGTAATTGTTTTAGGAAAATGTAATTCTTAAAAAATATTATAATGATCCAACTGAAATTTCTGCAAAGGCTTCATTGGGATTTTTAAATATTTGTAAACTCATGATAGTATGCTGTTTTTTCTGTTCTATTCATACATTTACCATATTTTATTTAAGACGAAAAAATTCACAAAAAGACCTACTATTTTCAAAAGAATAAACTGTTGGTGTAGCTAGCTTGCTATACAAAAAAAAAAACAGATAACAATGCCAAACTGTTTACTGTCATTTTTTTAGGACAATATTATTTGTGAATGAGAGATTATTATAAACAAATTAAAAAAAAAAATGGAAATACGCGCGCTTATGTGTTGAGGTATTACAAACTATTACCATCCTTGGAAAAATAATATTTTGTGGACAAAATACAGATTATGAGAGGTTTTGACAGAAAAAAATCGGCGTCGCATCATGAATAGTTTTCAAATGTATGGAGGTCTGACCAATACCTTTATTCGCAACTAGATATATTCTATGTAGTTACAAAAATAATTGAATTTCAATAATTTATATCTATCTTGCTTCATGTTATTTTAGTACATTGAGTAGCAAAGTAATAATTACCCAAACTCGACCACTAGTAACACCATTAGAAAACCAAATGATTTAAGGTTTATTAATAGTACCTATACTAAAAATCAGATAACAAGGACTAGCGCTAGCTTCTAATGGCGGCAACTACCAGAAATCGACAACATCCTTCCAACAGTAGTCTTAATTAGCTTAATATTAACAGGTAACACTTACAATTATCTATATTTACAATGCAATTAGCAATGTACATATGAAATACCACGTTGCGAGATATACGAAATATTAACAATAATTGATGCTATACAATTAATCACTAATAATAAAATAATAATTTGGTTTAAATAAGAATGTACTTTGATGAAGAATATACGTAACATACATTTTGTGACATTACCAGTATATTATAATTCATTAATATTAAAAAGAAATCCATAAATATTACATAAAACATAAACTGAGCATAAATAAAATTAAAGCAATAAATCAAATTATTTACAAAGATTTTCAATTGATTTTTTATAGCATGTAATTGTAACTCAGTCGTGATCATTATCAAACCGACAACCATTGACGGCGATCAGAATAAAACCTATAACACCGAGGAAAAATTCACATGTTATTGCTGATTTGAATAGTTTTGCATTAAAATTAACTGCAAATGAAACACAAGCCTCAGTCACGTTTGATTTACATAAGCCATGATAGTAGATTTGATATATAATTCACAGTTACTTAACATGTGTTTAATCACTGATCGATAATTCATTTCACTGCCGCCTCGAAATTGTATACAGATTTCAGGCGTCAAACACTCTTAGCCTTCACAATACAAACTAATCACCTTTCATTATCTATACTAATATATAAAGCTGAAGAGTTTGTTTGTTTGTTTGTTTGAACGCGCTAATCTCTGAAACTACTGGTGCGATTTGAATAATTCTTTTTTTGTTGGATAGTCCATTTATCGAGGAAGGCTATAGGCTAAATAACATTACGCTATGACCAATAGGAGCAAAGACAGAGCGGTAAATGTGTAAAAAACGGGGAAAATTATTCATTTTTGAAGGCTTTCTTTGCGTGCGCTGCGAAAACGGTTCAAGATACACAAAAAATATGTATGAAAGAATTATTCCTCTATACATGATCTAAAAAAAAGTCCGCGACGGCATATGTCTATCTTTTAAGGTTTAGTCACAATGACCGTTTTTATGGTACCAAATTTGGTCGAAATAATTTGTTTAAGTTGTATCAACATAATAATATTAATCTTTATTCAAATATAAATATAAATATGTTGTTGGTTAACCAAAAATCTGCCGGAAGTCACTATTCCACGCGGACGAAGTCGCGGGCAAAAGCTAGTTACTAAATAATCAAAGTGGGCACATTTACAAAGATTTCCCTACTATAAAGGAACACGAGCACTTAAAATTATATAAAATCAAATATTTATTACAAAACTGTAATTTGGTTTAAAACAACAGGCTGCAATATGGAACTGAAGAGAAAGAAATATTTGAGATCATTTTAAGATTAAGATTCGATCACCATACATACAAGAAAGAATATATAAGAAAGTTACCAACGCCAAAAACAAAATACTCAATTACAAAATTTAATTTAACATTTTAATAATATAATATTACAATCTGAATGAATATGGAACGTTAAAAGATGTACAAAAAGAATAATATTATGACAGTTATAATTTACGATTGTATTGATTATTTAGAAATTATAGAGCATATCAAAAGGACATTAAGATTCTCAAAATGTCAACATACTTATTTAACTTGCAAACTCAACTAACAACAATAAAAAAAAAATACAAACATAAAATCAGTCAAACATCAAGAGTTGACGCAGATCACTGAAAGATCGGTCGTTCCCTGTTGCAGCCTGTTAAATAAGTTCTGCATATTTCAATAAGGAAACATTTTAGTAGTTTTCAGGCCTATAAAACATTGACAATAAGCAGAAAAAGCAATTTCTTTACCAGTCTGAATAATTTCACTGACTTTTTGTCATGATTAAGATTGTTTTCATAGAACTTCTTTCTGTTCTACTTCCGCAGGATCCAACGTTTTTGCAATATCTCATCGGATCCTTGTGCTATGTATGTATATACAACCACTCCTTTATTATTTGCCAATCTTTCTCCCACATTTCAAGATCAAACTTTATTTTGTATCACACAGTTATCATATTTAGCTACATGTAAAATATTGCATACAATTATTTTAGGCACTTGACGGTAAAATATTTATTATTCGTTTTTAATTTAAAGATCTATATAGTTTCATCTAGCAGACTCGAATCTCTTCAATTAATTGTGTATTACATCAAAATTTAATTGTTCAAGAATAACTTACATAAATGTTACAATCAAATACGAATAAATTTGACTCCTTGAATTGTTATTGATAGAGCTTTTATAAAATAGATACAGGTTAGCTTGAACTCCGGTCGCAATCGGAAATTGTTTTTTTTTTAAATTACAATCTTAATGAGATGTGTAGTGCAAAAACATTATAAATTTTCTTTATGGTTGGAAAAAAGTAACATATTTTCTATATCTATAATCTACTTATCTCAATTTGTTACATACAAAAGAAATGTTTTATAAAGTTCATAGCCTTTACCGATATACCTTTTTGGTTATAGAAGTTTTAATTGCGACTCGATTTAATAAAGTGGCAGCTATTACATCTATAAGGCTACAACTAAGATATGCTATCGTTGAATATCACAGAGTTGCTGGGTGGGTACGTCGATCAGCTGCGCGCGCTCTACTGCCACAAGGCAGCCGCCTGGGGCCACTAGTAAAGGAGCTGATGGTGTCCCAACCCATACTTTCTTTACGTCCTCCTGATGCTGGGCTAATGGTGACATGTATCCACCTCTGTAATTAGGAGAAAAAAAGATCATGAAACCATGAGACGAATTTTTGAAACAATAGAAAACCAATTCGCTTTCGAAACCGTGAGATTCGTATACGAATTACCGAATTCACAATTTCTGAACTTTCATTTCGTGCGTTGTGCAACGATTGGTTCAACCCACTCGTTTTTTATTTCTACTAGTAGAATATCCAACGCTGAAGTGACCTTGACAGTGATCCGTTTCACGTGTGGGTCACCGCCGGTTTTTTGTATTTGTTGTTGTGATTTTGAATTTCTCTGCGTGAAATGGAATTTAATTAAGAATTTGTTTTTAATGACAACACTGAATTCGAGTGATTCAAAATCTAAAAAAATGTAAGCAGTAGAAAATAATTTCGCGCTCGATTTGTATTCGTATTCGAATTCCAAATTCACGTCTAATGATTCAAAATACGTCTCCATGACGAAGTTTGACAAGAGACAAAGTATTAACATTAAAAGGTATCCTAAATATTTTTTGTATTTTGTTAAATGTTCGATTTGATTGTGATTTTGTTTAAATATTCCATTACAAATAGTTCTTTTTATGGGCTTACGATTTTAATTTCATAATATCTAAGCAAAATAAGCACCGTTACACAGCATAACAGTTTATGCAGACTGCACTTCTAAAGGTGGATTATAATAATTCCCTATTAAAAATTGTAGTTTAAAGATTGGTAAATCTGTAAGCTATAGGGAGCCGCATGTCAGAACGCAATCTGATTCAATTGAAAACCCTGCAAAGTCTACGTTATTACTCCTGAGAAATAGATGTCTAATCATAGCATCCAGTAGTCAATTTTATTGCTCAAGTCATTAATGCCAAAAGCAATGCAAGTTGCTTTGACGAAGATAAAGAAGATACAACGGGATCACAAACCTTAACTTTCTGTCAGCCTGTAGCAACGCGTCCGCCTTGAGGAGACGCACGGCAACCGCCACCAGCAGGAACAAGATTAGAGCCCCGCACACAGGCACGGCTATGGTAGCCGCTTTGAACCACACCTCGCCGTTGTAGCCTCCTCTCTCGCTTGCCACTGTATTTGTATCTGTAAAGATAATTTGCCTATGAACTTATGAGTTTATGAGTGTAGGTATGTAGTTTATCACAAGAATATGGACAGTGGTTTCTTAAAGCTATTAATTAATGTCAGAGCTTGCCTCTAACAATGTCATCTTTTAGAATTTCGAGACTCAAGATTTAAAATCAAGAGCACATATAAGCTCTGAAACTCTGAGAATATAACTGCGATTATCTTCTGTATGAACATCTGCTATGTTCAGCTTAGTTATTAATTTTATGTGTAAGGTACGTTCATGTGGTAGTCTATCCGTAGTTCTTTATGTGTTTTTTGCATATTCAGTTTAGTTATTTTCCGTGTTGGTCATTGAGCGTACAACAATATACCATTTACGTGTAAGACATTTTGTCAATTCGTGTATCACCGTTCGTCGTTACGCATGTTAGTAATTCGTCGTTTTGAGAATTGATAAAAAATTAAAAATATAAAAACCATACTAACTTAAATGCCGCGTCAGTTTTACTGACGATGGCGGGAAATCAACAACGTAGGTAAAATCGCTGATAGGAAACTGGTATTAAAAACACAAATAAATAGCTTGGTCTAATAACATTTTTCACTATTATTTCTGCCAAAAGACGCGAGCGATTTTGGCGACGAGAGCCAAAATCTGCTAGATATATTCTTAGCCCAAGGAGCTGTCCACCAATTTATTCTGTGCTGCTAACATGCAGCGAATTTCCGCGATCATTTCCAAATCATCGGTCGATCTTGTGGGATGATGCGTTTCCCAGCGTATTCTACCAATTCGTCGCCAACGCCGCAAACGGACGAATCTCATTTAAGAATATTGTTCAGGAGAGCAAAAAAACGTTTTTTTTTCCCCGATGGCGTGCATATTTTAGCTGTATTTCTATTTAGAAAAAATCTATTATAATGATAAAAATCAATTGTAATAGTATACTATGGAGATGTAGCTACTAAATTAATACAGCAGTAATATTTTACATTGCTGTATTTTAGACTGTTTTGTATGAAGTTCGCCCCTTTGCGGCGTCGGCGACGAATTGAGAAACGTTCTGTGCCAATACCCATTTCTTCTGCGAGCACATGTGCTGTACTCCCTATTACGTAAGGTAATTCTTCGAGTAATGTCGGTGATCGTGGTTCTTTAGCGGATTTCATCAGTTAGTTACATATGCCATCACTTGTAACATTCACGAATCAAAAACTTTCATTTTGAGACACTGCGGTATATAAAATGAGAATATGCCGCATAATTTTCTGAACGCTATTCAGTCAATTTCATTTCGTATACTTTCCATCAATCAAATGCAATTTATCATGCAATAGTTCCATTCGTGCAGAAACATTAAACCCATCACGTCTCTTCAACGTTTATATTTCCATAACAAGCTCTCATTAATGCACCAAGCTAATCAAAATGATTGAGTGCACAATATTATCTAATAACATTTGATCGCATATCTCCATAATTACTTGTGCGCACAAAGACCGCTCTCATTAGCAGCATTTGATGCGTTCTGTCTTCCACAAAGAGACTCGGCACCGTTACGCGATATCAATGGCAATATGCACATGTAATCGCTTAACTTACTTTAGCCTTTTAACTTTTTAGGAGCCTAAAAAGAAACGAATGTAATTTTTTTGTCCAATTAAAGGTCCGAATTTAAGAAATAAGGTCGTCATAATTTCATTAGTAATTATCATAATGGTCCAACACTACTATTGTATTATGAGGACACCCTTGCGATGATGTGTGTCGAAAAAATCCACCAGCATCGTTCACTGGCAAAGCAATTTCTTTCTCACCTTTCCCTAAAATATCAAAATCGCCACAAAAATCTAGTTCATTAACTGCATCGGGTACATCAAAAACCAAAAAAGCTAATACAATTGATGGTATGATGTAAGGTAGGTTTAAGTCAGTGGACAGAGGCAGTGGAAGTCAGATTTAGCCAGCCTGTTACTTAACCAATCTAAATTACTCTTGTAACTAATTGAGTACTCAGAAGTGAGTGCAATGGATACCAGGAATGCATACCTCTAAAGCAATTGGTTATAGTGAGCTGATAACTTGTTATGTTAGCTGTCATCGTATTTTCCGAACGATGTGTCAAATTTAGTTACGCGAATATGAGATCATATTCAATTCCAAATAACTATTATTTGAGCGATAATAGATTAGGTACTAGAAAATAAGATAACTGCGTATATAAATGGATGCTAACTAGTCTGGTACTGAAACAGATTTAATATCTTTTACAAAAAAAATTCAATATATATATATAGTAATTTTTAAATGGTACATATTGCGTTGAATTGAGTTCTATACAAAAAAAAGTCTGTAAAAAGTGTTAAATAAACATTGTCGTTCATTGAACACAGATTTTTATCCTTCAATTTTATGTTTTATGAAATTATTCTGGCGAATTAAGATTATTTTAAGTTGAATTGAGAAATGAATAGGAAACAGTTTACATCGACTAAGAAAACGTCCATTGAAACAAAGGAATAGTGTGGTTATATGGTAAACAATAGCGCATCAGTATGTAAAAGTTATTACGACGCCTGCGCCTGCGGCGGAATCCATTATCGTAGTTACTGGCACTCAGGAAACGAGTTATCCAACACATCTGGATGTTTTCAATTTAGTCAGCGAAACTATGGTTCAAATTTATGAAGGTCTGATAGAAGAATTATATGCAATTTTTCTATATGTTTGAAAATACTATAAATGGCAATCTATTTTTTTTTTCATAAATACACTTTTACATGTCATTTTTACACAGCTGGCGAACTTGGCAATCGAGTAAGACACGAGTTGTCAACTGAGATAATCCAAAACGATTATTTTAATTAATATATACGAGTACATAGTCGTCTTTATAATATGTTTTTCCTGGTTTAAAAAGTTTGTTACTAATTCTACACACATGTTAATATTTAAATGAGTTCAGAAGTTTTTTAATTTAAAGAGATATAGCTAACACGACATTGATTTATGTAGATATTATGTTGTTCAAAGTGTCCTGTCACAAAAGAATCTTATAAATATTTGAATAAATGATTCTTAATTGGAATGTCATCATGTTTAAGACAATACAATTAGGAATGACTAGAGCGAGTCTGATGTAAAACGAAATAGTGTTAAGGAATTACCAGAAGAAAGAAAACGAAGTTACAAAATAAGTGAAGTAAGTTTAACTTTAAAATAGATTGCTACAAAAGTTTGGTTATATAGGAAGAGGGAGGAAGTAATGTTTAACTTAGGCAAACTTACTGGGTGAAACATGCCGACGAAAGGTCTAGTTAGAGATACTGTAACTGTCAAGTGGGTATGAAAGCATTAATTAAACATTAAGAAACTAAAATAAAAAAAATATTGAGAAATAGTAACAAATAGGAAACCGATCTGTGCCAGTCCTAATGGAAAAGAAACAGTAGTTAATGTATGTATGTATAGCAAAAATATTGTACTTGGCAATTGACTTTTAACTTTTAAATGTGTAAATATTGGTTCAAATTTATGAAGGTCTGATAGAAGAATTATATGCAATTTTTCTATATGTTTGAAAATACTATAAATGGCAATCTATTTTTTTTTCATAAATACACTTTTACATGTCATTTTTACACAGCTGGCGAACTTGGCAATCGAGTAAGACACGAGTTGTCAACTGAGATAATCCAAAACGATTATTTTAATTAATATATACGAGTACATAGTCGTCTTTATAATATGTTTTTCTGGTTAAAAAGTTTGTTACTAATTCTACACACATGTTAATATTTAAATGAGTTCAGAAGTTTTTTATTTAAAGAGATATAGCTAACACGACATTGATTTATGTAGATATTATGTTGTTCAAAGTGTCCTGTCACAAAAGAATCTTATAAATATTTGAATAAATGATTCTTATTGGAATGTCATCATGTTTAAGACAATACAATTAGGAATGACTAGAGCGAGTCTGATGTAAAACGAAATAGTGTTAAGAATTACCAGAAGAAAGAAAACGAAGTTACAAAATAAGTGAAGTAAGTTTAACTTTAAAATAGATTGCTACAAAAGTTTGGTTATATAGGAAGAGGGAGGAAGTAATGTTTAACTTAGGCAAACTTACTGGGTGAAACATGCCGACGAAAGGTCTAGTTAGAGATACTGTAACTGTCAAGTGGGTATGAAAGCATTAATTAAACATTAAGAAACTAAAATAAAAAAAATATTGAGAAATAGTAACAAATAGGAAACCGATCTGTGCCAGTCCTAATGGAAAAGAAACAGTAGTTAATGTATGTATGTATAGCAAAAATATTGTACTTGGCAATTGACTTTTAACTTTTAAATGTGTAAATATTTATAAAATCAATATACCTAGTCGTATACAATTTCTGATTAAGGACAAGCACATAAAATTACATTTTCCAATTACCTGCTGAAGATTTATTTTATTGAACGCCTAATCTAGGCGAGTTCGAGTCATCTTCTTAGCGTTTAATAGTAAGAAGTAGCTATAAAAATTAATTAGGATTCCGCCTATCGTCGAAATTATTCTGTCCTATATTTTATTTATTGCCCAAGCTTTACAACATAAGGATGCTAGCTAAAGGATCAATAAAAAATACCTTACACATATTTTGCAATTTAACTAATAAGAATTTGAGTGTAATTTTATTATATGATATTTTGACAAAGAAACTGACTGTCTACCTGATGGTAAACAGATGGTTACAGTCGGTACGGTACATGTGATTCCTATGAGATTCTGCATATCTGCAACTACCATACAACCACAGTGTATGTTGCCAACATGCGAATAAGATGTAAAGTTATAAGACCCAGTAATTTCACTGCCTATCGTACTCTTCACGTCGTAAGACAGCTGCAGACTGCTATTTTGCGTCAGAAAGATGGAGGTACCGAAGCACACGATCCTGGAGTTTCACTCCGATAAATAGAAAAATTTAATCACATATATTTACAATGTGTTATGTATTCGAAATACATAATAAATTAGCTTAATAAAACATTGAAGCTATTAAATTACTTTCTAACCTAACAGTCTGCTCCATAATATATAAGTGTAAGTGTCATACAGCTACCATTGAAACCAATAAATATAATAACAAGACATTGCCAATCCAATTCCCGAACTAATAACAGTGTTAAAACCAAACATTTTTCACTTCATTCCACCCTCACTTTCAATTTGAAACGAAACATATTAAAATTGTTCGGCAATTACTATTGGCATTAGATTTCTAAAGTAAAGACTATTTGTGAAGTAATATCTGGAAGGAATTTACATTAAAAATTCTAAAATTCCTTTTTGAAATTAAACTGAAAATGAAATGCTCGTTCAGAAAGTAAGAACGATCTAGCCATAACAAAAAATATTCATTTATCTATTTATAGACTAGTCTCTCGGTGCTTTCATACGAGGTCTATATATATTGCGCCCAGTGCGTTTTTTCCGTAGTTATGGAGAATCAATCAATCCTCCAAGACAACGCACGACCACACATCGCCAAAAAGACTCAAATAAAATTAGAGGAACTCGGTTGGGAAACCGTAACACATCCCCCTTATTCACCCGACTTGGCGCCTTCAGATTATCACGTATTCAAGCATTTAAAATAAAATTAAGTAAAAAAAATCTGAAAACAGAAGTGACTAAGTTTTTTGATTCTAAACTTCAAGAGTTTTGGGCCAGAGGTATCAGCGACCTTCCTAATAGATGGAGCACTGTCATTAGTTCTGACGGCGATTACATTGTAAATTAAACTATACTTTAATAAAGAAAATTAATACGAAACATTTTTGTTCCTAATTTTTCGACGAACTTTTCCTAGAACCTAATATATTTATAGATACCTTAATTTTATAAATGCCTTAACAGCAATGGTGATGATGAAAAATCTCTCACAGTAGACGATCCTTATAGCGCTTGCACTATATGACAACATATTTGTCGCGCTAAAGTCAAAGTTTATAAATCTTGAAAATGATCTAAGTCTGAGTTTAAATGGAACTTGCTCATTTACAAACTGTAATTACGACCAAAAAATTACATTCCCTACAGCCGGCGAGTACGCAGTTCTGTACATGACTCAGTGTTTATATTTTGGAAGAGATAGATCTAGGTTCTGTGAATTGTTCGCCAACTCTATTGGAATTCGGTCCATAACCGCATTCGACTCTGTTATCGATGTTCGTACCCTTTGCGAGAATTTAATGAGACGCGATAATATTCTCATTATAGGATATTTATTACATTTTCTGCTCTACATTTCTTTAATGCTTACGCTACTTTAATGTTCTACTGATTTTATGTTAATATTATAGTCATATTTATCTAAGTACAAGTAAATATGATACAGTGATTTGTTAATGTTCATATATCTACCTCCGATCCTTTGTGTTTAGCATTATTATGTTTATTACTAACTTAGAATTTACATATATATATAACAATGTGAACACCACTTCGATTTATGTAAATTTAGAGTTACATCACTTCTAAACTAAAGAACAGCTGAAACGAATTAAACAATCACCTTCATGCCAGATTCGTCTATGTCAAGAGTAGCTGAGTAACTATTCTAATATTAGAAAAAGCAGGAACAAAAATTTGAATATGTACATTTTAATATTATTACTTTTGTAATTCCGCTCCGCAGTTGACGTCTCACGTCTTTTCATCATTAAACAGTAAAGTTTCTGACGATGAATAATTAGTGAATACAGCATGGTTAAAGTTTTCACAGTAAAACTATCACTTAAACTAGCAGTATAAACGCTTGTTTATCTAATTCGTCGAGGGTTTTAAAAACGGCAACTTTTGCTGAGGCCTGAGAAAATGTCTACTTTTGATTGAATCTCATTGTAGTACGAGAAGGATCTGTATAACGGGGAGTGATGACCAATATTTGTCTTACAGAGTCGAAGATGGAAATTTCGAGAAACGTCCAGTCTAACGCGAGATAAGATTTCCATACAATCAATACGTCATATGTACTTCATTTTGAACGAACTAATATGAAATAAATACCTACTTAACTATATTATAAAGTACAATCTAACTATTGCAATACAGAGAAGGATAGTACACAATACCAGACTAATAGTGAGAAGGATAAAAACGATATATCGAAGGTGGATGAAATAGATTAACCAATTCAAATTTTAAAATCGATGTTAAATAGTACCACACGCTGTGGTTTAAGGTTGAAAATTGAAGGCAAACTGTGTTCATCAAAACCTGTCAGTACTCTAGCAAATTACACACTTCTGTCACGCAACTGACAGTCTAAATCGATTGGGGCGTCTATTCAAGGGTGAATACAAAATAGTGTCTGTTTATAGACTTATTGTGAGTTTGATACGGTCTTAAGATATTGTTAATTGTGTAGTTACTAAGCAAAATAGATTTTGAGGGCTGGTCAATATTGGTTAGAAGTTATTTTTATAATATACATATTAAAAATTATGGTTTATTTTGTAATATCACTTTAATACCGTCTATTAATTTTATTGTTAGGCCTTTCTAAAAGATAGACGTATTTTAAAAGTTATAAATATCGCTTCTACTCCCGTATTATAAGTCAACGTAACAACAAATCAATATTTGTAATATTTTTTTTCTACATTTCATTCTATCGTCTTCATTCCAGTCATGTTAACACAAAAAATGTTATTTACTTTTGATCTGATGGTCTTTGGCGTGGTAAACTTCTAGACCAGGGTTTCCCAACCATTATTTCACTGAGCCTCCCCAATTCAAAAATAATATTCTCATGCCCCCTTAAGTTTAAAAACATTAAAAACACTGAATTATTTCTTTGAATTAAAATTAAAATACAGATATTTGTAGATATTTATGTTTTAAGAATAAGAGAAGATATATGTATCTACACTTGAAAACCATTAATTACTTTCACTTTAGGTAAATATCCTAGTTTTATTTTAATTATTAAATACTAATGAGATACTTGAGCTTGCATCTTCTGTACCAGTATGTCGATTCTGGGTTCAGTCTTTGCTAGAGCGCTTAAAGTACTCGATTACGCCCCCCTGGTATTCCACTACGCCCCCCAAGGGGGGCATGCCCCCCTGGTTGGGAACTCCCGTTCTAGACTGATAGGCGAGTCACATCATTGGTGGGCTTATGTTGACAGCAGCAGATGGTAACAGCAAAATCTCGACTTTTAAGAAGAGTGTCCCCGTGACGAGTTATCACTCCTAAAGGCTTGTGGAGACAACGTTGAAGCACTAGTTATACTAGCAAACTAAAATTCCCGAACCTCTATCAGGAAAATTGTAATTTCCGAGTTGAAAATCGAATATGCCAGTATTATTAAGGATATGAACTTACCAGAATCACCAGCAGTCATGTTGAGCCTGGCGGTGGATAGTGGGCTATCCTCGTGGTTGCACATGTCCCGGAAGCAGCACAGCAGTAAGGAGTGGTCTGCCAAAGGCGGAGGCCCTCCGGAAACTGGCGAGTTCTGGCATCGAGACAAGGCTTCCTTCTCCCTGAAATATGAAGAATATTTATATATTTATATGTTACATAAACAGCTAATTTAAGATTATCGGTGGTTAAGTAAAATCTTTCGGTTTTAGGGTTCGAAACCTGGACGTGCACTCTGAATACGAAAAATCGATATCGATGATGAAAGAAGAAACCACACGTCAAGCATTGCATTTGAACTACAAAAAGCGCTGCTAGTACGAGCGATGTAAGAGCTGTTTCAAATTTAAAATATCAAGTCTGACGCGCTGCTGTGTGTAGGATATTTTAAACGAAAATCAATATAATTCGAGTGCTCCAAAACAGATGAATTATTACAGCTAATACGTCTCCAAGTAAGTTATTAATATTCGTTTTTAGATTTCTCTATATTTTTTAAGAATAATTGATTTTTCTGCACACATTTTAGACTTTCACTCGACTTTTGTTAATTTTACGGATCTTAATTTCCAAACGATTCACCTCTGTCTCAAACTTAACTGTTACGTATTCTAAATTGATTGTCACATTATTTTCACGCAACGAACAATTCTTGATACTAAGGTGGTAAATAGAATCATAATTATCAACAACCGGCCACGGGCTATAGTGAAAGTGGTCATGTTAGTATAATTCAGTTATTAACCAAATCAAATCGAGCGTTGCGATGATCATAACTTCCGGAAGTTTTTGCGCAATTAACACGAATAGCTGGTGCGTTCAGTTGTGGTCTGTAATTGGGGATGTATTTAAAATTTACATACTTATAATCATGCCTGTCAGGGTTAGGTAGCAGTGTGCAAACAACCGTAACCGACACTTTGCCAAATTTTATGATTTAAGTGGGCTTTGCAACTTTGACCGAGCACTTTGCGAAGCAGTAATAGCGGTAAATTCCTTTAGTCGGTAAAATAGAGCACCGACAGTCATGTATTTGATATGCTACCTCACAGACAGTACTATATATAAGCACTACCTTTCCACCCGCGGCTTAGCCTGCATTATATTTGCCCATAGGAAAGGTATTTACATTATGAATTTCCACTTATATTTTGGGGTAACAAGTGACAAACTAATGAATATCAGGTAATTACAAAGCAGTGGGAATCTTCAAAAAGATTTTATATAAGATTCCTACATGCATAGAAAGGGGAATAAATCGTAAAACAACGGAAAATTTGACATCAGGAAGTGAATAGAGCAAAGGAGTCAAAAGTAACAGGGACCTTATTTCTTATCTTAATTTTATAAGAAGTCCTAATAAATCATCAATGTAGTGCTATAAAAACCCAGTCGACCTCAGTTCACTTACTTACAATAAAAACAAATGTAAAATCCATATGTCGCGATCGTAGCTTGCAAAGCCCAAGGTTGCTTGATAAAAACGAGCATAGAATTAGGGCACATAAAAACATTAGATTAATCTGTATTAATCTTATGTTTTTATGTGTCCTAAACTTAATAGGTTCTGTGTTATGTAACAAAGAATCTATTAAGTAAATTTAAGGATATTATGAGAACAAACTGTAGCTTTGAAACATGCCTTTCTGTAACATTAAGTGTGTTGTTATTAATAAGTTCTTATTAAGTCTTAGCAAGTGTGATATCTAATTAGTAAATTAATCTCTATATATCTACTGGATAATAAATTGAAATGATGGCATTATGAAAGAAATAGGAGGAAAAAAGTTTAATAAATAAACACATTAAATTGATTTTAACGATAGTCATTCAACGCTGAAAAGTATATTTCAGATCAAATAAATAAGAATATACGACTTATACCGTTTTGGTGCAAAAAACGAACATTCAAATGAACACACACATAGCAAATTGAGCATTAAAATTATGCATTTCTTTAATAATCAATGCTCATTGTAAGCGTATTTAATTGAAAAACATCCGATGAGATTACATGGAACAAAATTGGTAATCAGATTATAATTGAAATGTTATTTGTGTTGAATTTAAGGGGGCGTTCAAGTATTACGTAACGCAATGGGGGGGGGGGGGGGGGTGTGTCTCTCGGTAAAATGTTACGATGCGTTATAGGGACAGGAGCGAGTCTTTCTTACAACACCGTATGTAACATTGTTTCTTTTTTTATAACAAATTGGCAACCCTTTTCGTTAACGTTTTACGGGGAATCCCTCGATTGTATTAGTCTGGTCGTCATTTTTAATTTTTTCACGCAAGTTGTTTAACGTTACGGTGCGTTACAGGGGGGGGGGGGTCAAACATCTTCAACAATTGCGTTACGTACTACTTGAACGCTCCCTAAAATGTTTTAATTAAGTATATAAAATGATAATTTATTTAAATCTTATGAATAAAATATGGATGAACAGTGTGATATGTTGAAGAACGCCAGTGATAGAGGATAATGGAAGAGAAAGAAATGTTGCGTCGACCCCAAAGAAAATTGGGAAATACATTTGTATATATTGCGTTTTAACTTACAATTAAAATGTTATAAAATAAAGACAAGGATTCAACAAACTAAGCCATCAATTTAAAATATTAGCGCAATACCTAATAGATTCTGTCTTCGGCGCAAACACAATGACGTATGCTCTACGCATCTATTTCCGAGACATCTGCTAATGTCGACGTGTCAAAAGTCAAACCGGGTACTCGACATACGTCAGCGACATCGTCGGTGACACTTAGATATACTGCAACTGTCAATATTGCAACATTGTCGCTAACAAAGGGACATTTGTAAGTATACAAGTCATCCACAACGAAATATATTTATATAAGTCACGAACTAATGAACAGATAAAATGTAAGCGGTTTAGCAATACAAATATAGCAGTTTCTAGAACAGATTCTGTTATTTATACACGGGTATTTATGAAACGATTTATGCTATTTACTGTTAAAATATCAATTTAGTATTTGTTTTATATGCAATAAATACATCTGAATAGTTTGGTTTTTTTTTAATCTTTTTATGCCGTACACCATAATTGTAAAAGCGGCTACAAAGTAATAGTTTGTGTTCGAGTGATAGAAGTCAAATCCGCTACGATCTGTTCGTAACATATCAAGGTTTACATTTAAACCGACGCTATACGAGCTACATAAGAGCTATTTCAAAGTTCATGTAACATTTATTTATGTACTGTGTTTAAGTACATGCAAAGTATATTTTAACTAATAATTTAATTGTTCAACCGTTAGAGTGCCAAGCAGCGATTTTGCGCTGTGGCGATTTGTATCGAAAAGTGCGACGCATTTTTTTTCTGTATAAACCAAAAAGATTTATTAAAATTGATTAATATTTGTCTAAATGAGAGTGTTTTATTTGACACCATATTTTTTTCCTCTAGAGTAATCAAAATATGCATAGCATTTCCAATACTTAGATTTTTACAAAAATTGCTTTGCACTCAAACGGTTAAACCAGGTAACTTGATTTCCCTGTTATAGGGAATAAATATTGTCAGCATTGCGATTAAATAAATGGGTTGTCTAAGTATAATTGTCAAAATAAATAACTCTTTTATTTTAAATATGTATTATAAAAGATATAAAAATTTGCGCCAAACACAGATGCTGTAGAGAATGCATGAAGTACGCCTTTCGTACTTTATTTATATGTATATTGTGCAAAAAAAATTAAAATAAATAAAATTACATTAACTAACAAAAGCTAGGTCAATTTCATATGTACATATTATTTTCTGTCGGCAAGTACGGCCGGACCATATTTTCCCCAAATTCTTAACTGCCATATATTGGGCACTATATCAAACCTTCAAAAAAACATTTTCTGGTCAGGTGCTCGCTCGGAATACCAAATCGTCTGTAGAGCTGTACCTATCCATTGTGATCTCTTAGTTGGCCATTGCTAGATATTACGGATACGTGAATTGCATACAAATAACGTGGTACGTGTCTGAAACCACGCAACGATTGTGTTCTCACGCGGTCAAAATTTCCGTAGAATTTATAGAGTTCACTATACTTGAGTGAAATAATTAAAATCGGTTGTATACTTGTAAGAAAATCCACGCTATTGCTAAGAGAATAAAGTAACTTTTTACTAAATGCTTAAGGCTCCGACTGAATTTACGCAAAAGAAATTCAACTAATATTTAAAAAAAAGAAAAAGAGGGTAATTTTAAAAGCTCGTAGACTAAGTGAAAGAGCAGTGAAGTCGCCACGAAGCCGCCGAGCTCGGGGGCGCTCGGATAGATTCGGTTGCTGTCACTCGAACGCTACATAAGCACACATAGCGCCATCTGTTTTTCATCAGCGATAACATACTTTACAACTTAATTGGGCCAACTGAAAATGGCCGTTCTTACACTACAATTATCTAATTTGAGCAATTTATATCTCATAAAAATATGTCAATATAGAAATTAATATAAAATAATATAGTTTTTAGATTCTTAAAAAAATGTTCAGTTATAATGAAAACAACACATTTCTAGTAAATTCACATTAAATGTAACATTTTTTATATAGAAAGTATACGTACACATAACAAAGTTATTTTGAATTTTGTCTATACGTTCATACAAATTAGGCCAATTTACTGAATTATAACGTCACGATTGCAGTGACTTTAGTATGGAGCGTTTTGGAACAATCCGCGACAGCGCCGCCAACATATTTATTGTATTTATTTGTATTTTCAAAAGTAACAACCGCAGGTATACTGTTGGTTCTACAATATTCCTCAGTTAAAAGAGTACTCTTATTATATAAAAAAAAAACATGTCATGTACCCAATTCCAATCTATATATTGTTAGCTAGCTAGGTACGTGTTACAGACATATTATGAAGCAATGCAAAATTACGAATATTTCAGTTAAGGAGTAAATAAGTTATACGTATAAAATTATTGCTTTGATGTATTCATATTGGATATTGGATAGAAGGGTAATTGCAGATAACTTATTGCTAATATATTTAGGGTTATAGTATGAAATTGCCGTTTTGTATTGAGATTTCAAAGAATTTCGCTTATAACATACTTTTCCTTATTAAAGTAATAAATAATATAGTTTTGAAATTAAAGTAATAAATAAAATAGTCTTAGACGCAATTAAGACTCGCAAACTACAATATCTGGGACACATAATGAGAAACGAAGAGTACTGCCTTCTGCAGGTGATTATCCAGGGCAAAATCCAGGGCAAGAGACCCCCAGGTAGACGAAGAACATCATGGATGAAGAACTTACGCCAATGGTACAACAAGAGTACCCGATCATTATTCAGAGCGGCGGCATCCAAGGTTGAGATAGCCATTATGATCGCCAACCTTCGCAAGAAGACGGCACCATAAGAAGAAGAAGATAGTTTTGAAGTCAACAAAATTAGTTATTACAAAGTTAGAGCCAATGTTTGTGGGATGAATGCGTGCGTTTGTACCTTAGTCATGACTGTTTATATATATTTCTATCAAAAATATTTATATGTGTATAAGATATGTATGTCTATCTGTCACCCTAGATCCCATAACACGCTGGAGAGCCCCACACACGACCGCGCCTAGCCAAC
The DNA here is from genome assembly GCA_036419045.1 of Scirpophaga incertulas. Lineage (NCBI taxonomy): Eukaryota > Metazoa > Arthropoda > Insecta > Lepidoptera > Crambidae > Scirpophaga > Scirpophaga incertulas. The sequence goes on from CM071641.1 coordinate 7,343,874, forward strand.
GCGGTGACAAGGTGCATAATGCATTTCCCCTTAAAAAAAAAAGATCCCATAACACAAGCCTTACAGAGCTTACTTTGGGCTAGGCCAGAGTTTCCCAAACTTTACCATGTTTTTCGGGTTTGAGTAGACTCCCTATTTATCTGATTTTGTATGCCTACATCCTACAACATTTTAAAACATTTATAATATTTTTTTTACTTCATAGGTACTTTTATAAATAATTTTATGTCTTTATATTAGAAGACAGTATAATGCAAGTAAATAAGTGCTATCAGTGTATGTTGAGATCTATTGTCGTTGACTCGTTTTCTTTTCATAGACTCCCAAAGGACATGGACAAAAAGTGGGCCTCAATCATGTGCAGAGACGTAAGATATATCAATCGATAGGTAATTTTATGTTCATCAATTTACAATTTATTATATTTTTTTTAAATACCCCGTTTTTCTGTAAATTATGTTTGAAAGTACCTAGATATTTAAGTAAACACATCCCAAAATGTGGTTAAAATTATTTAATTTAAGTATATAAAATGATAATTTATTTAAATCTTATTGAAAAATGGTTATATAGTTAACAAAAGAAATGTAATTAAGTAATTATACATTCATGAAGTTGCTAGACATGTTGTGTTACTGACCACCCTGAATGTACATAGTCTGTGATCAACGATGACTCGTCCGCTGTCAATGCGACTTTGACAGCATGTCTTGCGCAAATTAATAAAAAGAAAAAAAAAACTTAAAATAAAGATTCCATCAACTTGCTGGTATTAAATAATTTAAATTATTAATTACAAAAAAACGGGAGATATTTAAAATCTAATCTTTATCCAGATGATCTACAATAATGAATACTCTTCTCTGGTAAAGTTTCGTCGCTGCACATTACTCAGGCCCACCTTCCATACTAATTTTGACCATCACCTTTTTATTTCGCTTACGTAGACCGCTTGCAAATTGTCAGACTCCTAGGGGTGGATATAGACGACTTTGGGAATAACTGGACTAGGCTAATTGGTATATAAGAAATATTTATATATATTTATAATGCTGATATTGAATTGTAACCAAAACTTACATTTTAGGGTTAATTGTATTTTCAATGGCGCTTAAATATAAAAGTTTACAAAGGTTTAAATATGTTCGAAAAAAAACGGCAATGTCATAGTTAAAGACATATTGATTAACGAAATTAATTTTGTATTCATGCATACAATTCCAGTTAGGTATTATCTATTGTGTTATTTCCAAAGCTACCCCGAACAAGTTGTGACTTGAATCGTCCTTATCTAGAATTAGCTCGAGGCTGGCGCTGACGCAAGTGATAAGAAATAGCTTTTGTAATGCTACTCGCTTCAATTTAATAAAATATTTAATTAGCGTTATGAACTGTTTAAGAGTATTGGAGCGTTTCTAATTTGTAATTGCAAACGTTCAAAGAATGTAAAGTATATTAAAGGCCAGCTTATATATAAAAATGAATCGCAAAATGTGTTGGTAAGCGCATAATTCAACAACGCCTGGACCAATTTGGCCAATTCTTTTTTAAAATGTTCGTTTAAGTTCAAGGATGGTTTTTAAGGGAAAATTCGAATAATTATCGGAAAAACTCTAAAAACAGCCCTTTTATTTTCCCATGTAAACGTTTTCTAACTAAAACGTACAGTCGATTGAGCTTTATTGTTATTGTATAAAGTTCATATTGCAAGCACTCACTGTTGTCTAAGCAATGAAGGTGTGTTCCTAACATCAAAGAGTCAATTTGCGCTTTATTAACGCTACATATAGTTGAAATTCAATCATATCTATCAAAACAGTGTGCGTGCGTGCGTTGGAGCACAGAATACATCGTTGGAGGATTTAATGTGACGTTCCAAAATTGAATAGCCACAAAATGTAATAGGTCATTTAGACATTTTTGCGATTTGGTTTGCTATGCGACATTATCTATAAAATAATTAGGACCAAAAACTGCCACTGTACAAATCTTTTTGACAGGACGAAGTCTGTCGGGTCCGCTAGTATGAAATAAAAGTACATTTTTAGAATTTTATCTAAGACTAGCTGACCCGTGCCTAGTTCGTTAGGCATAATATTAATATCCCCGAAGCGAGCACGAACGCGAACCGAATTAAACCCGAAGCCATCGCGCGCCGTACGCTACCCGTTTTTTCCCCCATTTACTTTGCGAAACGGACTACCACGTAAAAAGCCTTTTTATTTTTCGGTTTTTTATATAACCTATGACACTCACCAACATCGTGTCTTTCTATTGGTGAAAAATTTTTTTAAAATCGGTTCATTAGACCCCGAGACTACCCTTTACAATTTGACAAACATACAAACTTTACTTCTTTATAATATTAGTATAGATATCAATATGCACACAAAAAAATAGGTACGTCTGGCTGTCCATGAAGGGGTGCTGGTCCCTATGTTATGTATGGGAGTAAGTGTTTGGCGTGGCAAAAGAAGAATAATAGCAGGATGGCTGGAGTGACGATGCAGAATAAATTGCGAAATAATGTTATAAGGTAAATATTTAGTGTGAGAGAAGAAGTGAGAAAAATCGAGAATGAGAATGCTTAGTTATAGTACATGTATATCTATGTATAGGCTGGACAAAATACGATTAACGAAAGAGATTTGGAAGACAAATATGTATGGGCAAGTTGGTATGAGATAGGGCTGCCATCCGTCCAGGCTTCCCCGGATTTGTCCTATATAGTTTGGAAGACGTTCGGAGAGCGTCCGGGCGGAGTTTAAATTGTAGTCCGGGTACAATGGACGCTATTTTACTTTACGTTCTATCAAGCACTGAGTGAATTATAATTTAATCGAGAATTAATGAAATCGAATCGGGGTGAAAGCCCCAAAATCCGAGGAACTTACGCCGGTCCTGGGGGGCAGGTTTTAGTAATGGCAACCCTAATATGAGACGACCCTAGGGGTCTATGAAACAAAAACGTCAGCGAAACAAAAATTTGGGGGTTCATGAAATGAGAACAGGGGTCCACTATGTAAAATAATGGAAATGTCCACTGTGATTCCATCAGTAGGCTGAAGTACAAATTTAGCCGACTGTACAGACTATTTACCATCAAGTTTAAATAAATTTGCTTATATTTTAATATGTATATTAAAAATAAACGTTACAAAATTATTTTGAAGTGCAGATCCTGTAAGTTTATACTAGGATATCAGAAATCTGCCGTCGGTGCCGTACTCCCGCACCTCGAAGCTTGGCTCAACGGGAAGGAGGAGGTCACCTACCGATTGACTCAGATACTCACCGGGCACGGCTGCTTCGGTGAGTATCTGTGTCGAATAGGACGGGAGGATCGACACATTGTCACCACTGCGCATCCGACCTCGACTCGGCCCAGCACACGCTGGCGGAGTGCCCCACGTGGGCCTCCGAGCGCCGAGTCTTGGTCGCAGAGATCGGGCGAGATCTGTCTCCGCCGGCATTGATTGCGGCAATGCTGGCGGACGAGGGAGGTTGGAGGGCTGTGGCCTCCTTCTGTGAAGCAGTAATGCTCCAGAAGGAGGCCGCCGAGCGGGGTCGGGAGATGGCCGATCCCGCTCGAAGGAGGCGGCGCCGGGCTCGGTAGCACAGCTGCGGCGCCGCCACGGGTCGCCGGCGGGCGCGAGGAAGTCGCGACCGCTACGGCGACCCGGGATGGACCACGCCCCTTCCGTGGCCGGGGGGCGTCGTCGGTGGAGGGGACCGGGGGAGGTGGTAGCTTCCCCCGAGGAGGGCTCCCCTCTAGAGAGGGGAGCGGAGGCTGGGGGTTCCTGGAAGTGGCCTTTGTGTTCCGGGGGCTCCCTACATGCCTGAGGAAGGCCATCCCTGAGGTTTTTAGTGGGTAGGCCTCCCCTATCTGGGGAGGAGAGCCCCACATAACCCCGGCTCGCCACAGCCGGGGTATGCATTTAATGCATTTTCCTCAGGGGAACAAAAAAAAAAAAAAAAAAAAGGATATCAGAAATCTGTGTGACTATGAGATACTATAAGACTATTAAATAATTATTACATGTTTAGGAATCATACACATACATTCCAGCCTAATCTAATGTTTGTAACTGAATTTAATAAATCTTAACTCAAATCCAATGTATGTATGTGTAATATAGACATGTAAAATTGTGTCTAAAAATTTCGATTTCTGATTAATATACAAATATACATTGATCAATGGTTAACCAATAAAACGATTATGTTTAAAACATGCACGGATAGCGGTCGTATTTTCTCATGGGAACCAAAGGGAAACGGACATCGACTCTTCCATCCCAAATATTTGGATTCGAAATATGTTGCGATCTTTAGTATCCGTGGGCTTAATTAGTTCATTTGGTATTTGTGGTATTTATTAACGATTTGTTTGACAAGAGGATGTTACATTTATTATTTTTATTTTCAAATCGTGAACTGCAAAGGGACTTTTAAAATGCATAACATTCTTTGCTGTTTTCAAATTATTCCGTTGCGAAAATTTCTGTTTGGAATACATATTTGTTTATTGCTTTTATTAGAAACTATTATTAATCTACACTAATATTACATACTTGTATTTTTACAAGTTTGTAGTTTATTAATAATTTATTATAATAAGGGGATTGATGAACAGCTCCGGGGCGATATAGTTAATTCTACTGGAAATTATACATATACAAGTATCACAAAATACAGCCCAATATGCAACAAATATAAGTATCACAAAAGTCTTAACAATACTGAGTGATTTTAATGTCATGTCTTATTCTTCAAATCTATGTAAGGCTACCCGTATATAAACCTCTTGAACATTTCCTCTCCTTTGAGAAAGAGAGACTTAATTATACTTTTACACAGAAACAGTTGTAACCATATACATAATTCCATAAGCAATAGACGAAATCAATTCCAACACAATGTTCGTGATTCCATAATGAGGCTATCACCGCCCGATTTTTAATTTCCCCTTCCAAATACCGGGTTCTATAGGCCGCCATTAAACCGGACGATTGCTTTTTAATTATTTATCATGGCTCACTATTAATTATGCTGGAGAGCGCGGGTCGTGCTCGCTTCGTTTTTGTACACTAAAGCATTCATGCATAGTGTATATTTGGCCAGAACCTACATTTCTTTCTTGGTTTGGTGTTGCTAAGTTCCGAAATGGATTCTTTATCAGTGTTTTTTCCTGTCGTCCTTAATTATTTATTATAATAATGAATTAACTATAAATACTATATAATATTAAGTTATACCTAATAACATTATCATTTATTTTCGTTGTTGATGTCAATAATGACTCGTGAATAAACCTTGAAAATCGTATTTAATTAATTTGTCTCATTGATTGTTTTTCATTGGTCAATTTTTGACAACTGCTTACTAAACAAAGTTTTACTTAAGCAAGGTAGGTAACATAAGTCTGTTTTTTGGTAGTTTACATAAAAATATACTGAATAGATTACTTGTCGAGTCTTATTATATAACAAAATAACTATTAAAATATGTTAATATTTTAATAGTTATTTTGTTCTATTATATATAATCTGTATTATTTCATATAGACGTAGCGTATATTTCAATTATTTTGCTGCATTATTGTCACTCGCATATATTTAGTACCAAAACTAATGTAAAGAAACTAATATTCAATATGCTAATACAAACATCGTAGGATTAACCCCTTGCTCACTAAAAAATAATATTATTTCTTTGGTCACTAAATTAGATACAGCAGTAATATATTGTCAAAATCTTTAAAATAAAATCTTACTTAGTTATTTCACTGCATCTCAGTGTAGTAACTGCATCAATAAACCCATTTGGATTGGTCCAGTCTGCCTCAAACAGGTCGCTGCGCCGGCGCACGCTCGCTTTATTTGCTTTAGATTATTTTTGCTTGTTTTTGGCAATCTTCCCATCCATTATCTTAGTTAACGATCACCGACTCAGTTTTATTGGGAGTGCTTTAAACTGAATTGAAATTTACTCAGGTAAAATCGATCCCTATAATATATTATTCAGATTGATAACTTACGATGCTTCAATGCATAAGAAGTAATTATCCAAAAAAAAATGTACTATGTACAAGCAGACATACAAACTAAATAAATAATACAGTAACAATACCTAAAAACAATAACGTTATAATTATAGAAATGTAAGTGTAAATGTGGAAGAATAAAACGACATACATTATCAGAATAGTGTATGAGACTGAGTCTGCTGTATAAGACACATATTTCTCCATACGTACTATTCTCGTCTCTGGAAAGACTGCTATGTACCTACTAGACGCACTCGATTGTTTGCTCTTTTTGCCGCACATTTGAAATGAGGAATTCTTTACCATCTCACGTGTTCCCTTCATCCTATCTTGAGTGCTTTAAGCGAAGTGTGAAATGTATCTCGCAAGGCTGTCAGGTTGGGGACTTGACAGCTTCTGACGTTTTCGTCGTTTGAAGATGCAGCTTATAGGTTTTAGGTCTAAATCTAACTGAAAATCAGGCAAATTGAGGTCATACGGACTGACGACGATCTTAAATGATCGATGATCTTAAATACAAACAAAAAATAGAAGCTTCATTGCCATAAGAGACAGTCTCTTTAATACTAATGTGAAAATGCAAGATATTCTGCGATTCGAAACTTTGAAAGCTATAATAATGATTACAGCGCGACAGAAATTCTCCGTTACAATAGCGCACTGCAATTAATTAAAGGCGAACATAATGACAGCAACTAATTAATTTTGAGTTGTTTATTGTGATAGTGTTGTTGAGTTGTCGACGTGTCCTCGTTTAATGATAAGGAGGGGGTAGTGGGGGTCATGCGAGGCTAGATAGCGCAGCTGCCGGGCCACCGACCTCGCCGGCCGCAATTAAATCTTTACAGCAGACAAAAGCTGTCAAGAAGCTCAGAATGCTTTTTTAATGATACTATAATTGTTAGATAAATGTCAATACAATCCGGCAACCAGCTTAAGGAATGTAATAAACAGCTACATATAGCATATCTGCATTCTACGATTTCTAAATTCCAAACAATGATAAGCCGTTAGCTGAATCCCATATTTCAAGATTATAGCCGATCAAAATTTTCATTTCGTTAACTCTAACTGGAACTAATTAAATAGTATTAAGATTAAGAAATAGGATTAAGATATGAATGTTAATGTAATTACTACTGCATATGTTAAGCGCATATAATTATATTTCCATTTAGCCATTAGTGTTCCAGTTGCTGTAAGAGTTAGTTACATTTTCATAGGGATATTGAGAACAAAATATTTGTTGGCAATGACGAAATTGTGTTTAATGGGAAGTTCGAATGGCCGAAGACAAATTGATTAAAGATACTCGAATAGTATATAGATAAATTAGTCGACAAGCAACGGGCTCTCAAGTATGATAAGCGGATTGATGCATGACAATGCACATTACCACAACAAAAGAATTGATAATTAATTCCACGATAAAAGTTAACAAGAAACACATGGAAACCTGACAGCATCTTCTAAAAACAAATCTTGTTTATGTGAATATAACCACTGTAAAGTTATGCGGACTCTAAGAGGATTAGCTGATAATCTTCTATTAATATGGAATCAATTTATCAAGTTTAAAAAGGTTCGTTTGAAAAGAAATTTACGTTTTCTCTAAATTGTTAAAGTAGTTATCAATACTTATAATAGACATTCAAGTTATATTTGCAGGATCGAGATACAAATCTTTGAAATTTCATTTTAATCCCGAATAAGGTTTGAACAGAGCAATCACCCGATTCGCCATTAACGATGTTCCAGCTAATTGGATGCGTAATCCAGATGTAAAAGTTAATTGTAATTAGTACGGAGTTTTGAGATTCATATTTGGAGATAACATTTGGGTACAGAAACTGGTTTAGATTAGGCGGGCTGCATGCCGTGCGCTTGTTTACATATCATCAATCACCAACTATTGGACGCTAATTATATGCCTTAAATAGGAATTTTAAGTATCGACTTAATTTATGTGCGGGACTTCAAGTATAATGTAAGTTTATTTTTTCTTCATATAGGTAATTGTTAACTCGTGATTTTACTATGTACGCTATAAATATACGTACAGAATAATTAGATTAACAATAATTAATAGAAATCCTTACTGATATTATAACGCGAAAGTTTGTAAATGAAACCTTATAATAATATAGCTTTATAATCATAAAACTTAGAACTAATGATAAAAACTACGTAAAAATTCAACTTTTAATTTTACTTGTTTATTTCGTTACGGATATCCTAGACACGAATGCGAAATATAAATGATAGAGAATTATAGAGAATATGACATATTTGAAAACTGACTTATTTGTTGGCGGACGACGGAATTATATACTACATATAAATATTCCTGATGAAGGATACAAGAACCGTGAAGATGCTGTCTATGAACTTAAATTAACTGACTATACGCAGCTAGAAGCATAAACGAAAAGACATTAAATCGCAGCGGAGTGTATACTTACGTCTCAGCGAGATGATGCAAGCAGCCGTGCCTGGCGTGGTGCGTCCGCCTGGGAGCCAGCTCGCTGTAGCAGCCGCCTCCGCGGGGCGAACGGCACATGTACCCCGTCGACACGCATTGGGCGGTGTTACAGTAACATCGGACACCGTCTGCATCGCCATTTGCCTTTTGATCTGAAAGTAAAAAAAGATGTTGTATATTTTTAATAAGAAATTAGAACCAAATAATAGGTTTTTGGATATCAAATAGTTTTTAAGAATGTCGCTTTTAGATATTAATGCTTTGTTTAATAATTTGTTGACCAAAAAAATAAACTTAATGGAAACTTTGTGTTATGCGTATATGTTCGCTAATAACGTAATTCAAAGGTAGAAAGTTACAGCCAAATACAAAATCCTGCAATGAGTAATATATATAATTAGTAAATAATATATAAATATATATTATTTGTATATAGTAATGATAAGCTAATACAAATAAATGTATAATTAAACGCATGATTAAATATAGTAATAATAATATCTAGTGAGAGTGGTTAATTACGAAAGTTTTAAAAAGGAAGCCAAAATCGAATTAAATCGTTGAAGTGTCGTGAACACCAATAAAAATATGCGGTATGCGGTACATAAACTGGAATATATATATTTTGAACATTTAATACCGCCTGCACATTACAATTGCACAGCAAAGGACAATTCCATTACTTTAAGAACATTTAACGGTTGGAGCTTATTAATAGTAGAAATGGGAATATTTCTGAAAGGCGATAATTTTGCACAGGAAACGACTGTTGCGAACGTTAAATTAAGCCCAGAGTTGAATGTGAACGCAATCATGCTTGTGGACGCCGTGGCGCCTGGCTTTGTCGTAAAATTTGATGGTTGTCGATTTACTGAAGCCGAGTTTACTTAACTGCATAGACTATAAATGTCCACTAGTAAAATCGACGCCTACTAAAGCTTTAAAATTTGCTATTATCCAATGCTCTCTGACAAATAACGAAAGAATCCTTTTAAAGGGATAATCAAAACGTATAGATATGATTTAGTAGCGATTTCAACGACGATGCAGTTCTGTCGCAGTGCTGTCGTTGAATCCATTACATAATAAAAACATCCATATTCTATAAAAAGCGTACGTCTTCCATGGAAACCGACGACAAGCCGATGAACCGGTAAAAATAACACACAGCTGGTCCGTGCCGCGTATCGTGTATGAATAATGCGCACGTCATACTCTACGAGCCCCAACATAAATATCTCACAAACGGCCAGCCTCCGACCGCATTCAATGTAAATGCTGCGGCTCCAGACGATAAAACAAAACGAAATTAATTTCAGAGGGACCCGAGAGTAAGCGCCGCTCGCTCGGAGTCTTAGAGAAACAAGGAAGACCCCCCCTGATGTCCGGTATGTTTCGGACATCTTAACCGTTCCTGGAGCTGTGTTTTTTCAATTCCCATATTTCGATGATCATTGATTCGGTTGTCGACATCAATAGAATCTAAAACATTTTAAACAGGTCGATCCACCGATGAAAATTAATTAAAAGTACAACTTAGAAATTTCAAAGTAATGTATATTTAAAATAAACACATTAAATAATTGTTAAAGTTAAATGAGAAACAAAAGATCCTGTCGCACATACGCGAAGGCATGGCTGGCGGGAGGCCATCCAAACCGCCGACCAGTTTCAACAATAAATAAATAATTAAGAGAAATAAAAGCCAGTTTGAAAGGGCAAAAAGACGAGAGCTTAATAACAGAGCCCCTTTCAAAGGATATTGGAAACATTTAATAGCGGTCTTAATGGCTTTTGCACGCAAAATTGCTTCCATTAATTGCAGCACCCATTGCTGAGACGAAAATTCTATGATTTAGCAATTACAAGTAACAGCTGTTATCAATACGTGTTAGTGGACTGTTTTTCATTTAATCTAATTTCAACTACTTACCGCCGAATTTGTAATTGTTTTCCAATATTCCTTTTGTATACACATTTACTCATTAGGCGCACAATTAGTGTTATCAATTCATCGCAACGAGCATTAGACGAATGCCATTAGCCCGACTTTACAATCAATTTGAAGTTAAAAAAGGAAGACACAAACGAATCACCGAAGGATAAGGTCAATAAAAAACAAATAAACGAAAGAGAAAAGGGCCCGGTATGTTATTTGGATGTTGATAAATAGCTATTCGAACGTGGGCCTGAGCGAGACGAAGCGAGGGCGAAGAGAGACGACGACCGACTAATGAGTCAACGCAAAGGTTCTTATGGTATAAACACTAGCTTTTGCCCGCGACTTCGTCCGCGTGGAATAGTGACTTCCGGCAGATTTTTGGTTTTTCCCACATAGTTCCCGTTCTTGCGGGATTTTCGGAATGGTCGAGTTTCCGCAGAATTTTTAGTATTATTATGTTGATACAACTTAAACAAATTATTTCGACCAAATTTGGTACCATAAAAACGGTCATTGTGACTAAACTTAAAAGATAGACATATGCCGTCGCGGACTTTTTTTTAGATCATGTATAGAGGAATAATTCTTTCATACATATTTTTTGTGTATCTTGAACCGTTTTCGCAGCGCACGCAAAGAAGCCTTCAAAAATGAATAATTTTCCCCGTTTTTTACACATTTACCGCTCTGTCTTTGCTCCTATTGGTCATAGCGTAATGTTATTTAGCCTATAGCCTTCCTCGATAAATGGACTATCCAACAAAAAAAGAATTATTCAAATCGCACCAGTAGTTTCGGAGATTAGCGCGTTCAAACAAACAAACAAACTCTTCAGCTTTATTATATTAGTATACATTAAAAGATAAAGAAAAGTGCTTCTTATCCCGACTTCGCTTTTTGATTTTATTCGTTAGATTTATGGCGGCGATTGTCTGTTGTTTGCTAAAGTGATTTTTGTTCTTATTCTAGTTATTTATACTTACCACGGTTTTAATTCTGATGTAAGAATACATTTTTATTCAATAAATGTTATGCGATTCTTCGTTTCATAGTGGGATTAGGGCGATCGGTCTAAGGTTAGACGCGTGCTTTTTCTAATGTTTCTCGTTATTAGGCTGTTTAGTAAACAACAGTTATTTGTCTTTAAAGAAATTATAGAAACGCTAAATTCTTTACTTCAAACTCACAGTGAATACAGCGATAACAATCGTTATTGTCTTCGAAAGCGTGCTCAAAGAGAAACGAAGAGTAAATATTTAAACGTGATACGATCGCGAACCGGTTTGGAATATCGTGATTAAAATGTTACAAAGACCAAGAATACCTAAAAATAATATCGACATTGCAACCACGTCTCTTTGATTTCATTACACAACGCCGCAACGAGGCATTTCTGCTCATTTCAGATCGGAGATCCAATTAAGATTGACTAGTAAGATGGAATGCATGCAGACTTGCTACTTCTGAACTATTATCAGTAGCATCAACTATGCATTTTAATTCTATTTTTAAACGAGATGTATAAGTATGATTAATTAATGAAGGGTGTTTGTTGGCTATGTCCTTAGTTTTGAGAACAGTAATTACACATGCAGCGGTGTGGCAACTATGTGAACATTTATCGGATGGTAATGAGCGACTAACGAATGTTGCGACAACGGCTTTCTCTCTGCGTTCACACGCTGTCGAAGTCCATTTTATCTAGTACTTTATTACATTAATAATGTTTGTGGCTCGCGCCGCAGCCGGTTTCTCTGCTATTCGGATCGAAGCCAACATAACAGGCTTTATGCTGATTGGATGATGCGGAAAAGCAAGGCTGCGTGGCGGCCTTGTTGCGGCATTCCGTTGCCCGCTTTTCGACAATTTTATGAGTAATTTCTTCTAATGAAGTCGCGGTATCATTGTGATTACTAAGTCTGAAGATAGATCATTACCGGTTGTAATATAGCGAAGCTCCATTTGAGGATCCGGTATCGTTGACGGCGCGGTTGCGCGGAATGTTAAGCAGCCGTTTGGAGCCCGCCTTAATATCTGTGGACATAGTTAATTTATGTTGCTTCAGCTCACTTTATCGCCTGCATCGCCGCCGCTGATCGAATCACGACTCATCCTCTAATTGCGCACGCTGAATTATCTTCCGTAATGGATGTCCTCGTCGGTGCGTAATTATCCAGTGCGGCGCCAGTAATCTGGTCGTAGCCGCGGGCAATTTACATCGGAATGCGAGCTGAGAGAGCCTGTCTGTGGGTCGGCTAGCGTTTCTGCAGTTATCGCACGCGGCGATCGACAATCGGCAGGTTATACTCCCGGTTGCTGCCTTGACAAATCGCGGAGATAATCGGCGATTCGCTAGCACGAAAGCGGTTCCAATGCACTATTTAGCAGTTCTTCATCCAACTTATCCGAGGGAACCGCTGAACTATTTATTAAAGCAGACGTTGCGTAATGCGGATAAGAGTCTAGCTCAGAAATCATATCCTCGTGAAATTGCTTACAAGGGGGCTTGTTCGTGCTGTGTACTTAATGCAACGATATAGATCTTCGTCTGGCTAAGACAGTGCGCCTTGTTAAGTCCGTGATGATGTAATTTCCAATATTTTCGAATGGATTGGAATTGATCCGAGGTCCGCATTGCTTTCGTACTGATGTAATAGATGTGAGCAGGCATCTTTGATGCGGCATTGAACATCCCTATCGCTTCTTTCAATTTAAAAAAGATTTAATTATTGTAAATAGTGCGAGATAATAAAGTGTGCTGTTTATCACTCATTCTGTTCACGTCTCGTCTGCCGAGTTTATCCAGGCGCTTTCACGCCGCTTGAATAACATTAAGAACAATGAGATGAGTACGTCGAACTTCTAAAATTGCAAAATAAATTAAGGCAGTAGACTTAATTCGATAAGCCACCTGTTAGCTTCCAAGCCGGTGTATTCATCACGTTGTTAGCCCACAATGCATACAAAGCCACAAAGCCAAACTACCTGATAATCATGTTCTTTTTTTATCGGCGCTCATAACAAGCATGAGCCTACGGAGGGAGCGTCGCTCGATTGTGTAGGCGACTAATGTCATAACGACAATGCCCCTCGTTTGACCGTAAGGACGATTGTGGTTTTGAATCATAACTCTGTCATCTGGAAGTCAATTGATTGCTCTCGCGTGCCGCGGTAACCCTTTGTCGAGGAAACCGTTATGATTTAGAGATTTGAAGCTTACCGTTTCTTTTGTAAATATTGGCGGACGTGTGGGTAAACACTTCATAGGTGTCAACAGATGCTTGCAGCGAGCGTGTGCGCGTATTCCGGGAATCTGAATCACACACTGCTTTTACTGTCTTGTTGGTAATGATGATATGGGGTTAATGAAGTCTTGAATTGGATGTGTAATTCTTTTTCGCCTTTCTTTACAAATTTCAAAATATTTTGAGTAATTATTGCTGACATGACAGTTATGTCGTTATGGGTTATTGTTAAAATATAGGTTCAAATGGCAAAGCATAGGTACGTCATGTTGGCTAGATATTCTGTGGTTGATATTCAACAATTAGTATTAAAGTATACCGAAATAAATATACAAGTAAATTGTTTTAATGTAAATGTAATTCTCAAAATATATTAACAACAAGTAGCAACTTATATACAGGGTTATATAAAACATTAATAACCTCGCAGGGGTATATTACTGACACCATAAACAACTACTTTTGTTCCATGACTTTTAATAATTCATCAGATTTTTAATTCATCAGACTTTCATACAAAAATAAAAAATATAGTCTAAATGTTCGTAATTCTACGTGTAGCTAGTAAAAGAAAGCGTTAGTGAGGTAAACAAACTGCGGGCACATCAAAGGCTTAAAGGAACGAGCGGGGAAAGGGTAGCGGGGGCGGGGCGCTTGAACTCTTGAACTTGACCTATAATCTGCCGGCCGGCAGTCGTCGATCGCTTTGATGCGCTTGCGTCGCGCGTCAAGTGTTATTCGGTAGTGCGTGTTGCAATCGTAAATATCATTGCGCGATCTTCGAGTGCACGATGGCGTATCAATATTCGAACGTAGAGTACACAGAAATGGTGCGAATGCTTGCGAGGTGTGACGATAATGTGTCTGAAGCCTGTCGTGTCGACAATATGCCATACGATTCCCGAACCTGCGTACACCTAGCCATGTAACAATGCTATCCTTGCAGTAGGTAAGTAATTTAGATACCTACATTATTCTTATTTTATTATTTAATGTAGCCCGTCCTAAGCCTGGTTTAAAGTATGAAGGGAGAGTGTACTCAGTCGTGACTCAGTCTGCCTATCCTACATACATTACTTCTTCCACATTTTGTTATTACTTTTTATTAAGATGTTTTGTATTTAGGTAGGTACTGTAAAAGGCCATTTCCATTTCACATATGTCCAATTGCTGGTATAATTTGATCTTGAAGGCGGGAAATCGTATTGTCAGACCGCTACCGCTGTACCGCCTTAGGATGGCGCGCGGCGGAGGCGGGGGCTGCTGCGCTTTGTCAATGCACGAGAGGCGTACGACAAAATAAATAGAATTGAAATGTGTTAGATAGTGCAACGGAATCTTGTAAGTTTGATTTTGGCAAAAGTATTATGTTTTGTAAAAAGTCATGGAACAAAAGTAGTTGTTTATGATGTTAGCAAAATACCCTGTGAGGTTATTAATGTTTTTTATATAACCCTGTTATAGAACTATTATTCTGTATAAACCGCATACAATGTGAGAGAAGGCATAAGGCTTATTCAATGCTTTGAGTGCGGCCGCATTCCAGCTGCTTTCGGACAGCTATCAAAACACTCGTTGTGATATCTCCATAACAGACAGGGTGTCGTTTCTTTATAATTTATCGAATTTAATAAGAACGTATAATAAGAACTAATAATATTGGTATGTTTAAAATGTCCTTATATCGTATAATTAATTCCAATCCCTTCAGCCCTCAATGAAAAAAGGACTTTGTACCCAGTTGCTACTAATTATAATAATATCAGTAGTAGTTTCGTAAAAATATGTTTTTCGAAACACGAATAAAAAATCGTATACGAGTTTATTCATTCACATTTAACAGTTAAGCTTCTTTTTTAATGTTATTTATAGACAAAACTTAACGTTGTTTCAGTTTACTTTCACGCTATATAATTTTGTATATATCGAATAAAATCAAAAATACTTTTATCCAAGTAATTTCATGTACTCATTGACATAAAATAAACTGCTGCTTTGTCACATGTTAGGAATATAGCTTCTTCACAAGCAATAAACTCAGGAGAGCTACCAAGTGTTTCTTAGTGTATAGGCAGCATCACGTCAAGCTTTATACTTGCTCTACAAAAACCGCCGCTACTATGAGCGACAAAAGAACTGTCTCAATGTCTCTTCGTTACAAATAGAAATGCCTGTCTGAGTAACAGAACTGCACCGCCCACTGCTTTAGTTCAAAGCCGAGAAGGTACCAGGTCTTCTGCCCTACCAAAGGCTCGACAAAAGGTTCGTCAAACATATACCCATTACCGTTACGTATCGGGTAGATTCTCACCCTCCACTACACAGCGATTTTGAGCGTTCGAGCCATTAGACGGCGCGCTTAAGTTGCGTCGACATCTTTTATTTCGACCTTTCCGGCGACCGGCGACCGTTCCGGTGTCGTTAGCAGGCTAGGCGTCGAGCCTTCTGCTCGTGCGTCTTCCACAGACACACTCATTGCAAAGCTGAACATAGCTATCTGAGGCTTCAGCATAGGTCCGTTCAAAAAAAAAAGCTTGACAAAAGTTGGTAGGCTAGCCTTCTGCTAGAGTCCAACATAACCACCCGCTGTAGACCGGGCGCGGGTGGTATCTGGTGTAAGGTCGTCCGAGCACCAAGAGATTATTAAGACGACTACAATAGTAGCGCAACTCTTATGAGGATTCACTACCATCCCCCGAGTAAAAAAAAAGTAACGAAACGATTCCCTAAAATTAGGCGTACAAAGTGTGATTATAAATGTCAAATTGTAATATTCTTTTATCAAAGTTTGTCAGCAAACAGTTTATCTATTTCTAAAATGTCTGATTATATATCAGACATTTCAAAAATAGGCTTTTTCATAATACGCTGTTATCAATTGCTCGAACAGTCTTATTCTGCATAAAATTAGTTTAGACGTAATGTTAGCAGCATATTCTAAAAGAAGCCTTATCGATATTTCCAAATATAGATTTATGTTTTGCCTTACCATGAAAATTAAAGTATCGAATAGAACAAATGACGTCCAACAATTGACAAGCAAAAGAAAATTAAGCATACCCTTAACTAAGTAACCTAAGTAAACAGTGCTTTGTTCACATCTTGTTGTGAGTAAATTTCAGTCACTAAGTTACGACCCTTTTACACTTCTGCAGCGCATGCAATTTAGTTTGTATTGGGTAATTGTTATAATTATATAATTTCAAATCTTTTTGTGTTGCTATGATTGTATGTGATCATGTGAAGGTTTTATCTATACAGTGTGTTTTTTTTAAATATTAAAAAAAATATTCATCAAAATGACTAATTTCCAAGGACAACTCACGCTTGACTAAAAAAATTACTATGCCAAATTTATTTTCACAAAAAAAGATGAATGGTTCCTAAGACGGTTTCCTTAGATCTTCAATGGTTTAGGTATTCCCCATACTGTTCCAATTAAAAAAATCACTGTATACCTTAAAGTTAGAAATTATGCAAACCATAATTCATTCAAACCTCTTCGGTAATACTGTGTTTCTTGCGTGTTAATTTATAGTCGAGTGCTAAGGTTAATGCGTAGAGGCAATAATTTTATTAATTGAACTTCCTTGCGCAGAGTATTCCAGTCATATATTAATGTTAAGACCCCCAGTATAACTAGTATTACTTAAGTGAAACAACTTTCCTTATTTAACTCGCTTATATTCATCGTTCATTCATATAACGTATTTCTTTTGTATTATAAATGTTGTGGATTTTATTAAATAAACAATTAAATATTTTATCTGAACACTCGATAATTGTTTTAACGTTAATAAGTTTATTAAATGAAGCCAAATTTTGTTGCATCCAAACGGACTTACAAATAACTTACTGTTATTAATTAACATAATGAATTATCATTTGGACATATGTATATACATGAAAATAACGATATTTTCTAGTCTTCTTTGTATTTACTTTCATTGTAACTCTGTTTAATTTTAATAAAGTATTAAAACTGACATTTTATTTATAATTAACTTGTTAGTTAAGATGTCAAAGTAACAGCGTTTTTGTTTCGAAATATAGTATTTTTTTTGTTCCATTGTATTAAGCACAGACATACCTGTGTATGTTTTTTACAAACAATCAACAGCAAGGGTAATCTCGATCGTTCTGTAAAATCGACGGCATGTCATGTTTACCATTGGCGCTACGAAAACTGGCCTTGTAATTTGCGGCATAAGATTCAACTGACAAGCTTGTCGTGACGTTGTTTGTACGACGGAATGCACTATAGAATTTCTCTCGACGACGATTGAAAGAAGTTGATAGAATGCGGTCGTAAGATCGGAATGCCCGTGCTGAGTAGCGGTAACGCTGCCACGGCACTAATAGCCGAAACATTGCGATTGCAGCGAAGCTCGCTTGAAGAAGCACATGAAGCTTGCGTAATTAATGATTAGGCAATTTTTCAACTTGACAGTCTAAGTTATTTCTCATCTGACGTTTGGATGAGATAGACATATCCAAGCTTTGGTCTTGGAAAACTATACATATAAAGTTGAAACAAAGTGTTTATTGTTTAGAAAGTTTATTTGAAGTTACGTTCTCGGTCTGATCTTAAGAGTTAACTTTGATTACTGGCTATGGTCAGAAAACGCTGAAACGTTCACAAAATATCAAAGTTCAATGTTTAAATCCCTGATAGTATGCCTTGAAGTAAACTCGTTTCTATAGATTTCATACACGTATGTAGAAACCACGTAAATTTAAGTTAAAATTTGTATTGTGTTACAGAAGTAATAATAAACATCGTCACTCTCTTTAGCTTTCGCTAATCATACCAGATTTAGTTGACCATGTCAGCATAAAAATTTTGCATAATCAGACAACACTGGTTTGATTCTATTGAATGCTTTTCGGATTTAAAATTGGCCCAATTACCCAGCAGATAGTTTGCATTGCAAGGTTTTCATGACCTACGTCATTTTAAGTGGAACATATAATAATATGTTGAAAATGCGGGTAGAAGTTAGTAATCGCCCCTTCATCGTTTTTATTAATTACATACATCTGTAATTCAGAATATCATCAGAAGTATGAGAATTTAAAATATTTACGTGTTTAACTTGATAATTTAAGCAACGATTTTTTACAATTTGTAGATAAAAGAACATTTTAAAATCAAATATAGAAATCAAACACTAAAACAACGATTGTCAAAAATACGACGAGTTTGTCTAATGCTTTTGTCAAATCAAACCTGAGCATTATTTACTCGTATTATTCTCAAGAAAATTGATTACGGTGGAGATTAAATGACATGTCGAAATGTGAATACGACTAAAGCTTAAATTAATAGAATTGACCCAAGGCATTATATCAACGTTTTCTCGACACTTCAAGCGATACCGGCAGTAAATATTATCAGTTATAAATCTCTTGCATTTGTGAAACTGTAGTGCAGGTTTGTCAAGTCGTCGAGAACCGGTAGGATCAACCTCGTAAAAAGTGTTATTGAAAAATCAACATCATGAAGAATGCGTGCTGTGCTCGTTGTCAGTTTCTTGTTTTTGCCGTGAAACCTGCAATCTCTTACATTCCATTCATCTTAAATTATTATATCGAACATAATTAATGCTATGTGTACATCGTCATTTGATAAGTTATTGCCTTTAATGATACAGCGATAAATAGTTTCTACTCTTCTTACGTGTGTATTTAAAATTCATTCATACGAGGATTAAACGGAGGACTAAAAGTAAGTTTCTTTAAAACGCTGCAGTTTGATCAATAAAGACTTTGATTGTTCGATAACTTCTTTAAAGTAATAATAAACTGTGAAATAAATGGTTGTAATGAGAACGCATTCGAAACAACAAATACGGAGAGTCTCTACTATTATATGCCGGTTTCTTAAAAACAATTGACGAAATAAAAACAAAAACTTTACCGACCATTATTGATGTTTGATGATTAGTCCTCAAACAGACGACAGCTGCAAGTTCGAGCATAACCGACTGGCGACCCGCCGAGCCGTTCGAGCATAGCTTGTGTACTCTGGCTAATGTCGAGCACTTAGTGTGCGGCAATTTCAAAGGTACTGTTAGTGAGCCTGGTGCAATCCCTCTTGAGTCGGTTAATGAACACAGGCAGAAGCATTTCTCATTGACGTCACTGGACCGCGAATGAGCCGAACGCTTGACCTAACTGAGTGATCGGTCGACATTGGTTTTAATTTAAGAGGTTTAGTAAATAATATTGATCTGTTAACTATTGCAAAAGTAAAAGTCGGAACATTTTTGGTGTAAGTAGGTAATTATATTGCGACAATTTCTTTATCATATTTCTCTTACAATGCCACATTATCTATTAATGTACAGATCTACATAAACCTAATCAGATTGAGATATATATTTTAAAAAACACACACATTTACATTTATTAACGATTTCGTGTTTTATCATATTTTCATGTTAAAAAATAAAAATGTGACAGACCAGCACAACGCACGAAGTAGTTAAGCGTAAAATGTTTCTGAGAATATATATATTTTTTTTATAAATTTGTATTGATCATTTTATATAAAGGACATTGTTCCGGCTCCATATACATGTTCTGCCTAAGAACCGTTCGAATCGAAAGTGACTTATATAAACTCTTAAAATTATATGGAATCTAATGAAATAAGTTTTCACGAACGGACACTTCAGGAAACTAAAATAATTACGAAAAAAGTTAATATTTTGAGGTTATAAATAAAAAATAACCAACCTTGCGTGAAATATCAGAGTAGTAATATCAAAGTAATATTAACAATACTATGTACAGCTATATATGTTCTCTTCTAGAACTAGGAAAGGACTACTCTACTAGATACTAGGGAAAGAGATAGTACCTAGTCAAGTTTAAGATAATTCTTTGACAATTATCATTTTACAAAATCCAGTCCTTTACACACATCCGAGTCTACCAAGTACCTACGCAATGTAATCGGAGTCCGTAATCAAGCCAAAGTTGTTAGAATAAAACCATGAAACGCATAGAAAATCACAAAAGACACGATAGTTGCAAAGCAATCAAAAATTAAATAAAACGGACACAGATAAGGTATGAAGTACACCAGTGTTGCCAATTACGAAAACTATAATACTAGAATGCCAAGCTAGTAATTAGCGATTTTGCTTAAAAAATATATAATACTAGTTTTTTTCTAGCTAGTCAATTTAGGTATTTAAATGAATAAAGTGTTATCAACTAATTTTAATAACCGACTTCAAAAAGGAGGAGGTTTTCAATTCGATCCGTATTTACCGAAATCGCGGAAACTTCCGAAACTGGCAGCACTGGCTGACGGAAAACATTTTATATGGCATCAATAATTGTGACCCAACTTTTTATTTGGAATTTATTTATTTGAAGTGTCCGTGGAATACTAAAATATGTTTCAAATAATATAAAAATAAATAAAAATTATAGTATAATTTATATTCACATCGGTTCTTAGGCCAAAATTGAACAATGTCCTTTCGTGAGAAAGGGAAACGTATTAGATCAAGGTATTATTAATATTAAACTTGAAATTTACAAATTCCAACGACTGTTCCCTTTCTATTATCAATTAGCAACATATAGAAATTGTTTCTGTGTACATCAATTTTATGACCCATTAGTACGTAGATTCCTAATTAATACGTAAAGTTAATTAATATCAAAGAAAGGAACGTAAATTCACATACCGTGAGTAAAGTCTCAGTTGAAAAATGCTTGATAAGTGTTAATTGGCTAAATTAAGGCTCTTGTATGTTAATGAAACTCGAGATAGCGAGACGCTACCGTTGGTAATAAATTGCATATATTAGCCTAAGATAGTGGTGTTTCTGATATTTTGATCACACACAATTTATTGCAGTTTCATGCAAATCTAGTTAGTTGCTAGCGCTTTTTTTAATGTATTGCGAACTCTATTCGAAGTCGTCTTTTATGTGTACTAATTCTCGACATTCTACCGGTCAATAAAGATAATGAATAGTTACAAAATGGGTGTATATTAGAAATTCGTCCGCTTTTTAAGTAAAGTCGAAATAAATTTTGTGCATTCAGTAATGTAATAGTAAAATATACGGAGTATATTCTAAATGAATTTGAATGTATATTCAACAATGACATTTATGAATGTTTGCCACTAAATATAATGAAACTAAAAGGCTAACTTTACAAAAGTATTAAACAAACTGTACATATGGAAATGTTGTGTCGGAGTCACGAGATAAGTCTCCATTCAGGAGATGAGAATGTTACAGTGGTGTGATGCGAATGAATAAAGTGAGGAATGATATATTAGAGAGAGTTTAAAAGGCAGACTGATACAGCCTGGACAAGTAATGCTTTTTTTTTCCTCAGGAGAGGAGGCTGAGAATCCATCATGGATACCACCATCCACGCATCATCCATCATGGACGCAACAGGCAAGCAGAGATGCGTTGATTATGTCGGACTCCTGGTGCTGTCGAGGCGGCTCGACCACACAGACCTACCGACTAAACTCAGCCTAGCCTTGGCCCTAAGGGCCCTCTACGGCTTGAATGGACGGTAATGCTTAGAGTATGACTATAAAGGTGATGAGTATGAATGGAAGACCTAAAAAGCGATGGATGCATTACGTAAAAGGCGATGGTAAAATATGACATTCGAGAGAGTTAAAATCTTTGAAAGTGGCGCCAGTAATAGACCTTTGAAAGACTGATACAGCATGGACAAGAAATGAGAGATATGACAACAAAGGTGATAAGTGTGAATGGAAGACCTAAAAGCGATGGATGCATTACGTAAAAGGCGATGGTAAAGTATGACAGTTGATGACGCAAATGACAGTGTAACAGATAAGAAAGACTCGTTTCAAAGTGAGACAACCTGTTCTGATCTAAAATAAATTGGGAACGGTAAGATGAATGATAATGAACATTAACGAGTTAGAATAGAATACATTGAAGATTCGGCTCTTGCAAGAGCATTAAGCTGGTGTTACTCTTGTAACACTTAGATGAAATAATATGAAATAATAGATGCTCTTTTACTATTATTTGAAGTGAGGTGACAATGACGAATTTTAAAAAATACTATTTTTATCATGCACGATTGTACATCTCAATATTTGCCTGTAATCTTGTAATTTAATAGCATGACCTTTATACATAGTTGAATTCAATAAGATGTACGAATATTTTTGAATACTTTGTCATGTAATTTTAGTATGCATATTAGCATGGATTTTGTATATACTACGATTGTATATATTAGGTACCCGCTAATTTTTGATTTGATAAAGTGGTTGTCAAATGTCAATTAGATAAAAAAATCTAATTCGATTTGCTCAGTCAGGGATTAGTGTACTTAACATGAAATTCTCAAATCAAAATTTATTTCTTAATTATTAACTTTGTGGGTTTGATAGATTTGACAAGATCTGTCAAGCTTGAACATATATATTTCGAATATGGAAACATCATCCTCAAGTTGAAAAATGCTTTGCTTTTAACATTCAAATAAGTACAAACGCAAACACAATGTTAGCGCCATAACCGCGCCTAGCAGGGTCGCCAACATCCGACCATGCAAGCGATGCGCCCGCTCATCTACAACAAATATTTAATTATTCCTGCTCTATGTCATAGGTGAATAGATATAAAGAGTATCAACATTAAAAAAAATGTACCTTTAACTGTGTAACTCAACATCTGTTATTATTGTTTGTCAAATCCATAGTCAATAATCAAATTGACGACAAGTTTAGGGCAGCGGTCGCTACTATAGTTACATTACAAGATAAAAATCCTAGTGTTGGGTTACGATAAAAAAAATCTGCTTTTATTAAAAGTGTTTCAGGTGTATTATTGTCTTCAATAAGCGATAAATTAATCACAATGTTGTTACACAATAAGTTGCATAAAAAGAAACTGTTTTTGTTAAATTGTCTTGAGTACAAGTTTAAACTTATTATACAAAGTTTTACAATCATGCAAAACAAAAAATACGTTTAGTTTATGTTTGTAATATTTAGTAAAATGTGAATACATTATCTTAGTTATAAAATAAAGTTTTTCTAAGTATAAAATAAAGTCAAGAATTGCGTGCGTATTACGGATTGCCATTCTAATCGATTGATGGTATCGCTATTTGGTAAACAGACTGATACTGTACGGGATATATATTTTAAGATTTCCATAACAATATTCCATAGCTGCTCAAAGATATATTCTAAACAGTGTTTAAATTGTTTTGTAACGTGGTTACATTGATATGAAAACAATTTACAGAGCCAGTGGGGTTGCAGTGAAAATTTAAACAAAATGCTAGAGCTGCCCAATGGAACGGCAATGGAGCATAGCTCCCCGCACCTACGTGGAAGTAACTTGTCAAATGGGCTCATTAAAAACGCTATCCACCCATATTGTAGTTAGAGCAACGGACCAAACAATATATTTTAAAATCAATTATTAGAAATATTTCCTTTTTTATATTTTAAACTTTTATTACACACAAACAAAATACGAAGTAAAAGTAACAAAAAATTCCACAATTAGCCGGCTTATGACTAAACAGTAATCTCCTACAGGAAGCTTCAGGAATAGTTCAGAAATTAGACTAAAGATGACAGGGATATTAATAGCATGGGAACAATAAAAAACATCTAAGTATTAGAGGAAATAAATACAGACAAGAGTTTTACTCTGACTCTTGTTTGTGCTCATTTTTGAATTCTTTCAAGCGTTTCATAAACGAACTACAAAACAAGGTTTGGGAAAATCATGCATTACTATACAATACACTAATGTTATTCTAACAAACATTTTTAAATCAATGAGATATTACCAAATTCCTTTCGCCACTGCATAACATGTCCTAATAACAGCAAATATAAACTTAACATTTGCATCTGATGCTATAAGATAAAGAGGAAAAAATATCTATAAGAACTATATGTGTTCAATTATTTTATTCTAGAGTCAAACCGCTATCTCTCGTGATTTAAGCCGTACAAGAGTACATAGTTTCCATGGCGTCCGTAACACTCCGGTGGTCTGGATCCGTCCGAACTACCGAATTGTTTTAACTATACAAATAATGTTGATTGCCTTGTCCGGCCGTCGCTGTACATGCATAGTACATTTAAAACAAATATAGTTGCAGGTACTAACAAGTTGGAAACTGTTTTATACAGTTCGTTTGAAGTGTCAATGGAAGTTATTTGTTAAAGGATCGTTAATGAGTAACAGAAAAACAACTTTAACCTACAAAAATACTAAAACAAAGAATAATAAGAATTGTAGTAATATTTTTAAGTGCTATTAATTACCTTGTTGGGAAATACTTGCTATGCATTTTTTTATTATTGAAAACGTCATTGTCAAGTGTCAGTCCCTTTAGGTTGGTGGTCCGAATTAAATTCGAACTTCAAATATACAATTTAAATAACGCATGTTTGGTGAAAGAAATCATTAGAAGGCAACCTGCATATTTTTACTATGAAAGTAATACAAGAGTAAGTAGAACAAGTTCACATACAACTAAGTGACAGCTTAGATATTTAGTATTGTAAAATGACATTATTTCTTGAATATTTCTTAACGCACTGTATAAAGAAAATCCTCATGAACGTATCTCAAAAAAAAAAAAGATGTGACGTATAAAAAAAACATATAGATAGTCTGTGGTTTTTTGGAGGTGATTTTTAATGACACCTATTTGCTATGTATTTTAAAGAAATATATACTGATTAGATTATTGAAATGCCTTGCCAGTTGTTGTGAAGATTGAAAACGAAATAAATGTAAAGTTACCTGTCAACATCTGTTTGTTTGTTGATATTATAAGTGTCACCTGCTCATCGATTAAATCTGTCTGAGGCGTAAAATATAAGCTCAAACCCAAGACCTGGGTGGCTAGGAAACTACTTTTAGAGTTGAGCAGCGGTGAGTGAAGCTGTGAAGGTGCAGCAAGGTGCAGTTTGGAGAAGTGAGGGAGATTGAGTAGGGAGGCTTTATCTCTTTCATAAGTTGTATGTAAACTTGTTCAATCCACACTGGGCGTGATTAGGTAGAACTAAGGGTACGCTTGTGCCCCTCATTATATCTTCTATATCTATTTAGCGTGAATATACTGCATGTTACGTTTGTATAAAAAGTTAATTAACAAGAAAATTGATAAATAGTTATTTAAAAAAAAACGATATTACGACCAACCTCATTTTAATTAGTCTGTGTTTTATCTCGTTCTGTCAAATATCAATACATAGTATAAAACAAAGTCGCTTTCGCTGTATGTCCGTATGTATGCTTAGATCTTTAAAATTACGCAACGGATTTTGACGCGCGTTTTTTTTAATAGATAGAGTGATTCTTAAGGAAGGTTTGTATGTATAATAAATGCATAATATAGTAGAGAAACACTGATAAATTTAAAGGTTTCTAATGTGATGTCGTAAATAAGCACGTTTTTTTGCGCTTATATTGCAAACGCTGGCTTAACCCTACGAGATAGACCAAAATAATGTACTACAGTATTGTACAACTTACAAAAATCCACAAAAAAGTCCGCGATGGTATATGTCTATCTCTTAGGGATAACCCACCATAACCATTTTTTCACTGCACCCGTGCGAAGCCGGGGCGGGTCGCTAGTATAATATAAATGTTAAAAATAAAACACGAACACTAAATAGTTAATACGAGTAATTATAAAATTTTGACAAACTGTATTAATCAAAATTATATAATATTTTTCTTAGGTTGTTAATTAAAAATATTAATTATATTTTTAAAGACGTGTTGTTGCTGACTGTACTGTAATTATTACGATTCATTTTGAAACATTGCATTAATTCAGTTTTTTGGAATTTTTTGTAGCTAGCTTAATAAGGATGCTACTCCAATCGACAGTGACAGTGTTCCTTAATCATATCTCTGCAAAATACATGGGTAGTGGCAATAGACTCTCCTCCGAATCCAACTATAATTTTGTAAAATATTAAAAGTAGAAATTATTGTTACAGCATTACCTAACCTTTAAAAAAAATAGGTCAATTTTAATTCATCCATATTCTATTACCTCTAGGATAGGTTCGTGGTACAATTTATTTCTCAAGAGTGATTGGGGTATTCCCCAGGCTAAGAATAGGTTGGTTTTCACGTGGAGATGAAACCAAGCAGGAGATACATATGATTTTAGTTAATAAACTAAGATAACACACAACTTAGTCCGACCCTAACGGCCTGGAACCGCGCCTGGTCCGTTAGTAGACGCAGATCGTCTTCCACAAATAAACTCAAGTCAACGCTATCTTGAGTTTATATCATATGTATGTAACACCTATACTGTAATGCTGTCGTAGTTGGCTCTATTTATCTCTATGTATAGAGCCAACTGCGACTACAGCATAGGTCAGTTAAAAAAAAAGATAACACACAATTTAAGAATATAAGGGAAACCGCGTAAAATTTTTGCCCACAGCCTATATTGAGTATTCGAAAATTGTCGAACAAATTGTGGTGCAATTTAGTTCAATCAGCGCCGTGCGCTGTGTATTAGGGTTGCCGACAAATGATTAAGACTCGCGCTAAAGTGGGTAGTTAACCAGTGCTCAGAGCTCGTTATATCTCTAAAACAAATTGTGAGATTACGTGCTAACAAAGAATAATAAGAAGTAATATATTATTTACCTTATTTAAGAGCTTGTGTGTATAATTGTAAAAATTCTTGTTACAATGTTAAGCTTGTGCCAGCCTTGTGGGTACGTTGTCGATTGACGACGATTTGGACCAGATTATTTATTTACAATTTAGTTTTATTTTAAGTTTTTTAATCTTTACTTTTAATTTGATTGTTTTTATTAACTAAATATATTGATTTTGATATCATAAATGTTTATTAGATGAAGCTCGTTTTTTCACGGAAATAAATTCTTAGAATATTATTTCGCTCAATGGTGTTTAACTATAAATGCTGCAGCTCCATACTATATGACATTTGAAAACTGACCCCGCTTTACATGCACATATATATTTTAACGTTTTATAAATTTATTAACAAACAGATTATACAAAAATAACGGGACGGAAAGAGATAGCGTCACGTTAGTCAATGCATTGGGACGAATAACATCGTTTTCGCTGACTCGTTATTGTTATGCGATTAAATGATATTACACCAATTGCCCGAATTCGAACGGCACAGTATTCAAGTCTTGTGAGATATCTACCTCTTGTTTGTATATAAAATCATTGATTTAACCATACTTTTTGATATATGTACATTGTATTCTAGACCAAAGTAAGCAGATGCTTTACAAAAATCACAGTTATTTTAAACAACATAAGAGTGATAAAGAGCAAGTAGTCCAGTTTGGCGTGGAGCCTACTTTACCTATAATTATATATTTGTTATAAATTGTTATACGTATGACGGAAACGGATTATGATGACTTCCGCAGTCGAGTCGTTAGTACACCGATTTCAAGATGATCTGAGGTTTCGGGTTTCTTGTCCCAATTGGGGCAATATTTGTGTGATGAATGCAAGCATTTGTGCCTTAGTCATGATTGTTCATATATATTTCTATCATACATATTTATTTATGTATAATATATGTATTACCTATCTGTTACCCTAGATCGCACAACCTTAGAGCGCCTACTTTGGGCTAGGCTAATTGGTGTGAGTGAGTAAGAAATATTTATTTCTATACTAGCTTCCGCCCGCGGCTTCGCCCGCGTGAAATTAGTTTTTGTCAATCCCTACGTACCAAGATTCATGGTCGTATCTTCAATTCAACCCCTGTTTCAGCCCCACACTGGCAAAAATGTCAAAATGCTAGAACAAACGATTTTTTGTTATGACGTGATATTTGATGAATTTGCATACTAACTTTTAACCCTTATTTCACCCCCTAGCTGGTCGAAATTTCAAAAATAGTAGAACAAATGTTTAATGATTTCTTATCAAGTGCCTAAATATAAAGTATCATGGTTTTATCTTTTAAAATCAAGAAATCCCTACAAACTTTCAACTTCTATTTCAACCCCTTCATCCCTTTTTTTCGAAATAAAAAGTAGCCTATGTTCTATCTCAGGGTCTAAAGATTGTTTGTACCAAATTTCATCAAATCGGTTGCGAGGTTTAAGCGGTAAAGCGTAACAGACAGACAGACAGAGTTACTTTCGCATTTATAATATTAGTTGGGATTTTATTCATTTATTACAATCATAACTAACTGTACAACTGTCTGTTTAAAATAATAGCTCGAATAGCATGACAAAAATGTTTACAAATTTAAATTATTCCAAAACTAAACCGAAATTGAGGATACCACCAGAACCTAGGAATTTATAATGTGTATGGTAGGGGCCAACGCAGCCCCATTAATTAAAAAAAAATGGATTTTCTTATAAGCGGGTTCTTATACGTGGGGTTTTAGAAATTCCGCTAGTGGTCTGTTATAGGACATTTGCCTTATAAGCGGTCATTGACCATGCTTTTGTATTACTTCAAACTAGCTCATTAAAATTCTGCACACTCATACACGAGGATTGTACTGTATTATTTTGAATGATTAGAAAAGTTAACAAATAAATCCTTGAAAATAATTTGTGTCTGTTTTAACCATTTATTTATTTGCGGATTTTTTTACGTTAAGCAATAAGCAGATATAACAAATTATACTTTAAGTAGCTATAACAAACGATATGACAACCGAGTTAGCTGCCATGAGTTTACATTCGTTTGCAAACGATATCGACAGCGTAAATGTTTGTATGAAAACTTTGCACAGCGCTCCTAGCGGTACGTAATTGTACTAATTTTTCATATTAAACTGACACGACTTCTGCAGTTTACTATACGTCAAATATCTATTGAAATCGATAGCAAACTCATGGTAGAGCCACCGTTTTAATGTGTAAAAGATAGCAAACTCGTGGTAGAGCCACCGTTTTAATGCGTAAACTATAGCAAATTCATGGTAGAGCCACCGTTTTAATGCGTAAACGATAGCAAACTCATGGTAGAGCCACCGTTTTAATGCGTAAGCGATAGCAAACTCATGGTAGAGCCACCGTTTTAATGCGTAAACGATAGCAAACTCATGGTAAAGCCACCGTTTTAATGCGTAATCGATAGCAAACTCATGGTAGAGCCACCGTTTTAATGCGTAAACGATAGCAAACTCATGGTAAAGCCACCGTTTTAATGCGTAAACGTCTGATGTGTTCGCATCTCTTAAGCTGCGGAATGTATCAACTATCCCCTATACAATGATATTAGAACCTCCTATTTAGTAAAGCAATGAAATCTTGACAGTGACAATAACAATTATTGTAGTGGAACACGAGCCAATCTCCAATTGATTAAATAATTATGTAACGCGTATTAACATATAAAACAATGTATGCCTATTTAACTAAATCTTAAAAATCAACTTACACAAGCTTTAATAGTACTCAGACGTAATATAGACATAGACATAGACATAACTTTATTTGCAACCTTGACACAAAATACACACTTAATATTATTAAAAATACTTAGATAACATTGTGCCCTAGTAGCAAACAGGTCTCGGCTCAGCGTTGTGCTTCACATAGCGCGAAGCGCTGATATTCTGCCGAAACCCTTTGAGAGGGTAAGTAAACTAGACAGCAGACACACAGAAAGAAACAGACAAACCTAAGCATACATATTACATTAATAAATAAAGCGCAATGCGTGAATGTAGACAGATAATATTAATATATATATATACACACATACATACATATACACATACATACATATACACATACATACATATACATATACATACACATACAGATACATATTTCCCAATTAGCCATCAGCATACAAATGGAGAGTCAGCATATCTATCAGGCAAACCAGTCCTTTGTTTTTGTAACACATGTTTTTTTAACTTTTTTTTAAACGTGGATCTACACTTTAGTTGCCGTATGGGAGGTGGGATGTTGTTCCAACATTTGGTTGCCTGATAGCGAAAACTTCCCCTAAACGCCGCAGTCTTATGCTGCTGATATGACAGTAGAAACCTAGTTGGTCTTCTCGAATACCCATAACTTGCAGGAAGGCCGAGTTTAATATACTTAACTATTGTTTTTCATTTACTAAAATTTAATCATTATATGACATCTCAGACAGTTTCTGATTAATATGATAAGAAATAACTTGATGTTGATAAGACTGTAATAAAGTCTATCTTGAAAGAAAACTATTGACTTTGACCTTTTATTTACAAATTTTACATCGAATTTGAAGTACTTACGTTATTTTTGCACCAATAAATTGATGAATATAACATTTTTATAAACAGAATTGCTATAGTCAAACACGCAATGTGGTTAGCAAACGAGGCATCCCTATTATTATCGAGAGCTGGAAACTATCGACAATTATCGACGACCCAAACGATTCACCGACAGAGCTGTCGTGACGACGCCGCCACGCCTCGGGCAGACAACAGACGTCTGAGAAATTATTGACAGGAATGCAAAATACGCAGTATTTTTATTTTTTAGGTAGAATAAGACCCTACATGGAAGCCAAAAACCATAACAGAACTATCGCAAAACAGTCTAAGGACTGTCAACAGATATGCTGAACTAACTGCCCAATAGCTGCTTCCGAACTTCTTGTTCTCGCGGTTTTCCAATTTTCAAACAAGTATAGTTTCAATTTTATTATAAACATTGTATTTTAACACGAGTTTGATAAAAATAAATTTGTTTGTTTTGACATCAATAAATAAAGATTTTGTAATAAAATTTCCAAATTACTTCGCCTACCTATTTTTCATTACTTTCTGATCGTATAGAAAGATACTTTATACCAAAACTAATCGTGACGCCATAATTGAGTAAAGCCGCTGAATTTGTAAAGTTCCTTATAACATTGTTATACGTTGACAGGTATACATTCTATATTTGATATATTACATTTATATATTTTCGTTTTATTCGATACATATTAAAAAAGCAACAATTTAAGATGCAGTAATTTACTTATTTATAAATGAAAGCTAAATGTCTAGTTTGTCTACATTTACACTCAGTGTGTAAATTGTGTGTGCAATAAAGAATATTATGGTTGCACGGTACAGTCAAATGTTAGAGGCATAATAAAAGAGTATCTTCTGAGCGGCGAAAAATCTTGCCAGTTTTATCGCCTCTAAAACAATTATTTATGGCAGCCATTTTCCTCTTCGGCTATAAAACACTTTCGTAACTGTTCGTAACTACGCGAGTGCGATGAGTAGGCACTTCTTGCAGAATTGCAATTGTTTATGATATGGTATGCGACGACGATTGAAATACTGTATATCGTAGATAATCGTTGAAGCTATATTAATATTATTAAGCTACAAACTCTTGTGATGAACGCCGTGAGAAACTACTTATTTAAACTTAAAGGAAATACTTTAATGTTGGACAACCCATTTATGAGTGTAAATGTAGACAAACTAGAGATTTAGCTTTCATTTATAAATAAGTAAATTACTGCATCTTAAATTGTTGCTTTTTTAATATATATCGAATAAAACGAAAATATATAAATGTAATATATTAAATATAGAATGTATACCTGTCAACGTATAACAATGTTATAAGGAACTTTACAAATTCAGCGGCTTTACTCAATTATGGCGTCACGATTAGTTTTAGTATAAAGTATTTTTGCGGCCCGCAAACATGTTACTGTATCTTTAAATGTAATAAGTGGAGATACAATGTTGCTTCCACAATTTCTACAATATTTCTCACCTGTTACTCTTTCGTGTAAAAATTACTGAATGAATTATTATTATTATTATTTTATAGGATAGGGCAGCAAACGAGCAAACGGATTACCTGATGGTAAGCGATAACCGTTGCCCATAGACACCCGCAACACCAGAGGAGTCACAGATGCGTTGCCGGCCTTTTAAATGGGAATATGCTCTTTTTTTGAAGGTTTCGATATCGCATCGGTTCAGAAATACTGCAGGCGACAATTCATTCCACAGTTTGGTAGTGCGTGGCAGAAAATTCCTGGAAAAACGCACTGTGGTGGACTGCCAAGCGTCTAGATGATGAGGATGAATGTTGTGTCGCGTAGAACGGTGACGGAAACTAGCAGTAGGAATTAATCCGAACAATTCCTCGGAGCACTCCCCGTAATATAAGCGATAGAGAATACATAGCAAAGCTACATCTCTACGCAGCGCATTATAATTATTATATTTCATTATAATCCATAGCATACGTTTCTGAGTAGTCAGAAAATATCAGAAAAGGCGCGACTAGCAGTGCATGAGGGCGTGCTGGTCCCAACATTAATGTACGGAAGTGAAAGTTGGGTATGGGAGAAACGACATGAAAGCAGAATAAATGCAGTAGAAATGAGAGCTTTGCGGAGTATGGCAGGAGTAAAACTGAGTGACAGATTGTATAATGAAGTGATTAGAAAGAAATGTGGTTTGAAAGAGGATATCGTGACAAGAATAGAGAAAGGGATGCTTGGGTGGTTTGGGCATGTGGAACGGATGGATGAAAGTAGACTGACCAAAATGATTTATGAAGCTGGAGTGAGTGGAGATACGGGACAAGGAAGACCTAGGCGAACATATTTCGAACAAATCGAAAGTGTCCTCAAAAAAGGTCAGGTCAGAAGTACCCGCAATCGTCGAGCATGTATGAGGAATGTTATGAAAGTAGATGAAGCGAAAGAGATATGTAAAGACCGTAGCAAGTGGAAAGACGTAATCTCTGCCTACCCCCGTGGGAAAAAGGCGTGAGTGTATGTATGTATGTATAATCCATAAAATAATGGATTATAATGAAAGTTCACAATAATATAGCTTATACATCAGGACAACATATAAGCTACAATTTATAAAGATATAAGCTACTCGAAATACTAATTCTGCGCAGACGAAGTCCCGGGCGCTAGAATGAAGTTCTAATTTACTCGCGGTTCTTTTTCCTCAGAAGAGAGGCTGAGAATCTTCATAAGCAGTACGAAACATGACCAGGATAACACCGCAACGGCTAGTGCTATGGTGATTATGTCCATTCTAGCCGTAGGGCCCTATATTTGTTGTTTCCACAAATTAATCAGGTGGCGTATGTTAATGACGTCATAAAATGTGTTTAGCTTAATAAATACGGCGGGAATTTTTAGTGGCCATAAAATAATGTCCGAATACATAGCCGAATGTCTAGAAGCGATTTCGAAGTCATTCATTCCTGCTCATAATTTATCGTTCGTGTTTTGATTGTCAAGTCCAAATATTTGACAGTTCACACGAAATTTAGAATTGTGTAAGCATTTTGTAAGAGCGGTTTATGAATTTATGATTAGTTCTAAGTGTTTAATTTACATTATATTGGATATAGTTGTGCAAAACTACTTTAACATGTTCAAGACGCGAGATTTATGAACATATTTTCTAATAATAGTTTTTTTTATTTTAGAAAGTCTACTATTATTAAACACTTTTTATTTAGGGTAAAAGTGGGCACAAATTTTTAACTAACGCCTCAAGGTGACGGCTTCGACTATTTCTGTGACAGGTGATTTTTAAATTATCAAGTGCAATTATTTTTCTACTGTAAATCTTGGCAATCTGACCACGCTTAAAATATTACAAGAATAGTTACTAAAATCACCTTCACAGATCTTGTTCTGATAAAAGAACAAGCTATGGCCACGATCCATGGAGTGCAATCAACTAGGATTGTTAAAAATAACGAAGCTCGTACAAGCGGTAAGACATCAAGAACAGCTGCGTATTAATTAATACAAGATGGCTGACCCGATCACGGGGCAGGTGGGGCGCCAGTCGGACGAAATTATCTGATATCCGATAATTTTATTCGCCATTTACTTGGTGCATGAAGTTGATGAACACTGCACCGGCAAATGCCACTATGCCGGTTTGCCGGTACCTATAAAACTAAGTCTGGCTTGAAAAACTTCCTTTTTCGTAAAATATAAATGTGGTACACAAACCTCAGTTAAAATTGCACTTTCATACCTGTAAATGTCTGAAATTTGGTTTTACTTTAGACATCGTTCTTTACTAACCGTAATAAGCAGTTCTGCACCTAATAATAATAAAATGGCGTCTTGCCCGTAATAAGAATGTGAAGTGGGTCCTCGCAAGATTCAAAATTGGAATTGATTATGTACTTCAAACGTCAAATAAAAACTATTTCCCGGCGCCGCCGTACACAATTAAACCTATAAAGAGGTTTGTCTCTATAATTTTCCGAATTCGAGTTCAAATTTGGAACGACACGAAATCGTTCGAGCCCGGACTCGAACCATTATGAGTCGGGCCTATGATTTGACGGGCTAACGAAGGTGCCGTAAAATTCTTCTTGTAATCACTGGCCGCTCCCGCCGAAGGGGGCCTGATTGTAGGGTAGCCGCCCACCGGCTGGGAACCCGACTGTAACGAACAGAACCAATATAAGAGTTGAGACAATAAACGTAGAGCACTTGCTTTAATCCGCCGCTCAAATTTACTTGTTTAGCTCGGTCTAGATTATTTAAAGGTCATACCTTAATGTTTGTTTAAAAATTCCACAAAGAAAGATCCTAATCGTAGTACCGAATAAACTGTAAGTGTATTACAAATAGGCAAGGTTTTTATGGTGTAAGGCTTGAATAGATTAAAAAAAAGAAGAAAGACCATAAACAATAAGGTAACTGGGAAAGAAATTGTAAAAATTTATAAATATAATTTAATTAAGGAAATAAATATAACAGATTGTCCGAATCGGACATAAAAGACAAAATGGCTTTATTTAAATTTATTCATTTCAGTTTCAAAATTGGTTGTTCATAGACAACAATATTCGGAACGTTTAATACTAACATATTTATTGTAACAAGAGAGATTTTTGTTTCGCTATATAAATTTATTAAAAAAAATACAATCGCAGTCGACGTTTTTATGATCAGTACTGAAATCCATCCGTTTTCCGGATCAATATCAAAACATCTGCTCCGATTTTCCCAAAAGCGGTGCCTACCTTCAAACAGCAATAGAAGTCAAAACCAAATGCTATCATTAGTTCGTGTTGTAATTCCGATAATGACACGAAGACCTTTCGGCGCCGGAGGAGGTTCTAAGCACGAATTCGCTTAGTCTAATTACGAGGGCACATTCGATTGCGTGCTCAATAGGAAACTGTTGCGTGTTCATTGTTTACTTTTTATACCTTTATGTTGCGTTCTTCTTTTGTCTCGTTTCTTTGTTCTGCCGTTTGTATAATTTCTGATTCTGAAGCTGGGAGCGCGCGTGTCTTTTGTTTCTCACACGCTAAATCTATTCTATTTGTTCTAATACCATTGGTGTTGTGAATTCGCTTCCTACTTGGAATTTGATTCTGAACACTGTTAAATCTATTCTAGTAGGGCCTACGCCATTATTTATTCTAAAATGGCGGTTAATTGACACTAAACGTTGGTCGTTTGTCATTCGAGTTCTCCAGAGCATCGCGGACTGGGAATTAGATTTAATTTGCTGAAAGCTAGTTGGAAGTTCTTATGGGCTGTATTGATGTTGCATGTGGACACTACTTTCTGTGACTAAATTAAGGTCGTTATTTTAAATGGAAATTAAAACGACTTTCACCTAGAATAGGTAGTTAAAAACTCTTAATAACTCTAATATAGTAAATATTGACGAAATCGCAACTACGAATAAACAATAATATAAACTAATGTACAAATTATTTCATATTATTGTGTAAGCTATGTCGCCATTTTTTTTCCATATCTCCACACGTCAACTACGTCCGCAAAGAAAGTTCGTATCTCGAACATAATTTCGATAAAAACGACAAGGAGTCGATAATTATCTTATCTGAGACTTTCTAAGCAAACAACCGGGTTGGAATTGGAATGTGGAATATTTTATATATGGTGGAATCAAAAATGGCCTTTCGAGAATACTGCATGGGTGTAATTTGACTAATTTTAGAACGATTTGGACGAATCTACCTGGATTTATAGCAATTAGAAGTTGAAAACATGGGTTTAAACGTCGGATGGCGACGGTACAAGGACACACGTATGTCCTGGTGATAATATATAATGATATAATGACTACGGAGGGTCGGTATAGTCGTCAACACGTAAAGCTTAGTAGCATTAAAAATAGTTGCTTGTTCGTGGAAAATAACGACAGCATGTAAATTCTGACGTGTTGCCTTGTGTACTTACAGTAATAATAGAGCGCATTGTGTTGTCAATGCGCTGGCGCAGCTTATAATAATATGTACTTATGCTTCGAGCACTTTTCCCTCATTTGTCGATCAAACGTTATTTCATTTAAGCATATGTTTCACTAAGTATATGTAATCATTGTAAATGCACGCTTGTTTGTCATATCATACGACGACACAAAGATACGTCTTTTAAATATAATATACAGTTAAAAGTAACTTAAATGACTAACTCTTTCTATGCCTATGATTTTCTATATAACAATACATTGCACATAGTTACATTTTGATTTTAAGAAGTAATTTAAGGTAGGTAGAATAGATGATGATCACAATATGGATGTCGGGTAATTCGACACTATAATTAAAGAAAGCAGAATAATTCTAAATTTTAACACATACGTGTAAAACAAGTTTATTAGAAAACGATCCAATTAACTTTATTGTGTAAAAACATTAATCTCATGGAATGCACCTGTTTTTGGAGTCGTTTAAAATT
Organism: Scirpophaga incertulas; assembly: GCA_036419045.1. Classification (NCBI taxonomy): domain Eukaryota; kingdom Metazoa; phylum Arthropoda; class Insecta; order Lepidoptera; family Crambidae; genus Scirpophaga; species Scirpophaga incertulas. The sequence continues at coordinate 7,381,333 of CM071641.1, forward strand.
CCACACCACATTCCAATCACGGAAAAGTAATTATACTCATCTGAATTTGTTTATTCGCGATTATAATTGGTGATGTCTTAAAGAAAGCGATCTTGTTAGTTCCTGCTTGATAATGTTGGTCTGCATTTTATCACAGTTATGACGCTCGTGCTATTAGTTTATTTAATTAGCAATTAATTCTAAGCGATGAAAAAGTGAAAAAAGACGAAGTTAAAATATTTAAATTATCGTTCATGTTAATAAACTTTGACAAAGCGACATAATTATTTTAAAATAACTGGTAAATTCCTAAATACTGTAAATTGGTCCCAATGGCCATTGTAATTGACTATGAATGATAGCCTAACTCTAGTAATGTTCAACTATTTTTTATTAAAAATCTAAAAAAATGCAGGATTTAATTAAAAATCTCTGTATTCTTTGGTTTGAAGTTTTTAACGTCGAGCCACGGTTAAGATACATTACAATATTTTTTTTGTAGATTTTCAATAAATAAATAAAAAAATAACAATGTACTCCAGACGTGTATATTTTTCACATCTATATATCTCATAACCTTTAAGGGCATGAAGGGACTTCTTACACAAGCAGTTGATTCTTTCTAACACGTTAGTGTTTTATTTCTCCATATTATGCATATATACAACATTATCTTAATATAATTTAATTAAAAAATATTAAGAATATAGTTTCAATTCGAATAAAAATTATAGAAGAGAATATTGTAATAGAAATGCAAATTTAAAAAAGGACTACCATATTAGATTATATAGGATACGAAAGAAAACTTAATTTTTTAAGAAGTATTCATGAGTTAATAAGTTAATATCATAAAATTTTATACTTTCGCAATTACGAAATACTCTTCGCGGTCCATCAACGAAGAATATATTTACTCCAATCTCATTATGAAAAGATTAAAGTTATATCCAATTAAAAATGAGCAATACATGGTTCTCCAAGACGTAACTAGATAATTACCAACATTTTCAAATTGTTAAGTTAATTATTGATTGTATTATTATACTTCGTAAGTTTCTTACTTTTTCTAATAAATATGCATTATTTATGACGTACAATATATATTTGTTACGAGGATGAACTTGTTTCCATGAATACGCGTAGTTTTGTACTTTTTTAGTGTCTAGTTTGATTTCATCATAGAGATTTTACTTTTTATCTCACTATTGCGGCAAAAAGATTTACGCCCCGGGTTTGATCCCAGTGGGGACAGATTTTTGTGTGATGAATGCGAGCATTTGTACAAAGTCGTGATTGTTAATATGTACACATTTTTATAAAAATCCCAACAAATATTTTATAAATGCAAAAGTAACTGTCTGTCTGTCTGTTACGCTTTCCCGCTTAAACCTCGCATTCGATTTTGATGAAATTTGGTACAGACAATTTTTAGACCCTGAGACAGAACATAGGCTACTTTTTATTTCGAAAAAAGGGATGAAGGGGTTTAAATAGAGGTTGAAAGTTTGTATGGGATTTCTTAATTTTAAAAGATAAAACCATTAAACTTTATATTTAAGCGCTTGACAAGAAATCATTAAACATTTGTTCTAGCATTTTTGAAATTTCGACCAGCTAGGGGGTGAAATAAGGGTTGAAAGTTAGTATGCAAGTTCGTCAAATATCACGTCATAAGAAACAAAAAATCGTGTGTTCTAGCATTTTGAAATTTTTACCAGTGTGTGGGTGAAATAGGGGCTGAATTGAAGATAAGACCATGAATCTTGGTACCTTAGACATAAGGGACCAGGATTGACAAAAACAATTTCACGCGAGCGAAGCCGCGGGCGGAAGCTAGTATATTTATATATGTATATCTCTATCCGTCACTCTAGATCTCGTAACACAAGCCTTACAGAGGTTACTTTGCGCTAAGCTAAATGTTGGACGTATAAGAAATGTTCAACTTTATAATTTTTTTTTTTATTAAAGAACAGCAAACAGCTACAAAATACAAATAAATAGAAATCATAACACAAAAGTTGGCAATATTGTAACCGACAACCCTATCCACGACTCAATTGACAATAACAGAAAAATACAGTCGCGATCCGCTGCATAATATTAACAGTATAAAAAATTAATTTCAGTTGTCTAACAAAGTGGCACACAAAACAAGACTATACACAATTCAAACAACTAAAATAACACATCAAATTAATAAAGAGATTAACAACCCTGCAGTTCTTCGAAGATAGACTTTTTTTACTTAAGCTTAAAATTACTGCCAATATTATTCCTTATTTATAAAGATTTAGAAAAGTTAATAACGGTAATGGCTTGGTTAATTACTACACTTAAAATTCTTGTTGGCGCAGTAACCGATAACTCTTTTGGTCATCAGCTTAATTCTTATATACTAGCTGACCCTTCGTAATCTTCGTACCTATTGCCGCCTTATCACTAGGGAATATAACCTGTTTAAATCATCCCTAAATATACATTTTTTTTTATTATAACTTTTACACTATGACATATCTTTCTTCTCTAGTGACTTAATATTTTGAGAAGTAATGCATATATTATATCCCATATAGAAACAGTAAAGACGACCTAACAGTTAATGAGTCGAGCAATATTTTTTATTTAAATAAATGACTTGTTAACTGCAGGAGATGGCGGAATTCTAAAACAGGTATTATGATAATTAAACAGTGTTCTTCACAGATTCTTTTCCCCTTTTTTTTGCTATACGGAGATGAATATAACAAATAGACAATAATTTCAATCGGTTTAGCAATCCCTCAATTAAAACAATAAGTGATGTAATAACATGGTTTTTTTTTATTTACAGACGACAGGATAATATGGCATTTTCCCAATATACATTGAACTCTACACAGTTGATATTGAGATAAAATCATATTAACTAATATTAAATTATTCAATTTCGTTAGTTTAATGAGCCGTATCAAAGTAATATATTTCATATAGTTAAAGATATCAGAGACTTTATAGAACTAGAAAAAAAAATGTTCAATCTTTGTCATTAAATCATAAAAAATTAACATTACAACTCCAATTGAAATACATTGATTATTAATTCCACAAAAACTATGTGTGATCATATTAATCACCACGCTATTATTGGACACAAAAATCGTGAACTATTCCAATTAAAAAGTCTAATTATGCAAAAATTCTGTCATCGAATACGAAATAAATATTAAAGTATAAATATTCAATTAATTGCTAGCACAAGATTTAGTGGATAACATATTTCTAAATAAATAAACTGGTTTTCCTGTTATGTATTTTTAAATACTGTTTTCCTCCTGTAAAAGTATTGAAAAACTCTAAATAGTCTTCTGACGTTATAAGAGTCGACGCTTAGCAAGATCATGTTACTTCATCATCTCCAAACAAATTAAGACAGTTACAGCATCATGTACTATAATAGCTAGTAATGCTTATATATCTGTTTTACGACGGGATCAATTAAGAGCGATATCGCTCATAAGAAAGGACTATAAAATGATCTCGCGTCCAGTAATTGGGCGGTGTGGCCGCATGTAAACGTAAGTCGAAAGCAATGGGCAGTAAAACATATTTAAAATATGTACCCGTTGACATATATATGCTTTTGACAGATAGTTTAGTTTTAAATTTGGAAGTTGTTGAAACTAAAATTATAGGACATTCGTTGCGGTGTCAACATAAGTGTCTGTGCTCTCCGTTATTTAAAAGGCAGTAATGGATGCACTTCGACTGTTCACTTTGAAAGATGTCACATAACACAATCAAGGGAGCGGAAGCCCGGCAACCTAGATTTCTCGCTATCAAATGATAGCAATTTTGTGACGTTACTGTCGTATTGAAATATTGACAAGCAACTTAATACCTAATACCTAAACTACGATTTTTAATTCGAGTCAGTAAAATGACAAGTGCAACTGTCACTGATACAAAAAAGGGTGACCCACTACAACCCACTACAATAGTGATGTTCGGCAATCAATAGATTTATACATTTAGTCATGCTTTATTTTATTAGGTATCAATGCGTTCTTTTATTGTAAATATGTAATACATACCATATTAAATAATATGATTTGTGACACATGACACTGGAAATGTCATTTTACTGACTCGAATTAAAAATTGAACTTTTACTAATATTTTAAATGCGAATGTCTGCAAGTATGGATAGTCGTTTGTTACTCTTTTGTAAAAACGACTGCATGGATTTTAATAAAACATTACAATAATATAGCTTATCCTACATCAGAATAACACTCGGGCTAAAAATTTTAATTAGTTACTAATAAATGTAGTTTTTGCAGTGGCGGAGAGCATAGTTCACAAGCGAGATTTGCGACTATCCTTACTAGTCCTTACTAATATTATAAATCGGAAAGTGAGTTTGTTTGTTCCGCTTTCACGCCGTAACTAATGAACCGATGAATAAAGGCTTCGCTCAAAAACTACTGCACAGATTTTCATGCGGTTTTCATCAATAGATAGAGTGATTCTTGAGCAAGGTTTTACGGTATTTTTTATCGAATATCGATAGAAGCGCGATAAAACCTTGGCGCCATAAACTGACTTCCGCGCATATGTAGTCGTGGGCAAAAGCTATGGCCCTTAACCCTTTATAGACCCAATCCCGAAATCCACGCTAGTAGGCTAATAAAACGTCTATGAAATAAATGATTTCTGTGACCTTTGTAGTTGAGAAGCCTTAGTACTTTAGATTTAGTAATTACTTAATTTAAAACTGGTAATTCATAAAAAAAGACATGCATAGTGCGAAATATGCCAATGTGGATATACAATAATAGTCGTATTGCTGCAGGATTCATGGAATTTTATAAGTGAACGATATTGCAGCAATAAATTGTTGGACACGCCTCGTTTCCATGGGAATGTTGCTGTAACTTCAGCACTAAAACAAACCACATTTTAAGGCTCAGTAATAAAGAAGACACACGTCTCGGTAGTTTGAACGGCTTGAGCATAAGGCTTGAACATAAAATGTGTACCCGTATCTATCTATGTAAAAGCTTTTAAGGGACTACCAGATTCTTAGTCGAGTAAATTTCTTTTGGTTGGTTATTTCAGTAATATTTAACCCAAAGTTATACTCTATATTAATAATAAAAAAAAGAAAATTAGTTTCTTTTTTTATCACTTCCAATTTGGTAAAAACCTAAGCAAATCGTCAAGATTGGCATCTTATAACAATGTTAAAATGTTCAAGTTATTAGCCATTAAAAATTGCACGCTTTCTCATTCTTGCAAGAGATTTTGGACGAGAGTTGTGGACTTCACGATAAGTATTTTCTCTATTTTACAGATAACTTATAAGCTTTGTAAGTTTATGGCTTATTCAGATATGTATTTGAAAAAAACCAGTGTGTTGTTTGTTTGTCGAAAATAATTTTGATAGTTTGACAGAAATTTGTGATAGTTGGTAACTTCAATCAACTTTTGTACTAAGTTATGTAGTTTATAGAAACACGATTCATTAGTTATTCATATATAATTATATATAAGCTAGAATAATATAAGACAGCCACCTTTTTCATGACAGAGGTTTGCCTTTTACACGACATGCAATTATATATATGTATATATATAGATATATATGGTCGTGAATATGTATTTGCCATTTTGTATAGATATTTTTGTGGAAGATTTTTCCTTGCTAACATTTTATTATTTATTTAACAACCAAAGTAGGCAACTTCATTAATTTTTACACATAGGTATATCATTAAAATTAATGAAATAATTACAAAATTTTGGAACTAAAAATAGGCTTTCGACGTTCATTTTTTCGCATGTACGACAAAAATATATAATATAATATATAGTATATTATTTATACATGTAATAAAGAAACGCACGGTTGGTGTTTTCTTGTAAACTTCATACTGTATATTTTTCACTTGTTTTTATAGAATACGAATTTAAGATTTCACCGCAGATTCAACCGTTAGTTATAACCGCAATAGTGGTGAAAAGACTTGTCTGGTGTCATACATCATACAAATCTTTTCACACAGCCTAAGTATAGATGCCTGGAATACTGGGTGCATCACAAATGCAGTGTAACACCGTAGGCAGGAAACACATTCACATTTATATCTGTTGACACGGGCTCTTGTACAGCAGTTAATTTTAATTATCAATAAGTTACCGCAATATTCGATATTGAGGTAGTTTAGCTGCGCTCCCTGTTAATAAGCCACACATCTCAAATGTCAAAAGTTAAGTGATAAATTGTGTCGTCATTATGTCATTTACAACTAGCGTAGGGTTATCGCGTTGTGTATAATTAATATGCGAATAAAATTTTTCGCTCCGCCTAATGACGTAATCGTGATGACGTCACGCTAGAGAGGAATAGAAACAGGCAGAGTTGGCTATAATGGAGTGGGACAAGAAGGAGGATGTTGACAGCAATAAATTATTTAATTCCTAAAAATATGAGATGATATTAAAAGAAGAGTAATGGCAAGAAACAAAGTGCATGGCGCTATAAAAGCAGTCAGATTTTGTCAAAAAGGCACGACTACTGTGCATGGATAGGGATCCATATACTTTTATGTATGGTAATGAATGCTAAGTGTGACAAAAGAAGGATAAAAGTAGGATTAATTCAGGAGGAATGAGTTAGTTTTGAGAGTAATGACGTCTTCATTCAAACTAAAAATATATATTTATAAATGGGTGTATAACACATATACTAAATACCGTCAACATAGTTTGTTATAGTATATTCTCACTAATATTATAAACGTCAATGATGCATGCATGAAGACGCTCATAAAAGTGGAGGAAGCAAGAGAAGTGTGCCCCCGTCAACACCACCAACTGTGAGCCAGTCTCAAGGCAACACTAGTCACTACCGGCAGAGGATACGTAGACCGCGACATGTCCTTAGCGACCCCCCTAATCAACTCACGCAGGAACTTCTAGACCTGCAAGCGGCGGCGTCTGAGCCGTCGCCCCCCCTTGTCAACCCCTAAACGGCAGCCTTCTGCTTAGCCACGTGTAGGTTCCCGTCAATACTGGGGGTTCCACTTTGGAGATTCGTGCCTTCTTCTAGCGCATATGCCCTCACCATGGGGCAGCGCTAACCGTGCCTCTCCTGAGGTGCGGCCCTCTCGTCAATAAAGCCAGTAGGGTCAATAGGACCAAAGGCTAAACTGAGTTTAGTCGGTAGGTCTGTGCAGTCGAGCCGCCTCGACAGTACCAGGAGTCCGACATAATCAACGCATCCCTGCTTGCTTGTTGCGTTGGTATCCATGATGGATTCTCAGCCTCCTCTCCTGAGGAAAAAAAGAAGTGTGCCAAGATCGTAGCAAGTGGAAAGAGGTGCTCTCTGCCTACCCCTTTGGGAACAAGGCGTGACATATATGTATGTATGTATGTATGATAAGCTAAATGAGCGGTGTGACAAATATAGTGACAAAAATCTACTCTTCCATATACTTAGATTGTTTGGACACGTAGACAGGATGAACGAAAGATGAATATAAGTCTCCATTCAGAGAAGATTGTAGAAAGACCTAGATTAATATATTTGGAAAAAAAGAAAGGAGGTTAGGTGAAGAGTACCCATAACCAGCGAGCGTGCATGAAATCAATGAAAGTCGAGGAAGCTAAGAGAAATATGTTAGGATCGTTGCTAATGGAAAACTGTGACCTCTGCCTTCTGACTGTGATCCCATGGAGAAGTGATGATGAATTTATATGTGTATGTGTGCAAAAATGTAATAAATGTGAAAATTACTGTTACGTTACACGTTGAAGCGGTTGAATAAATTTTCTTACTAGACTCTATCATTCGTTCATTTTTTTTTCGGGGGGATATGCACCTTATGCACCGTGACACGCGCTGGCAAGGCGCAGCCATATGTGGGGCCGTATGCTGGTCTTCTCAGACCGACCTACCCACTAAAACCCCCCGGTATCTTCTAAGTCCATATCGGGGCATGTGGCGGGGTGCGCTTTCGCGATGCTAACCCCCTGCTTGGGTACCGTCCTAACTATTTCTGCCGTAAATAGCAGTAATCGCATTGCTGGTACCAGTGTGAAGGGTCAGATAGGCAGTGGAATTAGGTACTGTGACCTTACATCTTACGTCACATGCTGGCAACGCGCACTGTGGTATTTGATGAGGGTTGTAGATATGCTACGAACCTTGCAGGAACCAAATGACATGTGCTAGGCGACTGTAACCACTTACCATCGCTCTAGGTAGGCACCCTTTTTTTTTCGAGGGGAAATGCACCTTGACACCGCGCTGGCAAGGCGCGGCCGTGTGTGGGGTTTCTCCGGTCTGAGAGGACCGGCCTACCTACTAAAACCCCCGGTGTTCTCCAAGTCCATATCGGGGCGCGTGGCGGGTTGCGCTTTCGCGATTCTACCGCCACACGCCCTCAAGTAGGCACCCTACTTGTTTGTCAACATAACTCATAAAAAACGTAGTAGACATACTTAATTATTGTTGTCGCTATAACATAACAACAAATACTAAATCCCAACAGATTAAAATAAATATTTATGGAGGCAATTACAATCAACGTGAAATTATTGCTCGCTTTTGCTCGATAATGATAACGCAATAAGTATACACTTCATTTATATACATATTTACTTTAGAAATAAATAAATTCAATGAAAATAAAAGTAATATTTAGTTATAACTATAACGAAGGTTTTGATATATTAAAATAAATACCGAAAAGGTTAATGGCTCTTATTTTCTTTTCAGAAGTATATAATCTGTGGCGGAGACACTCTTCAATAGTACTTCAAACAAGTAAGCATGAAGCAATCAAACGTGAATTTACACATGTCGTTATTGCAGCGGGTTAAGTGAAGTTAAATGTTTAAGTACAGACGAAGGGAACAAGTGTCGTAACCGCTAACGACGCATCAGTCGGTGACACAGGTTTATGGGTAACCACTGAACGACCAAACCATGCGTTGCGCAACATTGCCAACGCTCACAATAGCCCTCCATACAGAAGACGTGAACGAGACTCGATAAAAAGGTTTTAAACACTATATAGTTTTTATTTATAGGCTAAACATCTTACAGATTTACTCAAGATGGCACTTATTAACGCCTGTGAAAGCGTTCTCAAGAAGAATATTATCAATACGGATTTTAAAAAAAATACAAGTGTAATAACTGTCCTATTTGCGCACTAGCGTTACAAGATCGATATGTGAACGCAATTGATATATCCATCAAACTGTAAATAATAAAATTTAATAACGAATTATCATACAGTGTAAAATAAACTACAACCAAATCACATAAAATATTCCGCAACAATCAAACTAACAATATTTTGTGAGCACTAGTGGGCGTAAATAGCGAAGCTCCGCCTGATAATCCAAACATTTTATTGTGCTACAACATCAAATAATGTAAATTTTATTTGAATTATAATAATTCGCAGTGCTATTATCGTGTGTCATCGCTCATGTTTTATTAAGGGACACGAGCAAATGTCACAAGCGTTAAAAGCTAGACTAGTGTTGTTTTCTTTTCGAAAATATCGACAAACAACTTGAAATGCTAACACTGTGAATAACTACGTTAATTTAAGTATCCATGAATTCTCTGTACAATTCTGAGCATGTGTGTGATATTATGTACAATCCCAGCAATATAACAATTATCATGTAAAACTTTGTTAGCTATCTACAAGTAGCCCCGTCAATCGATATAATCGAAGTATTTATTATGCGAAATTTACGAATATAGAGCTACTATAATCGACTATGGGAGTAGCTCCCCAGCTTTTGGCGTGTCATCGATGCGATAGCGATCATCGCAAGCGGTGGCGCCAAAAACAGCCGAGCAATGAGGTCACCGGTGGCGTCGCGCCAAGTGCATAGCAAGTCCGTCCAAGGTACACAACACTTACAGTGAAACCTTAACACCATACAATAAAGATCACAATCGCATCCCCCCAATGCTACAATCGAACATTGTTTTCAACTTTGCTTAATTTAGCGAAACATGTCAGCTTTGAAGCCACATTCCTTTTACGAACATTAATTAACTTTTATTCACGTTAATTATTTGCACCATATTTAAAAGGATTTAAATTTGATAAGTAGTTGGGCAAAATGGTGATGGCATTTAGCCAATTACCATGGACAGGACAACCTGAGCTCGGCTTCGGGTACTTTGATTACATGCAGTGTTTGGGTTTTGAAATGGCGGTTCTTGTTCGCAATATTGCAGTGGCAGACGGCCAAAGAACGGTGGCGCCGGTCGCGGACAATTACAGATATAGGAGGTATGAAACGTGAGCTGTTGAATAAAACTGCTCATGATTAATACATCACTGCACCAACTCCAGATATAAACTGCGATGAACGACGAATCAATTTTAGTTGTTGTTATAAACACATAAAAAACAAATTGTCATTTTTTATCAATATTTATCGCATCTCAATATGCGGAAGTACTTATGCTAATTAGAAAAAAATTACGGACATAATACGTCTAATATTAACCAACCGAAAAAAAAATATAAGATCTTGTTACCAGTTTCAACAAAACTGCTCTTTTCTCTGCAAAATACATTGCTTGCTTATTGCATGATGCCACTCCCTACAGTAGCACAAAAGTTAGCCATGCCAGCAATACAACTCGAGTTAGAACGTCAAACAATCAGGTTAGTAAAAAGACAATAGTTAGTGGTTTTATAATCTCTAATGAACATGATAGACAGGCGCCTCCGACGGAACGAGGACAGGCAGCAAGCCAAGCGAGACGTCAGCCGCACGGCAATATCGATAAATAGCAAATCTAATCCGTTCAGTTTATTTCGACACTTTAAGAGGGGCTGCGGATTGCGAGTGACGCAATTCAGTACGATTTCACTGGCTTTATAATTATTATGAAATTTCAAAATATTTTAAGTTTATTAATAGATTTAAAATATATAGTGGCAAGTAAATACGAGAGAAGGTGATCACAAGTACTCCATGGTACTTAACATTACTTTTTGGTAATTAAGTGTTCATACATATGGAGACTACTCCGCGTGCAAGACAAGTGGTAGCACATTGAGAACTTTAAAGTTCCCAGTAATTACACTTGTCTTCAATGATATTTTGATGAATACCATTTGAACTATTATGTATATATAGTAATTCTAATTTTAGAACTGAATAATAGGCAAGTAATGAGTGTGATTTACGAACCTTAAAAATTGATACAACACGAATTCCATATGGGCACATATCAAGAACCATCAAGTTTTCGCACCAAGGTTACAATAAAGGTTAAATAATTAATAATAACTATATACAAATATGATAGATATTTATGTGTACAGCATAGTCTTCATAAACGTACAGGTAAATGTCGGTACAGAGACTATTATTTACATAAGGTTACAAGAAATACTTCACACGTTGTCTTAGAGACCGCCTCTATTTCCTGCGTAATAAACGCTTAGCTGTTTAACTTTACGTACTGCTGACTGTACCTATTCATTGGCATCATGTTGTGTTAAAGCTGAATGAATAAAATACAATGATATCTATCATAGTATTATGACATGATGTTCGAGTTTGTTTCGATTGATCCAATCATTCCGTGATTTCAAATAATTTGTATTCAAATCATAGCCGTTAGATATCGAAATGATTTTGAGAACAAATCGAAGGTGAGTTATGTTTTATATAGACGTTAACACCTATACGGCTAACGTGAGCGTCCAAGCCTCTAGTTTAGCCTTCTACCTAATAACTTTACTTAAGCATGGGTATAGTTTTGATAAACTGCCTATTGATATGTTACTATAAAAGTCATTTGTGGGTAACCACAATGGTTAATTAAATACTGTTGTTAAATACATTACAATTTTTTACGCAGGCAGGTAACAAGTAAGTTGTCGATAGACGCTTTGCGTCACTAGCGGATGGTAGCGGCGCGGCGCCGGCGCCGGCGCCGCCAGTGACGCTTGGACAATGCGGCGGGAAGCACGCCATGTTTTATTGTCATCAATATTGTCATAAAAACACAGTACTGGTGGATTTTTTTACCGTGAAAAGAAATAGCGTGGCTAATCCTTTGTGAATTTCATACTCCATTCTATTGTTTCGACACGACTTTATTTGTCCATGGTCACTTCACTGTTTTCGAAGCGTCCATATAGTGGCTGAAGCTTACCTGTAACAAAGTTAAGAATGTATTGTATTAAATTTTTCCACAGAATAACCTACGTGAAATATTATGAAGTAATTTCATGCCCATTGTTTAAATACATATCGACAGAGAATCAAAAAATATCTGGTGTTCTGAACAAGAAGAAGAACAATTCAAAAATAGATCTTCTGTCCCCTTATTATGTAACTCTGGTTTTATCATATTTGATTGAAACCAACTGATATTGGAGTTACATTACTACTTCATTAAGTTTAACTAAACAATTATCTTCATAGCGCCAATTTAACTGCACTATTTCTGAGTTTCGATCAGATATATATGTATAGCAATAGTGTTACATAATCAGAGAGCTGGTGTAATGGACACAGGGGGTTCGACTAAAATCATCGAAATAATTTTCTTGTATTATTTGTGATATAGCGAAATATATAAATTGATTTTATTATAGCTACAAACGGTCTCCATTTTTTGTCAGGATGAACAAATGAAGAACATGTTTAGACCAGTTCAAACCTTCATACTAGTTTAGTGAAAATTGCGAACGGACACAATGTAATCTATGACACAATGCGCAATTAATTTTCAACTACCCAACTCGTTACGAATACAACCAGAAATCTAATACTCAACAAGTCCAAAGTTTATTATTACAACCAGTAAAATATAAAATTTACAAACAAGGATCCGATTTACACGCTACTGTGCGTAAAAATAAACAGCTTGAGTACCGACAGCAGCTACGGCAATGAACTATTGTGTCGAGTTAAGGAAAAATTATTTCGGCAATGTCTGTATGTAGAAACATATAATTTATTTAATTTACTGAAACAGTAAATAGGTAATTTCATCTTACAAATATTTTTATGAGCATACCACCGCGATTATTTTGAGAGGGATACTCTATACCAAGGTCGTCTGCTTGGGTACCTCTGCCTTTTTATTTGTCCTACAAAATAGCAGTATTTGCACTGAGTTCCAGTATAAAGAGTAAGATAGACGGTGAAATAATTGGGTACTGCGACTTTGGGATGTCACATGTTGGCAATATATATATATATATATATATATATATCTATAACTTACACGATCAGGTGGGCAGTCTGTTTGTTTGTCACAACATATAAATACAAATGTATGGGGGTGAATATTGGACAAGTTTGATATGGAAAATTTAAAAATCTACCACTACAAATATTGTTCATTTATTCATTAAAAAAAAACCTGATCTAAAAATTTGTTGTATTTCGTCACAAAATTAAAAAATCACGATCTAACATGTTCTTTAAAATAATATAACATATACAATTTAAATTTAATTTGTCTAATTTTCGGAAGAAAACGGTTTCTCTTATAACAATTTCTGCGAAGTTTCGCGTTTGACTTATTCTTTGAATTACAGCTGAGTGTGTAATTTTCAGTAACTTACTAACGCTTCTCAACACCGCTGTGAGTATTAACATTGCAAAAATAGAAAATATTATATATTTTTGATATATATATATTATTGGTAATAAGGTTAATTTAAAAAACCATAGGTATTACTTTATTATAATACAAATTACTGGGAAAAGAGTTGCAAAATATACATAAATAAGCTCTTGATATGCGTACCAGCCTAGTATTTCATTTTTATAATCAAACTATGTCGAAACATGTCAATAACTGTTTGGACAAAACAAATCCCCAAGTGATCCCTCGATCTCGTCAACACATGCCGACTGTACCCACTTTTTTAGTTCATCCACATCTGTCTCCACGCCGCTTGCGCACACGTCTACTCACGCAAGACCCCTTCCTCAGCCCTCATCAATCAAACGACCTTTACAATTAGGGGCGCATTATGATATTCGAGAGCTCTCAATTCACTGGTCACGAACTTTGAAGGGTACGCCTGGCCTTCCTTTTCTAGCGTGTTCTATTTGAGGGAGATATCCCACAGCGCGTTTAAAAATATCGTTTTAAAGTATGTATGGTTATTATTATTGTTTAGATTTAATGAATGCCTTTCGAGAATAATCTAGTCAACCATAGCCACGTCTATGTCAAGTAATAACTACTTATATTACTCTGAAGTTGTTTCAAAATCCATCCTAAACCTAGCCTTAAGATCGAATAATTTAATTGTCCAGAATACTTCTATGTTATACGTTTAGTGTAATCATACATTTTCAATTCTAATGTTACAATAACATGTATTTGAAACGCCAATTAACCATTTAATCATTAAATGGATGGTGTCAAAACAGAAAACTAAGTCAAGAGCGATAAGTTACGTCACTAAACATTCCCCGTACAATATGGAACAAGCAACAGCAAACAATATACTAATTTAGGTTACTAGCAAAATATGGGATTGGCCGAGGCCACCAGTATTGGATTACGTGGAGTATCAGCCCAGGCTTGGTTATAATTAATACATAATAACGTATAGCTACTTACCTATAATCTGTTAGCGTATTGGCTGTCGCTACACTAAAGTTCTACATTCGAGGTTCAAAGTCTGACTAAAGATTTGTGTCATTATTCTAATATCATGGATAAATGTTCAAGTTTAGTCACAAGGTATTTTGGAATAATGTGAAAACTGTTTATATAATAAATATACGAGACTCAAAGGTTTTATAGCAGAATTTAAGATTTGTAAGAAGAGCGTAAAATAGTAAAAGGTATATAGGTACGTGACGAGGCCGCATAGTTCCCACGGAACACAAATAAGACAATCAAATTTTAAATCGTCTAGCCGTAAACGAGACGATACGAAATTATACGAGATTCGAGATTTATCTGATCTCGTATAATTTCGTAATGATTTAATGGATATATAATGGATCGATTTCACAAAAAGTTCTCGTAGCTAGAGAAATAAACACGCGACGTTAATATTGTTAATTAAATAAGTGAGCATTTGAAGCGACTGGCCGCCCACGCCCTAGCCAATCGTGTCACGATTACATTATGAGACAACAATAGCCGCAAACTAGAATATTACCCGTCGTAATATAAAACGCGAATAAATTAAAGCTTTAATGAATAAATTATGAGTACAATGTGGCGCGGCGAGGGAAAAAATAGCTGTAAGTGCGGCGCCGGCGCCAACGGCGGCGCAAGGATAAGCTGTGCATGCGCAGGCCACAGTCAACTGGGAATCACCTGCAAACAATTATAAGCCTTAACTCTTAGGAAAATGACGCAAAATGTCTTGCCCTTTTCAACGAATATGACTTTTATACTGAAAACACGGATTTTGAATGCGCTCATGCGACCGTAGCGAGTCATTACGATACTTGAAAGTGTTGCTATTAACAAACCAAACTATGCTCTAATCCTGGGCTATAAAGTTGCAATCGCGATCGAATGAACTGTGGAAAAAGCAAATGTCCCTCTCGATCTTTATACGTTAGAGCGAGATGAGAATCATAAAAATTATATCCGCGAAAGCGATCCCGTTCAGTTTCACGTGTTAAATACCACGAGCGCTGTAATAAATATTGGCTAGGATAGTACCGCTGCGTAAATTCGATTTAATGGAACATCAAACGATAAAGTGCAAGAAACATTCGATGTGGTCGTGAGGCTAGCGAGAGACATCTCGAGTATCCAAATCTTATATCTCAAGAGCTGGAGAATAAAGAATAAACAAAAGGCGGACAGCCACCACTTGTAACGTCTGTTGGCGTTGATTAAGCAAACAAAGCAGGTGTTTTAGGAACATCTTTGTCCTGGGAACGTGTATCTCCGTATGAATACATAAATGCGCGGTCTGCGGGCGCTATTAATACGCGCACCAGGTGTGTCTGAAAGACGAAAAACATAAATTTCAGTTCGATAACAGATGTTAACCAGCCGATAGCAAATGCTCCAGCTAAGCCGTTGATATAACCATCGAATCGTTATTTGATGCTAGCATTAGTTTATGTAAGAATACAAGGCTAAAGGAAAACTCACGATATAATAATGGATGGATGGCATGATTAATGTGAAGAAATTTAGTTGATATGGAATTATATTTTTGACATATAATATATCCGACTGGCAGAAATTAATATGTTATAGTGATGGCAACCAATGAACTAGATAGAATATGTGTTGCTTATATTATAACACTTATCGGAAGCACAAATATCTCAGAAGGCGTAATCAGGTAAAACAAATAAGCGACCGGAGCAGACCGGAGCGTTGTATAAACAGGCACACGACCCTAATCTCGAAGGTATCCAACCTCTTAAGCATCGCCCGTGTTTTATCTCAAGGCTCCAGACACCGCTATCTATGGGAGTCACCGATGCAACAAAAAGCGGGTCTTATCAAACTACACGTTCCACAACTTAAGGCGTTCCTATTTTTACTTCTCCAAAGCTTTTATTCTATATCAGTATTTCGTCCTCAGCGTGATTTATAGCATGTATCCATTCCCAGGTGCATGAATATATTTATGTTTAGTCATTGTTTTTTTTTATAATACTATTATTATAATTATACAAAGAGCGCAATGAAACATGCAATAGAACAAATAAAAAAGTAAGCAATTGCAATAACAAATTACAACAGGCAATTTCTTTAAATAAGAAACACAAGTGCTGCTCGGAATTAAGCCTCAAAGTTACTTTTATACTAATATACGACATGCTCTTGAAGTTTTGTTAAGGGATAATGAGCATCTAATGAATGTAAAGTGTCTGTTTATGATGTAGTGGCGTCCAAACTGTCGTCGACAGACGGACAGGTAGAGATGACTCATCGCCAAAGAACACAGAAAGCGACAAGTTTTTATAATAATACACTAAATATCTTTCAGTCTGCCATGGCAACTTGGATTTCGTAGTACTTTGCATCTTAAACACTAGTTTTGTAAATTATTGGCAAAATTTTTCTTTATCTACCAAGCCAGTAAAGTAAAATATTTGATGTAGTTTGAAGTCACTTATTTATCAGCCACTGAGACGTCCTAATAACGTCTCGCTGCAATTAACTCGGCCACTTGAAACAGACTTTGAAACAATAATTTTAGCGTCGCCAAGTCACTCCGTCAGGTAAATATTTTTTCAAGATGAACCTCTAAGAAAAAATTGCCACCCTTGTTAAGCGAATTTGGTGTTGCAGTACAGGTAGATGTACCTGTTCGAACTTGTCGAGAACAAAAGGGGCTAGTAGAGTCTTGAGTTAATGGCAGTATGATACAGTGTGGGCGGCTAAGTCAATTAGG
The DNA here is from genome assembly GCA_036419045.1 of Scirpophaga incertulas. Taxonomy (NCBI): domain Eukaryota; kingdom Metazoa; phylum Arthropoda; class Insecta; order Lepidoptera; family Crambidae; genus Scirpophaga; species Scirpophaga incertulas. The sequence continues at coordinate 7,398,711 of CM071641.1, forward strand.
GCGTCCGCCGCCGTTCCCGGAATGTCGGCGACAAATGAGAGGCTGCGATAAGAGCATAAGCCAACAATTCAACACTGTCTGCTTGTCCTTTTTGCCCTTCATCCCCGGGCCCGTCTTCGCCGTTTCTGATAACAGCACCTTTTCTTAATTGAGTTTCTGTGTTTTCTGGTCGCTTATCGCCAAATCACATTAAGGTCTTCTCTACGTGTGGTCATTTGTGTTCAATCGTATCGCGATTAAATAGTCGGCCGTGTAATTTATAGCATGATAAAATTATAAAATTTTTGGCAAATGTATACCATACGTTATAATATGTATATAAAAATAAAAAAACGCATGACAGTGTGCCCTAAACAAGACTAACCGACGTTCCCCCTTCCCTTCCAAAATTTACTGCCCTGATTGCAGATATTTCCTCAGTACGAGCACCATCGGGTTTGCATTTGTGAGAAATTTTATTGTAATTGGTATTTATGTCAACGCTTCCGCCGTGTAATTGATAGAGTGAAACACAGAACGTGCAGTCAATATTAACGCAACAACATCGTGGTGCAAGATAACATTGTGAGTCATTTCAGCGCCAGTGCTTTCACGTGAGTCACATCCATCCTTTATGTTTAGGACATTGTGGTGCAAGTTTTCCGTTACTCTTTTTGATTCCATCTTCGAGATGCCGTTCGCTATAGTCACGGTCTGATTTCAATGCAGAATTGTCCACATTTGTATCTCTCGATTCCGTTACGGACATCAATTTGATATGTAGTAATGTAATATTATTTCTTTTTACATTCATTTGCCATTCTCATATACTATTTTACTGTCCAGTTCAGAAGTATATACAATTACTATGGGGTTAAAGTGAAAAATGCGTAAACCAAAATTTACTAAATACTTAAATCAAACTCATAAAATACAAAGCATACAATAATGTAACAGAGAATAAATCTAATTAGAATCCGGCGTTTTTTCAGTGACTATGTAATCAGTTTGGAAGTTTTATTAAATGCGGTAAAAACATTCAAGTATTCAAATTATAGTTTATGAACGCTTAATTCTCGTGTCCGATATTTATACCATTACATTCTATTACAATAGTAATACCCCCTAATTACTGCAGACTATACATTTAATTCTATATGTAAATGATTGTACACACGCAATGGCTCTACATCCATGACAAAGCTCTGCTATTTATATGTAAAATATAGTATTTGATATACAATTACCCTCGCAAATGCTTAATACTCCTGCCATTGTAACTAAATGTAGCAGTAGTAATAAAAAATATATTGAAATAAGAAATTTTTCCTCTGTCATCAATTGCAAACATATTTTTATGGTTGCTGAAGAATAAATTACCTGAAATTTCCAAATAAATCACAAACAAAAGAAATACTGCTTGAACAAAGGAAAAAGAAAACAACATTTTTTTTTCAACAGTTCCTTAATGACGATTCAAACAAAACACAAGCAATTCTAAAAGAACATGTTTCATTTTGCTGAGTCAGTGCAGTCGAATTAAAATATTTATAAGGGACGCGTCGGGTTCGCTTTGAGGAGAGACCAATTATGTGCATCACTATTAGATTGAAAAACAAACATATGACTTTTTAATAGTTTCTTATATCCCTTGTCATTGACATTATGACTATCTATTTTTACTTTAATTAGCTGTTTTTATGTCACCTTTAATGCAAGTTTTTTTAGTATTTCTATTTCGAACCTTAGTCTTTAACATGCTTAATAATTTCATTTGGAAAGCAGTTTAACCTATTTTAAATCGGTCTGTCACTAGAAGCGTTTTCACACCAAAAGCATGGAGCACACTTTATGTATATTTATAGTAATTTATTTAACTTTCACGATAAGACTATTCTTCTTTTAGTCTAATTAGTAGGCAACAATAATTATATTACGCCATTTAGCAGATTAATTTACTTATATTTTGCATTTATTTGTCCAGTCACCTACAAGTCAAGCACTACGAAAACCACCGCTATTACGAGCGGTATAAGAATTGTCTCAAGGTCTACATGTCAAGCCTGGCGCGTTGTTGTAAGTACAATAATGGCGTTGCGACAGAAGTAGAATAATACAATGGTATGGTTATTTTATCAGTAGCTCAGCATCGAGCATTTGCATAAGTTTGCTGTAAAGCCCATGTTCTCAAGTTTATTTAGAGCTATCTTCAAACAGAGCGACATTACGTTATTGTTAATGCTAATGAAATTGCTGATTTTATACTATATACGAGTAATATCTTATATTAAAAAATATATAATAACGACATTATTGATTATTTTCTATGCATTTTTACCAATTATATCTACTGAGACGAGGAATGACGATGATATAATCTTTAGTGAAATCGCGACAGTTGTATGGATTCTCTCAGATCAGATTGACTACAGTACTGAACTTTTCAATACAGCTACTTGGAACTAGAAAAATGCTATTTTCATAAAATACTGCGACATATTAACTATTGTCTTGGATAAGGCACCGGCGGCGGCGCCAGTGTCGTTATCCGGAACCTCCAAGTTGCTAGCACAGTACACAGACACGGTAAGCTATTTGTTAAAACCAAATTTGCATACATAACACGGTGTTTTAGGCTAATACTGAACTGTTTACTCTGACGTTCGCTGTTTGGACTTGGCTCGTGGACAAATATTAATTATTTTTGCATCTGTTAAATCATATTCGAATTCCAGAAAGCTACGTTACTGCTTATTTAGGTTTTCCAAATATCGTCAAAGGAAATTAGGTATACCGTGATATATGAAAACAAATGAAAATGAATGAAATACATTGTAAAAGTCTAACTGAACATGACTTGTGATTTCAGTGATTCTATTAACCATATTATCATCATCATTTGAGTCAAGAGGACCTCTCCCAAAGATCTCCTGGTCGTCCTGTGATCGTCATCAAATCAGCGGTCCACAATATTGAGTTGGTAGATAATTAAATCGTCGTGAGTTAAGGTTATGTATTGTGGATACGATAAAATCAATATTTAGATTTAAACATGGATAAATGTAATATATTCATGTCGTCTATATTTACTCAAGTAATTCTCTGTTTTTCATTCTATCCGTTACAGAAGGAAGTTCGATTTATTCTGTGAGAAGTCAACAAAGTACCGGAATCCTCAACCAGCGAAGGCGGTAGTCAGGAATGGCGCACAATTTCAATAATAATAGTGAATAATTAATAAAGATGGCGAAGCTTGATATGGTGGCGCCGCGCCCACGATGTTTCCCTGACTGGCTACTGCATTTATTTGTGCACAACACGGTAGGGTTACAACCTGGATTCAAACTATTTTATTACATATCTTTCCTTCTGTAAAATTCTGGACAAAGCAAGTCCTGAGTGATAACCTAACTCAACTATGAAAGCTGAGGTAGTTTGCCTGTATAAAGTTCATTTTTTGTTACTTGTCCTATTCAATAAGCAATCTTGACCTGACTTGCTATTAAAATAGCAGTGTTGTTTTGCGGTTTACTTTGATGTGATTTTTATTGTCTTCAAAAGAAAACTTATAACAACATTTTAATTGTTTGTTATTATTGAAGGATGATTTGATTCTATTAAATACTTTAAAAAACAAAACACTGTTTTAACAAGTTGTAAATAAAATCAACTGATAAAATTTGTGGTAATTAAATAAGGTTATTATTGTAGTTTGTTTTGTTTTTGTGTCATATTATTTTAAAATTGTTAATTTCGTTAAAAAGATCATTCCAAATTTAACGGAAACGGCTTATATATAATAACAAAAAAGGTGGAAATAATATTGTTATTTTCAATGTCTACACTTTAATGCGTTTTGCAAAAAAAAAGTGACAATATTAAAGTGGCAAAAATGTTTAAATGCGCTTAAGTACATAATAAATGAATTTCTATATTGTGCCGTCGATTGACGGTTTACGAGTAAAATATGCAGATAAGGAATAAGACAGCCCTATGTTGACAGACAAACGCAGCGTGGGCGAGTAGCCGAGCTAAAATTTTCACCTTTTGTCCAAGAAGGATATTTTTTAATCATATTAACGAAATTTAATATGATGATAAATAAGTTTATTGGCAAAATTTTAATAATCACTCTTTCTACATCACTAAATGTAGAAACAGATATTTTTTAACGTTTCTTCACAACTGAAAAGATCGGATATAACACGTGCGAAGCTGCATCAGGAAAGCTAATTCGAACAACCTTAACAGACTTCACCATCACGCAATATATACATAAGAATACTAAAATAGAAGCGATTAAACGAGCCAGAAATAAGTATCCAATTCCAATTAGCAGACACCAAATAGCCGTACAGATTCTGATACTAGACCAATAAATGACGTTAAAAACAACTTGCTAAATACAGAGAAGCACACTTAGCATGTACAACCAGTGGAAGCAGATCTGCGGATTCTTATTGAGGCAACACTTCAAGAGTTCAACACACAATTGCCTATCGACTCTTGTAAAGGCGATACGTGTATGGAAATGGCTCTCGGTAGGCATGGCGCTAGATTGATTGATCAATGTATTCACGAGGCTGTAATTTCAGAACCGTGTCAAATTAATGAAGTAGAATTATTATGCTTCAACAAGGAGGTCGCTGTTGCTGACAACGATCGCTAGTAATTAACTATCGGCGCTCATAATGTAGGTGTGTTTGATAAGCTGACCTGAACGACAGGAGTGTCAACACCTACATCACTGACACGTATAACCAACAATATAAGTAAAATTTTCAATTAAAACAAATATTAAATATTATTTCGTTAACATTGTTGTGATTATAATGCGTGATCTTCGCAAACATTTGTATACAAAGGTCTGAACAATAGTAGAAATAATAATGATTAATGTAATCATAACGATCAAAATAATAATTAGGATACTTTAAAATCCATTAAATGAACAAAGAAGACTTATCATCTATGTTAATACTAATAAATAAATGCTAATTTTGATCGCGTAATTTGGTAAATGTGTCTAATATTCATTCTATAGAATGTTACAAGCCGGAGAAAAATAATTTTTAAGCGAGATATTAAATAGTCCTTTTTTAACGAGGTGGAATGCTGTTACGTAATTGTCAGTAGTTAATCAACAGCCGTGTGTGGGTTTCACCCGTCGGGAAGCAGGGGTTCTCCACTCAACCTCGATGTCCTCAATCAGTGCAACCTTTTTTTTTGTTCCCCCTGAGGAAAATGCATTAAGTTGCATACCCCGGCTGTGGCGAGCCGGCGGTTATGTGGGGCTCTCCTCCCCAGAAGGGGGAAGCCTACACACTAAAAACCTCAGGGATGGCCTTCCTCAGGCATGTAGGGAGCCCCCGGGAACACCAAGCTACTTCCGGGAACCCCCAGCTTCCGCTCCCCCGCCGATACAGGGGAGCCCTCCTCGGGGGAGGCTACAATACCTCCCCCGATCTCCACCACCGAAGACGCCCCCCGGCCACGGAAGGGGCGCGGTCCCTCCCGGGTCGCCGTACCCGCGGGCGCGATTTCCTCGCGCCCGCCGGCGACCCGCGAATCAATGCAACCTAAGGACTGAAAGTCCAATTTCTACAAATCACCCTTGAACAACCCGGCCAGTTACGGGCCTGTGTGTGACGCCTGTGGAGGGGATGATTACGGTGAACCTAGAGGTAGTCCCCAATGGGGTAGTCTTATGTTTTCGCATCACCTTAGCGCCTAGGTCACTTTGAGTGATCATAGGGGGATAATGTGGAATGCTAGCGAGAGGTTGTTGCCACTCAACGCCACCCGTAGATTGCGGCGTTGGTATTGCCAAGTCGAGCTAGTGCTCGCTTGGGGTGTCATCAAAACTATTCTCCATTTAATATTCGCATATTAAATGGAGAATAGTTTTAATCACACCCTAAGTGCGCTTTAAACACAAAAGTAATACCAGCTAAGTGTATAGAAAACAGTGTTCAAAAGCTTGCTACTTAGCATCCCGTGGCCCTGATCTTCTATACTTAGGTCAAAAAAATATTATTTAGTTTGGAAGGGAAACAATTTACCTTGATTAGTGCTAAAACACATCACAAATATTATTTTGTGGCGTTTGTTACACTTGAAATAAACACAGATTGTAAAAAAGCTTTCGCTATTAGAAAGAAGAGTCGAGAACAGTATTTTTTTAAATATGGGATTACGTTTGACCAAGTACAAAGTGACTTTGCAACTTAATTTCTTCAATCAACTTCGAGCGTTACAAGCTATATGATAAAGTATAAATTAGATCCGATTAATAGATTTAGGTACTACACGCTACTGACTGTAGTCGAATTTGTTTAGGACATTGAAGTGATGGCAGAAGTATCAACATAACAATGATGTTACAGTTTTATACGAGACGTTATACGATATAAAGGTCAATTAAGAAAATTAATGGAGACGGTGTCCTTTATTTGATGAGTAATAACGTTCTAAACATTTAATAAATGATGACACACAAAGACATAATAATTTTGCAGGAGGCACGTGTTAAATGATTATACTGAAATATATAATTGATGTAATTTATTTTGCCTTTTTTTTAACACCAACAAACAATAAATTACACGCGTACCTCAATGTGATATATACACATTTAGTTGTCATCACCACCAAAGCGTTTCACGTTACGAATGAAAATATTGATGTTAGTTCCATTTCGTTTTCCCACGAAACCCGTAAGTCTGTCAGCGGCGGCCCCTGGGATCTTTATATTGCTATATTATTGGCACACCTGAATTATTGAAGACCACCCACCGCAACGGGTATAAGTGAAGATGTTATATAGCACAAATTAATAATCACTGTTGCTCAAAATGTAAAGAAAGTGTTATGAAATAATTATAAAGTAGGTATGTACGTAAACATGGCGAGCCCGTTGAAATAAAATGTCAAATCGAAATTTACACTGAACAATATATAAGCACAAATTGTACAATCCAAATGAAAAATTAACATTAGTTTCACGTAATACTTTTATATTGTGCATAATAAAAATTTTAATAAGCTGACAATTATAAAATAGTATCACATTGTTTTGAATTTAAAAAAGTTACTGAAAATCTGGCTTATAGAAATATGTTTTTATAGCGTTCAAGAGTTTTTAGATTATTCATATTTATTCCAATTATTATGTTAGTTCATACGTCTTAAAAGGCAGGATAAGCGATTCTCACATATATGTTTCAATTACTGTTACCCATTGTACCATATCAATACATAGTATAAAACAAAGTCGCTTTCGCTGTATGTCCGTATGTATGCTTAGATCTTTAAAACTACGCAACGGATTTTGACGCGGTTTTTTTTAATAGATAGAGTGATTCTTAAGGAAGGTTTGTATGTATAATAAATGCATAATATAGTAGAGAAACACTGATAAATTTAAAGGTTTCTAATGTGATGTCGTAAATAAGCACGTTTTATTGCGCTTATATTGCAAACGCTGGCTGAACCCTACGAGATAGACCAAAATAATGTACTACAGTATTGTACTACTTACAAAAATCCACAAAAAAGTCCGCGATGGTATATGTCTATCTCTTAGGGATAACCCACCATAACCATTTTTTCACTGCACCCGTGCGAAGCCGGGGCGGGTCGCTAGTACTCAATAAAGAACTTCAACTTGCAGCGTAAACATTTTCATTGTATTCCGGTATTAGATACCTTTTATTATTTATACAAATATTATTTAACACAAAAAAGACTTTGTACTAGTCGATTATAGCAACAGACGTTATCGATGACATTACTGTTTTGATATAACTATTATATATATGAAAAAATAATAAATTTCAAATCATCACGATTTAGCAATAGCCGTAGATGACTACAACTGCATATGCCTATTTTTTTATATAATTATCAAAGTTGAGCAATTTTTATCTCATGAACGTAGGTCAATATAGAAATTTCACTTTAATTTCGTATTAATATTGCTTTTGAAATTCTAATAAATGTACAATTATTTTTTACAAAATTCTAGTGAAGCGAATTACCTTACTAACTTCCTTACATTAATTGTAACATTATTTAATATAGAAAGTATATCTATTGTTATTGCCAATTTTGTTTCTATGTACAAATTAGGCGACTTTAGTAAATTATGACGTCACGATTGCAGTGTATTTCGCATGGGGCGTTTTTGAGGTTTTTGAGCGATCCGCGACAGCGCCGCAAACATGGCGCTGTATCTTCAAAAATAATAATCGCAGATACGTCGTTACTTCTACAATATTTCTCCTCTAAAAGAGAACTGTTATTATGTATAGAATAAAAAAAATGTCGTCTACCCAATTCATACATCTTTTGCTAGTTTCTATAAGTGTTTCTTATTTTTTTTGCATTTAGATAAGTTAAAAATTATACCTATATCTCTCTGTTTCTAGGATTAGTTTATTTTTAGAATAATAATAAAATATAAACCTATATTTAATTTTAGTCAATTCATCACTTGTTATTCAAATAACAATAATTATTTAATGCTTATATTTAAATTACGTTTTAATTGGTAAAGTTTTAACAGTTTCTTTTAAATTGTAAGTTCTTTTCTAGTTATATTTATATGTAGATCCCGTCAGATATTAGGATTCCATGCGCGAACTGTTTTGAAACAATTACTAGATGTTTTCATAACATTTCTGTAGAAAGTGGCTAGGTATTTAACAATGAGATTATATCAGATTTCATTATAGATCATTGAATTAACATCATCCTGTTTACATCTTGGAACTATTGGGTTCACTGATTCTTGGTCCTAGCCAAAGGATGTGGTTTGCAGTTTATACATTCTGTTAAAAATACATGTAAAGCTTTACGAATCTTTGAGATGTTTGTGTTGTTTTTTTGCTTCGTTGTAAGTAAATAACATTCTGTGTCTCCTTATTTGATACCTTTACCACTTCCTCTTTGCATCACTCTAATATTAATTATTAGATTAGCTTTGCTATTATCATCATATTTTGGACATTCACAAAATAATTTATAAATTGTAGCTTATGTGTTATTCTGATGTTCAAACTATATTATTGTAAAAGTTAATTAAAATCCATTCAGTAGTTATTACGCGTTTTTAATATTAGTTACAGAATGCCTCAGACAATAAATCCACCCTTGTATAACGTACATTAAGAAATTAATTAAATAAAAAAACATTTCAACAAAATAATTGTTTCACATTTTCACCTAATGTCAGATTAGTTGAAAACTACTACTAATGCGTTAAAAGTTTGTAGCGGGGTCCTGGCAATATCTGACATGAGGGCCTAGAAAAGATTCTATTTTCGTAATCGCATCGCCAAAATAAAAAAATGTATGGTATTGACATAACCGATCGCTTGACTTTTCGAGTGGTTATGCCAATACCATACATTTTTTATGTTAGCGATGCGATTACGATTATCGAAAGATCTCTTGTCTAGGCCCTATGATGAGAAAGGTGACTATTAGCGTAATGGCATGGGAGCCTACCGCCTTTTGCGAAAAGGAAAGGCTTCGGAATGGATACGGAAGGTCGTACCTCGCCAAAATATTGTGAATGTCTATTTCTAAATAAAAAAAAATATGTTTCTTACACCAATTAGCCTAGCCTAAAGTAAGCTCTGTAAGGCTTGTGTTATAGGATCTTTTTTTTTTTAGGGGGGAAAATGCTCCTTATGCACCTTGACGCCGCGCTGGCTAGGCGCGGCCGTGTGTGCGGCTCTCCGGCAGAGTGCCGGCCTACCCACTAAAAACCCCCCAGGTTCTCTGGGCCCATGCAGGGCACATGGCGGGGTGCGCTTTCGCGATTCGACCGCCATGTGTCCCGGGGCCGGCTCGACCAGCAGAATGGTCAAGCCACCGCCAAAGGAGGGACTGTCCGAGAACCTGTGTTATAGGATCTAGGGTAACGGATACACATTCATATATTATACATATATAAATGATTTAGATTGAAATATATATTAACAACCATGACTAAGATATAAATGCTTGCATTCATCACACAAACATCTGCCCCAACCGGGGTTCGAATGCGGGGTCTCAGAGATGATGAGAGCTTGAAACCGGTGTACGAACACCTAGACTACGGTCGTAAATTTACAATCAGCGGACACAGATAAATCACTATATTCTAATAACATGTATATTATACATATGTAAATGATTTTGATAGATATATACTTATATATTAACAACCATGACTAAGGTACAAACTTCCCCGGCCGGGACTCGAATCCGGGACCTCAGAAAAGGCGACACCTGAAAACCGGTGCACTAACCAGTCTACTGCGGAGGCCTTCAAATTAAACAGAACTTGTGATTCGGTTTAAGTTTTTCAATACTTGAAAGATCTGATGAATTTACGTCAGTTGTTCAGAATTCTAAGGAATTTTAGTGTATATCTTCGTCTATGAAATGCTACACTACAGTCTATTGGTAGAAAATCCTTCGTAAACGGCGAGCCAGCGTGTATAGAAAGCGCTTAATATATGCAATATGCACAACAATGCAACGGTACCGTCAAAAGCTTACCGGAGAAAGGTGAGCCTTCTTCAATGGAATCTAAAGATCAACGTACTGTTGCTCCAAGGGCTCTGAAAGGTCATGTATTATATGTATATTTTTTAAGTAACTCACCCATTTTGATGTCTGTAAGAAATAACTGTTCAAAATTTATTATGTTCTCGAAAAATATAAGAACATATATTATTATTGTATTAGTAAAGCTTATAGCATTATTTTCAAAATAATTGACGCAAATACTTAATAGAGCTTCCACATGTAGAAGTTAGTTAACAGTCTCATTAACTAAATTATCTTAGACTTATTGCGGGTAAAAAGTTTTTGAATTTGGGTAAATTACAATGGAAAAGATCCAACCGGTAATCACCACCGAATTAAGTGAGCATAACTTGAGTGAAGGACTTGTATAATCTTATTAAAAACATCTTTTAGCCCTATAATTAGTGCGAGCGAATGATGTATGTAGCAATGCATATATTTAGTGTAAATTAAATAATCTCTCTTAAAATCATTTTCAATAAATAATGGGTTTAATTCTTTGAGAAGTAAAGCGTACAGACAGTCTAGTATAGCTGGCAGAATGGTGGCGCTGACATACGTTTCATACATACATATATAATCACGTTTATTCTCCTTGAAAGATTAGACAAACAGATTGTTCAAATTTTTATTAAATCTTAGTTGTATCCTAAAGAGCCTTATTCTTATGACACTGTCCGGACACTTTTATACTATTTTTTTAATATTATTATAGTAAGGTATAATCGAACCATTACACCGGATTGCTTCCAAAGGAAATAATATATTTTTGAAATAACTTTTGTTTTTGCGTGTTGCAAAGTATTGCAATACATTTCCACAATTGACGACCTCCATAGTCGAGTGGATAGTACACCGGTTTCAAGGTGTCGCCATCTCTGAGGTCCCGGGTTCGAGTCCGGTGGGGGCAGATGTTTGTGTGATGAATGCGAGCATTTGTACCTTAGTCATGGTTGTTAATATATATTTCAATAAAAATTATTTATATATGTATAATATATGTATGTCTATCCGTTGCCCTAGATCCATAGCACAAGCCTTACAGAGCTTAGTTTGGGCTAGGCTAATTGGTGTAAGTGTAACAAATATATATAATAATATATATATATATATAATATATATATATATATATATATATATATAATATATATATATATATATATATTATATATATAATTACAAGAACGTAGTTCGAGTTTTAAAAATGTAGTGATTTAGTGCAATATTTATTAGTCTGCTTTATTCGTGGATATTCATGGGCGGCGGTAATCGCTTATTATCAAGTGATCTATTTCTCGTTTGCCCGCCCATAACATAAAAAACCCTCTATTCCTATTGGTTCAAATGTTATAATACTTAATAGATGAGCTTCTTCGATAACTTGGTTACTTCATTTTAAAATATATTTTGATCCGAGTTAATATTACCTTAGGTTACTCAGATTTAATAGGATTTTTATACAATAAAATGAATTTAGACGAAGAATGCAATGCGAAACTTATTTATGGTTTCAGTGCCATGTACGCGAGTCCAGTCGGCGACGCTTGCGCAGACCTTCGCCGAGGCAACCTTTTCGCGTTCTGCATACATATTAGTTGTTTAGCAAGTGCACTGCGAATGCGTGACATGATGGATTAATGCTAGGTGTTAAGTCCGCACACCGTCAGCTGCAACCACAATAATTTCGACACACGTATATATTACTTATGTATATTTATTTCACGCAATTAATTTCAAAAGATAACAGTTTGAAATACGATGTAACCAGTCGTTCAACGTTAAATGAATTCTGATTGAGAGATAAAATTGTTGAATCAGATTAAAATTTTAATTACGCATTTACGGGTTTCGAATACAGCGTGGGCAGCGGTGCATCACCAGCCTCTGTATTGTGTTCCATTACCAGCATTACGATCGTTCAATTTGACAGTTATGGGACATACGACATCAAGGCAATTTGATATTGAGACCGATTTTATGAGGTTCGGAATACATGCGATTTTCGTCGAGTAACTGTGAAACTTAACGTATTGTTGACACTCCCGAATCCTGTACGGACCACACAATGTCGACCGTAAGGTATTTTGTACGATACGGAACGAAGGATTAGTTCCAATAATCAATCATAGTGAAACTTATTATATACCTTAACGATGTTAGCGAAAATCGAATTTGAAGTTCTCTGATGGGCCAAAATTATAACGTTATATCATTCAGCTTAACGTTTCAAAATTTATTTGAGGTTCCCTTAGTACTGTCCTTGTCCTTAATTCATCCCACTTATCTACCACACTGTCATCCACTCCAGCGGGCCTATTACCGATCTCATGGTTTTCAAACGATATTCATGGCCTAAAACAGGCTATTCGATTAAATTGAGTTATTACCGATCGACGCTTCATGGTATGTTTATATATGGTTATATCAAAATAAATGTTAAATCAAATCGTTATAAGTACCATTTTTCACTTAACCCATCTATCGCTTTTTACTCGTAGGCCTGCCTTTGTTACTTCATTCATAAGCCACTTTCCTGATATTCCCATCTCTGCCGAAAAGACTTTAGTCACTTACTATTGCGGCTGAATTTCTTAAATAAATGTAGGATTAAACTGGCGTCAGTGCTGGGCCAATAACTTAAATGCGCTAACTTACACAATTTATGTCATTATTTCAGTTAGCGCTTCACTAACTAATTGTATAACTAATATCATCATCATCATAACAGCACATTAGTCTGCACCGAGGGGCACGAGCCTATCCCAACTTTGTTAGGCCGATTATACGTTAATTAAACCGCGCTAGCCCAGAGCGCTTCACATATTCCTTTTAATTTCTTTGCAGGTATGCCTATGTTATCCTTCACCGTAGGAGCATCAGATAAACTGTCTTTAAAAAAACGAAATAAAATCGGTACATAGCATCGACCACAGAGGCACCAACGCTCCCGGTATGTAAATTGACTGAAAAGTCATCTGATGCTAGTGGTGGTGACCAGTGACCAATATTAATCAGTCTTTATCAGCACAATACCGGAAACAAGTCTTGAGTGTTCTCTCAATCCCCATCCTATATATCCTTTATTTATAGTTTGGCTTTGACCATACAGATAGGCAGACAGAAATGGTCCAATTTGGGTTGGTAAACTTCTGTGATTTTTTTTATGTTTGTGTACAGTTTGACTTGCTTTCACAGTGTTAGGCCAAAATCGGGCTTAGTATTCCATTATTAGATTTTCAATTTGTGAAACTCGTATACAAGGACATTTGCAGAAGTCACCACAACCTTTGCACACTTGCAGCGATGTCAACATTGCTCGCACGACCTTATATCTCACGCACCCAGCAAGTTTGCAGTACCTGCCCCGATGTATGCTGGAAACCCTACTTACTCAAAATAAGTCTGAAATAAATTACAATTTAATTGTAGAACCGGCCCTCCGGTTGCGGTGCGTTGAACAAAGCGCGGTTAGGCGCGGGCGCAGGCGCCGGTGGCGCCGCACTTCCGGGCAGCGACGGAAGTCAGTTGCTTCGCAACTGTCCCAGCAACAACGATGGCCGCCGTGTCGATTTACCTGCCACGGTTCGCTACCGTAAAAGTATTACATTACCTAAGTGCGGCAACTTCGATTTTATTGCATTCTGTATATTAATCTGTAACGTATACGTTTTGTACGTTGTGTCTTAAAAAAGAAAGTCGATTGAGACATTTCTTTTAGCATATTCTACGTATGTAAAATGCGTATTGTTCAATTCAAAGTCAATTCTTTCATTTTAGTCAATGTCTAGATATGTCCAGTATATCTTAAAAGCTCAATGTTGTTCATAAAATCGCGATCAAACTTATCAAAAATTCAAGAGATAATTCTTAAATTGCTTTTGGCAAAATAAAATCATTCGCTGATTTCATAAAGATTCAAAATTCGCTCGTGTCCCGTTCTGGATTATGTTTCACATTTTTAGCGACATCGTCATAATTGCATTTAACATGTAGAACTGTGAAATCGCCTCCAGAAATATGAGCATCACGCATGCTTCATGTTTCACGGAAAACGCGTGGCCTCTTTTAATTTTGAAGAACCCACTCTTTGTTCCACGATGACGCATCCGCGCTGCGCGCGCGCATCTATTAGATGTTTAGGCCTATTAATACGTCCAGATTGTACATCAAACCTTCATATATATCTATATGTAAAGGATATATACTAACCACTCTCCAAATCAAGCTATTAAGAAAGTAGATTTCATAATCTACTTTCTTAATAGTTTAATTTCTTATGTGTCTTATTTTGTACTCATTACAAGAAGACACATAAGAAATAATTCACAAAACAAACTCTTTACGTGGTAGAATTAAGGATGATAAATTGCACACACCTTTGACCACTAGTTTGCAAAAAAAATGTCTTATGTATATTTTAGTGACAAGATTTTATGACGGGATGGTCATTCGTGGTCACAAATGTAGGCCCTGTACTCGGAACACACAAATTCGATATACATACGGTCTTATATACACATAGTGAAGTTAAAACGGGATGTGCGGCATCATTCAAAATGACAGGTTAAGTAAATAAACGTATAATATACACCAAAATTTACACAAGATAAATCTAAATTGTTTCATTTCAATGTGCAGTGCTCCTGCAAACAGAGAATATTGTAGAATAATAGAGAATATACTAGGAATTACATTTTTTTTAATTTGCAATATTCAGATTATGAAATCAACGTAATTTCATTAATTGCAAAATCCTGACTCATCGTGTATCAAATTACAGAAATACAAAAATGTTATCAATCAGTCAAATACAATTTTATCATAATTAAATCTTGGTTTTATTACTAATAACAATTTTGTTTGCATTTGCATAATTATAATAAGTACCTATACGATAATACCGTGCGTCTGTTCGTATAAAAAATTTACTTAACAATGACACTTATCCGACAGTAATGAGAAAGACGTGTACTGATAAAATTAATATGGGAAATACCGATCACAAAGACTAATAGCGCTATAGTATTCGCAATCATGTAAAAGGTGCACGCGAAAACAGTATCTATTCCGAAGAAACAAGATCTATAACTGTTTGCAATTCCAGCGTCTACAGTTTGGCGCCAGACAACGGTTAATGAAGTGAACACCCCTGTTTCAATGCATACGAAATAAAAAAGCATGAAGAACGCCGGTAGTAATTGAGGGTTGACACGCTATCGTAAACAAGGTGCTTGATTCGTACCGGTAGCACCTGCCGAGGAACAGGATTAACCGCTGACTATTCGCTTGCATGCGTTGTCTACTGTACGACAGATGTGAAAATTATTTGCACTAACGCCGAAATTAAACTATGGCGCCGTCTCATTCCGCGCACAGATTCGCATCGCGAACTTCGATGAATCGTATATCCTTTCGACGCCAGTTGCTGGTATGCGTTTCCTACGCAATTTTGTTTGCGGAACTGTAGTATCGAAGCAGTCGCGTGACTTTAGTAAACCCCTTGTTGAAGTTTCTACATCAGACGAGCTATAGGTACCCAAAGTAACATTAAGACTTTCGCTTTCGTTCGATAGAACAAAATATAGTTGGAATTATTTTCATACATTGTCGTTAGATATAGAAACAATTTCGAAAACCAATCCAACTCAAATCATACTTTGTCTATGGACCCATTTATTGCTATGAATACGTGCATTCTACAAAAGTGAAGGCGAGCTAATAATCCAACAATTTCCCTGTTACAATTCCGCATAACTTTGCAATGATAAAACTACAAAAAATGGAATGTTTATGTTTTTATTCAACGGATGACAGAAAAGAACTTCTTCCTGTTCAGATTTGAATTTAGAACAGAGGTTTTAATGCGAAACACAAATTACATAGATCCAATTTCGAATGCTTAATTCTTTGACGTTTTGCTCGAGAATGTTAAAATTCTTCGATGTTCTAGTTTATTTGCACACGAAATCGGAGTATAAACTTTTTCCGTGCACTCCGCCGTGGATTCCCCAAATTGTCCCCGTTCCGCCGACATGTGGCGACGCGCCGTGAGACAGGCGCCAGTGACGTAATAGGATTCCAGCCGTGGGTAAATAGGGTTGCCAATTTCTTTTCGCTAAAGGACAAACGATCATAAAGGTTTTTGTTTTAAAACTTTTTTTGTGCGGGGATATGTACTAATTTCAATTTTGCTTTGTGTCTTAGTTTTTTTTTTGAGCAAAATTCCGTAATTTTTTGTTATAGTTCCGTACCGAATGCATGAGAATACATAGAGCTGGGTTAGGTATATATACTCACTATCTATTACACCGATAAATGTATATCACACATACGATTTAAAAAAGTACATTTTACTCATTTAGTTTACTCATTTATTTTTACAAGGAACGTCGGTGGCTATGTGGCCTCGGTACTGGTACGGTCAATCGTACCATGTACTACAGTAAAGGAAGACCGTGACGTAACCTCCATACATCTGAGAAGAAATTCAAAGGTGTATGTAGTCAACCCATGGGCCAGTGTGGTTGACAATGGCCTAATCGGCCCAACATAGTGGGCCGATTAGGCCGTGTTGCCCCTTGATGGATATGTATATGAGCTATATATATCTGGCACACCAGATCATGATTGTCATACAATATGGTAATGCTGCCAGCCTTCTGGGCACATTGCCGATTGAAGGCGATTGGGATCTGATTATTTATTAACTATAGTTTTTTTCAATTTTTATATTAAGGTTATATTACTTTTTACTGATTTTGTTCTATTAATTAACAATATGCAACATTTAAAATTTAACATTTAAAAAGTCTAAGAAATAATACTATTTTTGGTATTCTAAGATCGTATCAAAAATGTATAATCATTATTTGTTTTTAGATTTTTTGTTTATTTTCCTCATATAAAGATTAAGTTATTATGGGGTTAGAGTGAACTTTCGTTCGTAAGACCCCCTATCCTGTGCCATGTTCCTATAAACGTTAATAATAAAAAAATTATAATATAGATGCACCGACAATACAAAGGGACAACAGATGTCCCGCAAAACATTTTATAGTTGGTAACACTAGTTAATAACGACTGGCGACCGCCGTTGATTTCGTACCCCCGTGTCTTACCCGTGATTTGTTGGGAAAGCGCGTTTCCGTAAGTAATTACCGTTCGACGAGCATCTCCCAATTCTGAGACGCCTAAGTAGTTGTTACAGCTGTGTAATAGATTAACGAAAGAGATACACAAGGTAAGAATGATAGGACGAATCGGTGCAGGTCGACCTAGGCGGACATATCTCGATCAAATCGAAGATGTCCTAAAGAAAGGCCGGGTCAAGAGTACTTGCAACCGACGAGCATGCATGAAGACGCTCATGAAAGTGGAGGAAGCAAGAGAAGTGTGCCAGGATCGTAGCAAGTGGAGAGAGGTGGTCTCTGCCTACCCCATTGGGAACAAGGCGTGACATATATGTATGTATGTAATAGAAAAATGATGTTGTGTGTAAAATAGAAGTCTACAAATTTAACAGTTTCCAGCCTCTTCAAGTTTTCAGCTCCCATTTAACACCTATCACGATCAAGGTCCGTACACTGAACATAAATTCCAGATATCTTATCGCTGTCGCGATACTTCCTACAAATTATGTACATTCCACAGCACGTCAAAGTAACAGTTGAACTACGAAAACAGCTTTCATTGCGTAAGGAATAGGGTCCATTTCAAGGTGGGCAACATGTATACTTGTACCCTTGCCAATTAAAAAGTTAGTGTGGTGATATATACGATGGTATACTGAAATTTATATTGTAACTGATTTTAATTTAATAATTCAAATCAAATTATAAAGTTTGCTTTGTATGTAGCCGGGATTTTTTTTTGTATTTAAATTTTATGAGTGAATAATGACTACCTACTCATCAAAATTAAACTATTAGTTATAAGCACGAACGAACAACGAAATTAATAAGTATACACATGATTAAGCATTGTTATATATATAATAAAAAAAATACTAATAACTAAATAAATGAAGTAAGTATATTGTTTAGAATTAAATGAACGATTTATCTAGATTAATATTAGTAAATTCGATTTGTGAATACAAAATAAATTTCTTTACGTGTTTACGAATACATTAAATTTATCGAACAGCCATAAATTTAACTTTTCACTTCGATATTGTATATTATTCTAGTACCTTTTTTTTCCCCTGAGGAAAATGCATTAAGTTGCATACCCCGGCTGTGAAGAGCCGGCGGTTATGTGGGGCTCTCCTCCCCAGAAGGGGGAGGCCTACCCACTAAAAACCTCAGGGATGGCCTTCCTCAGGCATGTAGGGAGCCCCCGGGAACACCAAGCTACTTCCGGGAACCCCCAGCCTTCGCTCCCCCGCCGATACAGGGGAGCCCTCCTCAGGCGAGGCTACAATACCCCCCCGAACTCCACCACCGACGACGCCCCCCGGCCACGGAAGGGGCGTGGTCCCTCCCGGGTCGCCGTATCGGCGGGCGCGATTTCCTCGCGCCCGCCGGCGACCCGCGGATTATTCTAATACCTGGAATGATCTTCCTCCTTCCCTTCCTCTTCTCTCCTCAATCACTCGTTATTTCGACACTTACTTCCTTCTTCAATATATCATCATCCACACAGTCCTTTGATCTTTATCATCTTTTCTTCCACCTTCTTTTCTCTACACGCTCATCCACCTTCATATCCAAAACTTTCCTAATAACATTGATCTTTCTTTCTTCTTAATACGCGACCGTATTAGAAAAGTCTCTTTCTCTCAATTTTTCAACAATAGGAGCTACTTTCAGGCTTCCCCTGATATATTAATTCCGCACACACTATCCTTTCATTTCACATATACATACCCATACATCTTAGGGCGGCCGTACACGGACTGCTCGAGCAGTTAGCGGCTGAGCGAAATACACGGACCCGCTCGACCGGTCGGCGTCGACAGCTTAAGCTGTCGGTTGTTGACTGCTCGAGCTACGCTACCCAACTGCTCGAGCAGTTGATTTTCTACCACAGTAGAGTCATGGATTCTGACGAGGAAGCACTGCTTTTGCTGCTTCTGCTCAGGCGGAGACGACGGCGGCGACGTTAAGAGAAAATTTTGGGTTCATCCAATTTTGCAATTAAGAGAACAACATGGACAATTCCATTATTTGTTTATAGAACTTAGAAGTGATCTGCTCTAGCGCAGTCAACGGCTCGAGCAGTCGGTGTATGCCTCACAACCGCTCGCGAGCGGTCGACGGCACGATGGAATTTCATCATGCAGTTGACGGCTTGAAGCGCGACTGCTCGACTGCTCGAGCGGTCGTGTGTACGGCAGCTAATGAATGACTATAGTTCACCGCGCGGTCGCGGCTTTAAGCAGTCGGTCTCAACTGCTTGAAGCAGTCCGTGTACTACTGGCCTTAAGTAATTATTCTGAATAATTTTCCTTGTACAACTGATAAACTTGCGAGACGGCGAGCTAACGTAATATTTCTTAACGCCGCTTATAAAAAAAATATCTGACTAGCTGAATGATGGATCTCCAACGCTTCACACGTCACGGTGCTCGTACGCAATGAAATTGCGTTTTTTGCGGCGCGTCTAATCAGTGGTCGCAATTAAGACGATGGAGGCGTTTTCCAGGTTTCTTGCAGCCGGCATGCTCAAGCGCATCGCTTTCACCGCGTCGACGACCGCGCGAGAATCATCGTAATTTTCTCTATATTCAATTACAATACAATCTCTAACAAGCGTCAACTAAAAAAAACCGGCCAAGCGAGAGTCGGTCTCGCCCATGAAGGATTCCGGAGTAACAAGTAACGATTTAAGACATCTTAAAAAACTACTTCCTAGATCCCATTCAAACCAATTTTCGGTGGAAGTTTTCATTTACATATTACCACTTTGGAAATGGTCTTGCGCAAACTATTTAATTTAGAAAGAAATTATATTAAAAACTTTAATATCATTTTTTAAGAGTTAACCACAGATATGGGTTTGCTTAAAAAAAATTTGAATTTCAGTTATAACTATGGGGAACCCCGAAAATTTATTATCTTTTTTCT
Source organism: Scirpophaga incertulas (assembly GCA_036419045.1). Taxonomy (NCBI): domain Eukaryota; kingdom Metazoa; phylum Arthropoda; class Insecta; order Lepidoptera; family Crambidae; genus Scirpophaga; species Scirpophaga incertulas. The sequence goes on from CM071641.1 coordinate 7,419,341, forward strand.
ATGTTTTGTATGAAAATCTTAATGCGGTTCACAGAATACATCTACTTAGCAAGTTTCAACAGTATAATTTTTATAGTATCTGTCAGAGTTATCCATAAGGATTCCGATCTTTGCAATTTGGCTACGGAACCCTAAAAATGTCGACGTCTGACAATCAAAACACGCTAACGATTCGTGGCTCTGCCATTGACTTCACCACGAGTTTTCTATTGTTTTCAATAGGTTTCTGACAAAACAGGATATATAAAGTAGAGAAATCAAGTATTAACGATAATTAGTTCATTCTATTTCCGCTAGGGGCGCTGTTTCCAGGCAAATATTTACGCCGTCGATATCAACTGCGAACGCGTGTAAAGTCATTGTAGCTTCGGTATGTGTACCCTCTATCGCTTATATTACGGGGACTGCTCCAAGAAATTATTCGGATTAATTCCTGCTGTTAGTTTCCGACACAACATTCATCCTCATCATCTAGACGCTTGGCAGTCCATCACAGTGCGTTTTTCCAGGAATTTTCTGCCACCCACTACTAAACTGGAATTGTCGCCTGCAGTATTTCCGAACCGATGCGATGTCGAAACCTTCAAAAAAGAGCATATTCCCCTTTTAAAAGGCCGGCAACGCATCTGTAACTCCTCTGGTGTTGCGGGTGTCCATGGGCAACGGTTATCGCTTACCATCAGGTGATCCGTTGCCCTATCCTATAAAAAAATGGTATGGTACTAAGTCGACTTTATTTGACAGCGACCAACTGGAATTAGGGAGGTTTATGGAAATCATGAATGATGGTTGTGGCATCTAGATTGAGCTCTTGCATCATCATCAAGTAAGTATGTTAAAATGTCTATTACAATTATTGTTAAAATCAATAGTTATTAAAGCAAACCTATTTGCCTTCTTGAAGAACCCCATACCGCAAACCGGTGTGCGCTGGAGGTAATTCATCTGAAATCGCACTGTCTGAGACCACTTAGGTTCCGTCAGTTATATAATTAAGTACAGACAATAAATAAATAGCGACAATATTTTATTATATGAAAACCTTTTACAACTTACAATTAATTATTATTTGGTTTACACTTAACCTAACTAAGCCATTAAGTGTGGACGAAAATCGGTTGAGAAAAAGAAACAGTTCAAAGTCAGAACGGATCAGAGAACTGTTATACGTGACGGAACTAAGCCTACATAGATTGCGTATTAACGAAAACTAGTAGCTAAAAGTTAGGTAACCGTTCCAGATTCAATCCATTAGAGGGTACGTATAGGTGTATGTCATTAAAAAAAAATTGTCTCGTATTAATACGTATAAATCATATAATAATGATTAATTTATCATACCGCGAGTTCAATGTTCGCATTAATCACGTAAAACATTAAAAAATACAATTTAATCATGAGACGATTATTTCAAAATACTTTGTTGTTATCGAGAGGCTTACATAGGTACAGGAAAGATAATGCAACATTGTATTTTCACAAAACATCAGACAGCAAGCAGACTTATCTATCTATATTGGTATTGTTGATATTAGGTATATTTTGCATAGCTGATTTATTAGCTACTAGCTAGTACCCGCGGCTTTGTCTGCACAGTTGGTAGATTTTCTTACTTACTTGACACTTATCTACATACAATACAATTGTATTTTGGACAATTCACAATCCCTACTAATACTATAAACAAGTGCAACGGATCCCTGTTTCTGTTTGCGCAAGTGCGAAAGTTCCGCGCGCTTTTCAACATCCGTTTCTGCTTCTGTTTCCGCAACTTTTACAACGGAGATTCAAACGGAAGTGTACAACTGTCGGCTTTTATTAATGACGGATTACTTTTTATAAAATACTAGCTTTTGCCTGCGACTTCGTTCGCGTGGACTTCAGCTTCGTCCCGTCTAGTCTAGTAATAAGTAAGAAATACGGTAACTAAGCACTGCAGAGCCCTAATCATAGGCCTATAGGTAGCTACTGCAGTATGCTCCTATAAACTACATTTAACGATCTTTTTCCTTTTGTGGGTTATTCCTAAGAGATAAACATATACCATCACGGACTTTTTTGTAGACCTTTTTAAGTTGTACAATACTGTAGTAAATTGTTTTGATCTATCTTGTAGGATTCAGTCAGCGTTTGCAATGTAAGCGCAAAAAATGTGTTTTTTTTTACGACCTCACATTAGAAACCTCAAAAATTGTAGCCTATGTGTTATTCTGCTGTATAAGCTATATTGTGGTAAAGTTTCATTCAAATCCATTCAGTAGTTTTTTACGTGAAAGAGTAACAAACATCCATACTTACAAACTTTCGCCTTTATAATAGTATAATAATAAAATAATAATAGGATAACTTGCCACTACAAAATTTTGTATATTAATAAAAAAGTTTCAATATTGTTTTCTATAGTACATTTCTAATTATATCTATTTCTAATTTAGATTTGGTGTATTTGATACTTAATAAAGAATTATATTTGTAAATTTGTTGTTTTTTTTCATATTTCTTAACTAAACTTCCGTTTCTGCTAAAATTAACTTTTGACGTCTGTTTCCGTTTCTGGTTCCGCTAAGACACTTCTGTTGCATCACTACTACAAACGCGAAAGTTTGAAAGTATGGTGAATGTTTGTTACTCTTTCATGTAAAAACTACTGAATGGATGTTAATAAAACTTTACAATAATATTGTTTAAACATCAGAATAACACATAGGCTAAAATTTATAAAGATATTTTGTGAATTGACCAAAATATAACGATAAATCTCAAGTAAGTAGGAAAAGTGTATTTATCTGCACAGACGAGACGCGGGTACCAGTTAGTATGTTTTTTTTTTTATGTGTTAAGGATAGGCATTTGGCCTCGATCTCATCTGATGGTAAGTGACGATGAGGCCGAAGATGGTCCATACCTGTCCAGATAGATGGAGTAGCTTTTCGACATTCACAAGTGCTTGTAACCACCCAGACTGAATTTGAATTTGAATTGAATTTGAGTGCCTATTCACTCTTATAATAATAATACTTTATTTGTCTTTGAAAAGGGTACATAGTGGTTGTTGTTAATGTTTGACCGCCTTTTCAGCCATAAATGATAGCATGCAAATACATAATAATATAAATTTTTAAATGATCTTCAAATAATTAATATAAAATTCTTTAACAATATTGGTAGCATTAATCAACTCTTTACAGTGCGTTTGTGCATTTATGACATAAAGTATTACTTTTCCCTATAATTAATAAAATCTTGCACAGTGTAAAATGTGTGATCCATCAACCATCTGTGCAATGCCTTTTTAAATTGATTGAAAGGCATATCTTTTATGCGTCGTGGAATTTTATTATATATTTGACTATACTTGCCTTGAAAAGGCCCAGATTGTAAAAAAAAATGCACTTTTACGTATTATTCTGATATATAAGCTAGACAATTTTATGAATACTACTATAAAGTTTAATCGTCAATAATGAGGTTGCGCAATCTAAATTTTCATTTTGCTATCAATTTAAATTCTACAATATTTTTTTTATATGTCGCCCCACATTAGATTTTTATCCTGTGTCGTGGGTAGTTACAAACATTCTTTCTTACATCTTTCTTACATACACATACACCCAAACCTAAACAAACTAGCAAAGCCTGCTAGCCGCTAATAGGTTAATTTGCGCCTTGGTTTTCTAGTCGGGAATTCCAGGGTTGATCCTGTCATGTAAATTTTATTATCATTATAGCTCATCCCCATCCTCGAGGGACACGAGCCTACCCAAATTAAATTACGACGATTGGGACGATGGATCGGTTTTGTTCTTCACAGGTTCAATACGTTTTCCTTAACCGTAAGAGCGTCAGATAAATGTAAAACCAAAACCACCTAGGTACATGGCGTTAAATAAATTTAATGCTTGCGATATATAATTTTAATGATTCTATAATAAATAATATTTTTGTTTTGTACCGGACATATACATATCAGATTTGTTTAATGCGATATGTATGACTCTTGACGGAAATATATATTTGTTAGTTGTTTTAACTTGTATCGGAGGTTGGGTTCAGACTGTGTATCTGAAGCCGGCTTCCAACTGACGATTATTGATATATTCCTGTAATGATACAGGAAGAAAAAAATTTGCCCTTGCTGTTCTTTCCAGTACAAGGTCTTCAAGTCGGGAGAAACCAATGGCGATGGAAACCAACGGCGTAGCATCTTTGACATTCAAAAGTGATTGTAAAATCCTATTTGAAGAATAAATTTTTGATTTGATTGACTCGTGGCTTCCGGATTCAAAGACCAGTGCAGAGGCCATAGTGCCACTGTCGGCGTACCAATATAGTAAAAAAATCGGGTGGCGCTGTGCGGGGCACACGGCCGTTGGTTTTAACGTGAAACGTCTATGTTTAGAAAAAACAAGATTGACGGTGTTTTAAGAATTTTAATAAAAAACTCAATGTCACAACAGCGAGCTGACTATAGAAGTGAAATATTCACACCATATTTCGTTTCTAAGACTAATAGTTTTTTAATTATTAAGGTACGATGATATAGACCTTTTCGTTACGGTCCACTTTTAAACTGGTACCCGTATGTTTCGGCGCGATTTTAAAGACGTTTCACGTCAAAAGCTAGCCATCTATTCCATCAAACGGAAAAGCCCAAAAGGGAGAGTGGCCACGTCATCGCGCGCCGGCGCCAGCCATCGGCAGCTATCGGCCTGACGACAGATATCGGCCACATTATCGATCACCAGCGATCCGCCGACAATGAGATAACGTTGTTTATGCATCCACCTCGAATTGGAACAACACAGCTGACATTTTCATGGTTGTCGTAGCCATGAAATTAATTATGAATAAATTATAGCTTGACTTTGGTGAACATATTTTCCTGGTATTGATGAAATTATAGATTGGACTAAGTTTACGACTATTATATCGGAAATTCCCATGGGAAAGAGATTTCTTACCGTCGTATCTTAGAATACCCTCCAGCAAATAAAATTACAAGGTTAACCTCTTTATAATATTAGTATATCCATTATTGCATAAGGGAACAAAAAAAAAAAAAAGTATATATTTATTTATCTAATCATTTTTTTTAAATATAATAAATATTCCTTACACTTACATCATTTAGCCTAGACCAAAGTAAGCTCTGTAAGGCTTGTGTTATGGGATCAAGGATAACGGATAAACATACATATAATATAAATATATAAAAATTATATTACATTAGAAATATATATTGTGACATGACTTAGTTACAAATGGTCGCATTCATCACACAAACATCTGCCCGTACCGCGATTCAAACCCGGGACCACAGCGATGGTGAACCTTGAAACCGCTGTACTATTTGACTGCGGAAGTCGTCACTCATTATTATCGTCGAGGGGTTATAGAACTATCCAGGCTAAAGTGATTACCTACTGTAAAATTTACAACAGCATTAGACACACTGATAAATCACTATATTCCAATAACATGTGAAAACATCAATCGGGCCATCCAAATAATGATTCTAAATGTATGTTTATCACATTTACACAAATTCAAACATTTATTAAATGTTCCCGATAACTCTTCACCTTTGGCCACATTCACACACCGACTAATCGTCCAAATTTTGTTATCGAACGAAGCAATGACATCAAATAGCTCCGTTATTTATATTATTATATATATTTATTAGATATCTCCTGTGTTAAACTCTGCAATTACATAGGCATGAAATTGATACGATATTTTAACAAAAAAAGGGTGTACTACATTTAAAAAGTAGGTAAAGCATTTGTGATTCCTGGGTGTTGCGGGTGTCCATGGGGCGCCGGAGATCCTGATCACCTACAATCAGGTGATCATTAGCCCCCCGTTTGATTACATAAAAAAGGTTATGTATATTATCACTTCTTTTCGTCATATATCACAAGGTCCGTAAAGGTATTTTACCTGAGTGCTACAATATAGTCAATGACCTATTCCTATTAGCCGCAAAAGTGGCTTTATCATTTTTGGAATCTAGCGGAGTCACCAAGTAGTTTCACAGTGCTCGGTTACTGCTGTTACTAGGGTTGCCGTTAACTGGATTTGGCCTGAACATGTCCATATATGGGCCTTATACGGCGGCTCAAAGTCACCCAGAGGGCAATGGAGAGGGCTATGCTCGGAGTTTCTCTGCGTGATCGAATCAGAAATGCTGAAATCCGTAGAAGAACCAGGGTCACCAACATAGCCCGAAGAATTGCGAACCTTAAGTGGCAATGGGCGGGGCACATTGCTCGCAGGACTGACGGCCGTGGGGGCGGAAAGGTTCTGGAGTGGCAGGCATATGCTGGACACCGCAATGTTGGTAGGCCTCCCACAAGGTGGACCGACGATTTGGTGAAGATCGCGGGAAGGCGCTGGACGCTTGCAGCGCAGGACCGATCTGTGTGGAGATCCTTGGGGGAGGCCTATGTCCAACAGTGGGCGTGTATTGGTTGAAATGAATGAATGTCCATATAAATATTCACGTGTTCTGTCTGTCCGGCTTATGAGAGAATGTTTTGCTACGATACACTCACAACGGCCGTACCAGACTATGGTAATGGCTGTCTCCTCCTCCAAGTTTTTTAACTCATTTGGCAATAAATTAAGTTTTTGTCTGGCCTCAAAAGCTAAAGGTCGTTTTGTTGGCTTTTAGCAATGATCAATTTGGCTTTGTATTTTCAGAGATGGCAACCCTAGTCCCTGTACTGGTTTACGAGTAATTAGGCCAGCGTTGCATCATTCCGTCTCCTGTAGGGGCGCCTTCCGACTTGCCTATAGGTACTGCCAATATAAACTGGTGCTAGGTTTGGGTAGAGCTTTGTTGGTCGAGAAATGTCCGATACCCATACGAAGCATCCGTGTGGGTATCCAGGGAGGCCTCAATATTATCAAATGGAGAGGAGTGTATGGTCAGAAAATGCTTCAATATTAGAATGCGAACGAAAACTTTGAATATAAATTTATGGTTGGTACACCTTATAAAGTAAAATGAAATTATGTTCCTAATTTTTATAACCTAATATATATTATAGTACTAACATACTGTGACTTGACTATCACTTGTTTGTCTGATTTAATTTTATAAAATGATCTACAGGCACCGTAGTTGCATTATTAATATCACACGAGTTAGTCCAATGTCTGGTCTAGAGAGATTTAGATATTTTTAGAAGCATTTTTTGGCTGTTAATTTCTGTATGAAGCTTTGCGAGACAGAGGTATAGTTGAATAAGGTACAATAGTAATGAATAAAAGATCTGTTTATTGTGTATTTATAACGTTCGTAAATATAAGGATTGACCTGCTGCTAACTGTACCTACACCAAAATAATATTTATATATGAATTGAAACAAAAATATTACTCAATATTCAAATGTAAGATAACAATGATTTTGTGTTATTGATGAGGCGTTAAGTGAAATATAACAATTAATATGTCTAGATGACATCGCAATAATAAAAAAGAGCTTTAAAACGCATTACAATAAATAAAAAGTAGTATCTAACGGAGTGCTATTAATAAAAAAGTTTCTATCTTCATTAACTGTGTTAAAAGATATATAGGTAGTTTTACTAGACGCGTTGAAATTTAAGAAACTTGGGAGTCTGGCTAGAATTTCATTGTTAATAAATTGTTCGTACCTATCTCATTCTCAAGTCATCGTTTCAGTTCATTAATGAAATTGCAATCATAATTAATAGATCAGTATTTTTAACATGGAGCCTTTGGCCGTTTTGTAAAATGTTATACCTATATAAGATGCTCGTGTCACAATGCTAGTTACCATACTCCTCCGAAAGGGCTTGACCGATTTATAGTACATACCTACATAGTTATTTTTCATATTCCTAAGCGATAAGGGTCGACCCCAAATTTTTTATAATGTGGCATTATAAATACATATAACCCTAAAATTATACACATATTTTTACCGTTTTGTCATTGAAATAATATTTTTTCTACACTAAAAATTCCTTATAAATAATTCATATGAGACGTTTGCCGGGTCAGTGTTTTTTAATATAAAGTTGCATTTCAATATTTCTTACTTACCATTGGGTCCTAGATCGGTTGCCTCCGAAGATGCGTCGTCGCTGTGGGCCGCTGACAGCTGGTAAAACACCAGCACCAGGCACAAACCAAAATTAAACGCGGCCATGGTTCAATTAACGAATGCTGCGACTCATAAACAATGCTTCAGTCAACATTACGACAATCCTATGCCGCTACTCGGGCTCCCATTATCAGTCATCACCAGAATACTATTCTAAAAATACTTTTAAAGCTACTTAAAATAAAATCACAGTTGCGATAATTTCACGAGAAAACTAATTCACTTTAACACGTTACTAGCACACTAGATTACTTTTCGATAAACTAACACGTGAATTTTATGGAGTTACGAACACGCCGTCGGCGGTGTATATGAACGAACGGCACGTCCCTCTCACGACAATCAAAAAGTTCAACTGATTGAAAAGTGCGTCGGTCGTGTGACAGAAACAAATGATGACCATAGAAAGAGATAGCACGAACATACGCGGCGCGGTCGGTGCTATGCCTTCGAAACACAAGGAATGTGATGATTGTTGTTTTATCGATATATCGAAACTACAGTACTATACAATATTACAAATTGATGTTAAATAATAACGATAAGTCTTATAATAATGATTTTTATCTGCATAAATGTTAGTTATTTACCAATTATCTTTCTATTTACTTTAAATTTACTTTCACATTACTAATGATTTATCAATATTGTTTCAAACACATTAGTTAATTTACATTAAAGAAAGATAATTGAACAAAATTAGACTTCACTCTGCATTAGCCTTTTTTGCTATTAGTTCGTCATTTAATTTACCCTCTTAACTATAATCGAACAAATTCAAAATGTATTCAATTAAGTAATGCTATATCGATATCATTGAGCTTTGATCACTTGACTTCACTATAAAAGTGAACTTTGATGAGGCGGTCTCTCGAATATATGCTCTAAAGCTATAAATAGTAAATGTATAATTGCCTGATAGTTAAATATTAAGGTTCATTTTCGCTTAAAGCCCGGCGCCAGTTTTTGCAAGGCGGGCGGCGGCGCTTGGGTTGATTTTGACCACGAGGAGCATAGCATACATTCTTTGGACTCGAGTAGTTTTTTGTGACGGTACCGTAACTTTTACAATAGACTCCGCACTGATTTATGGACATTTGAAAGGATGTACCTGGTAGAAATTTAGCTGCAATACTTAATTACTTTTGAATGTTTACTTTTTTAACTTATAATGATTTGGCGTCCTTCTATACCTACTTATTGGTTCTAGTTACTCCTTTGATTATATACACGTATCTTATATATAAAAATGAATCGCAAAATGTGTTGGTAAGCTCATAACTCAACAACGCCTGGACCAATTTGGCCAATTCTTTTTTGTTAATGTTCGTTGGAGTTCAAGGAGGGTTTTTACAATGAGGAAAATTCGAATAATTATCGGAAATACCCTAAAAACAGCCCTTTTATTTTCCCATGCAAACGTTTTCTAACTAAAACGTACAGTCGAATTGAGCTTTATTGTTATATTGTATAAAGTTCATATTGCAAGCACACACTGTTGTCTAAGCAATGAAGGTGTGTTCCTAACATCAAAGAGTCAATTTGCGCTTTATTAACGCTGCATATAGTTGAAATTCAATCATATCTATTAAAACAGTGTGCGTGTGTGCGTTGGAACACAGAATACATCCCTGTGGTTGGAGGATTTAATGTCACGTTCCAAAATTGAATAGCCACAAAACGTAATAAATCATTTAGACTTTTTTGCGATTTGGTTGGCTATGCGACATTATCTATAAAATAATTAGGAACAAAAAACTGCCACTGTACAAATCTTTTTGACAGGACGAAGTCTGTCGGGTCCGATAGTATACGATATAATCAAAGAGTTACTCATATAAAAATAAATAAACAGATTGTACCTCTGTAGCTCCATTTAAAACTTAAAAGCTCTCCTCTAGCTCTAAAAAGCTCTAAAAAGGAACAGGTATTTCAGTTTGCTTTAATTGATACAATTTTAATTTATATTTTTACTTATCACATCTTATTAGTACATTATCATATTGTTATGCGGGAATAAATTTAACATAAAAATTAATAATTATACGATATAATCAAAGAGTTACTCATAAAAAAATAAATAAACAGATTGTACCTCTGTAGCTCCATTTAAAACTTAAAAGCTCTCCTCTAGCTCTAAAAAGTAACAGGTATTTCAGTTTGCTGCAATTGATACAATTTTAATTTATATTTTTACTTATCACATCTTATTAGTACATTATCATATTGTTATGCGGGAATAAATATAACATAAATATTAATAATTATGTTTGATTAAATATATTTAGTTAAGTTAATATATAATAATGGGTATTTATGGTGGGACCTATCAGAGACATCTATATATATTTTAAAATGTTACATTTGATGTAGGAAGACTTAAAGCATTTTTATTTTACTCCAATTGTGTTAAAACATGTCACATAATGTACATCAGATTTGGAAATCCATTAATTTTTATATATTAGTTATATTATATTTAATTATTATTAGAAACTATGGGTCCGTGGGGACCGGAGGCAATAAAAATAGTACATGACCTATCAGCACTGTTGATTGAAGCCTCCGGTGATCAGAGGGCTGGCAGTTACCTCTGTCAACGGATTAGTTTGGCGATCCAAAGAGGTAATGTTGCCAGCATCATAGGTAGGTACTGTTCCCATGGGCCCCGAATTGCAGGACATTTTTTATTTATAGTTTCTAGTTTTATTTTAGATATATATAATTTAGAAGTAATTCAAGAACATAGAAGAAGACAAAGAGATTTTGCATATACGAGTATTGAAGATGGTATATAATAACAGATATGATATTGATAGAGAACATGAAACATTGTTGATTTATATTTAATCAATTAACAATAAATATGTCTTATAATAACACTTACTTAGCTAAAATGAAAGGCAAAACCATCGCTGTTCTTTATGTTTTTCTAGGTCACAACGCTTTTCCATTGTCACCAAATTTGAATAAACCTTATCCGGGCTCAAAAGAAAGGATCAAAGGAGATAATATTTAAATATAGACTTTAAAGAGTGCCAGAACATTTCGTCGGCTCAGAAGAAGACTGTCATAACTCAAAAAATGCATTGTTATGTTTTCGCAATGACACAACTTCAATTTGTCTTTAATAATAATAATAAATGTCTATTATACAATAATAAAGCCACCTGTAAAGAATATTGTTTTTAATTATTTAATGAGATCGTGAGATGATCTAAGTACATTTTATCCAGTAAAATGTTTACATGCTTCCCCTGAAAGTTTGTTTATTTTGAGTTATGACAGTCTTCTTCCAAGCCGACGATTTGTTCGGAATAATATAAGCACGATTAAAAGTTCTCAGGAAGATAATGTTCCTTGACCCAGTGAAAGCGCAAGTAATCGTTACTGCTTGTATTTGTATACAAATTTACACACCGGTACATTCCACCTGGAACTTTGGATTCTAAAAACAAAACCACAGGCAATTTTGTTTCTGAATCTTGGAGAAACGACACGTAACCCAAAGTAAGCGCTATACGGTTTATGTTATGGGATCTAGTGTAACGGATAGACATACATATATTATAGATAAATAAATATTTTTGATAGAAATATATCGACGCGGTAATATCGGTCGGTAGGACCGGGCACGGCTGCTTCGGTGAGCATCTGTGTCGAATAGGACGGGAGGGATCGACACATTGCCACCACTGCGCATTCGACCTCGACTCGGCCCAGCACACACTGGCGGAGTGCCCCGCGTGGGCCTCCGAGCGCCGAGTCTTGGTCGCAGAGATCGGGCGAAATCTGTCTCCGCCGGCATTGATTGCGGCAATGCTGGCGAACGACGGAGGTTGGAGGGCTGTGGCCTCCTTCTGTGAAGCAGTGATGCTCCAGAAGGAGGCCGCCGAGCGGGGTCGGGAGATGGCCGATCGAAGGAGGCGGCGCCGGGCTCGGTAGCACAGCTGCGTCGCCGCCGCGGGTCGCCGGCGGGCGCGAGAAAATTGCGCCCGCGGATACGGCGACTCGGGAGGGACCACGCCCCTTCCGTGGCCAGGGGGCCTCGTCGGTGGTGGAGATCGGGGGTATTGTAGCCTCCCCCGAGGAGGGCTCCCCTGTATCGGCAGGGGAGCGGAGGCTGGGAAGTCGCTTGGCGTCCCCGGGGGCTCCCTACATGCCTGAGGAAGACCATCCCTGTGGTTTTTAGTGGGTAGGCCTCCCCCTTCTGGGGAGGAGAGCCCCACATAGCCGCCGGCTCGCCACAGCCGGGGTACCTATGCAACTTAATGCATTTTCCTTAGGGGAACAAAAAAAAAGTATCGGTCGGTAAATCGATTTCATTTTCTGTCTTATATGTGTTATTTTTCCACTATTTATAGTTCAACTGATTATAGTGATTATTGTAAAAATATTGGTGTCTATATTTTATGAATTCCGTCATCATGCTCGGAAATGAAGATTCCGTATTAGAGAACCCGAGTGCTGCCGAGTGCTGCTGCAGAGAACTTTTCAACGAATGCAAAACCGTGGAAATCGGTTCGTGCGTTCTGGAGTTACAGCGTCAGGAAGGAAAACCCGACTCATTTTTATATATGTAGTAGAGATAGATAACGGTGATCGATCGCTGGCAAGGCGTCAAAGTGTGCAAGTGTTACTAACACTTGCACACTTTGACGCCTTGCCAGCAATTTAGTCAAACCACTTATTAGCTTTTGTTGCCGTGTATATCTTGTCGATTCATATTTCAACGCATCAAGGTTTGCATTATAGGCAATACTGCTCTATTCTAGTAAATATATTTTGTTATTTTTTTATTCCAGCAAATACACTCGATTTTGAAATTTAATGTTATTTTTTAATATAATGGCATCTTGAAGACTGAATGTGCGGTCTAAATGTCTTACTACATTGTGACGGCAATAAGGAAGTTCAATAGGCGAAATCAACCATTCAATTCATAGATGTCATTCTAACTTAGTAATTATATTTAATTTTAGAATTTAATTCATTTTAAAAACAAACAATATTTGTACTACAAGTAATTACACAATTGTTTTTAAAAGCTTTCATTTAATTTCACTTGTATGTATGTATGTCCAAGAATATTGCAATCAATATTTCATCCACTTCCACTAAAGCTATCGAGCTGAAATTTAGTTTTCATGATAATATAAGATTTTATAAATGCCGCCATTTTGATTTCTATATGGCGAACGGTACAAAATGTATAGTTCATTTGGACCTTTTTTGCAATTTGGTTGGCGATATTATGTATAAAATAAGTAGCAACAAATAACTGCCACTTTACAAATCTTTATGACAGGACGAAGTCTCTCGGGTCCACTAGTAGGTATATAATAAATCTAACCATTTTGTAAATATTTATAATAAATTTAACCTGATAATATATTATAATAAATTTAACCTGATTTGGCAAGATGGTTATCTATATGTAAAAAAGTACACTTAAACAATAGTCACTTGATATCGCCAACGGAAGTCATACCATAGTCATACCCGAGAAGGACGTTTAAGAGGGAACCACGCGGCATATTTTCCATACAAACGTAGTTTCCTGTTCTCTTCTTTGAAAAATATAGAAAAACAACAATTTCTAATCTACAAAACTATGGTGTCTGTTGCCGTATCCCTATTTATTAGTTTTTCATAATTTATTACATAAATTAATAGTGAAATAATTTAAAATGAAAGAGATATAAATGTTCAAAGCCCTAAAAATTTGCATTTCCGTTTTATTTGATATTACGTTGTATTCTAACTACGATTAAGCAAACTCATTTTAGTAGTATTATTTTTTAAAAAAGCATAACATAGGGCTACAACCAAAATCCTTCTTTGATTTTAATTCACATAAATATTAAAATTTGTTCATATTTGGAGTAAGAAGCTAGGGATTACTAAGCGTGGATGTTGTGTCCTATTAGTAATTATTTCCTGTCCGATATGCAGTTGTCCCTATAGCACACTAAGGAGAGAGGCTCTTAATTTGGGGGATGGGGGGTGTACTAATATGTATCCGCTACTCCACGAATGAACAGACACGCAGTAGTAGTAGTAACTTTATCGATATTCTAGTGTTGTTCATTAATATAGACATTTGACTACTATAGAAATTGCGTGATATTGTTTTCGTAGATTGCTATCATTACTCTAGTCATGTTTTAATTTGAAACAATTAGCATTACTTGAAGCCAACAATAGATGATAATTATATATTGAAGTTGAAGGCATTCGGTGTTTCTAGTATAATATTTCATGGCCGAATTGTTTGTAGACCTTACGTGTCTATATAAAAGATGCTATGTTTCCTCTTAACCAGGCGACAATGTTATATACATTGTCACCGAAAGAAAGCAAAAGATAGGGACACAGAACAAAAAAAGGAAAACACCTAGCCTTTCCTTGATTTTTATTGCAAAACTCGCTAGTGCCCGCGACTTCGTCTGCACATAAGGTAGATCTTTTCCTACTTACTTGACCCTTCTCGTCATATTATAGACAATTCACACAATCCCCATTAATACAAACACGAAAGTTTGTAAGTATGGATAGAAGTTATTGCTCTTTCACGTAAAAACTTGTGATGCAACGGAAGTGTTTTAGCGGAACCGGAAACCGAAACGGATGTCAAAAGTAAATTTTAGCAGAAACGGAAACGGATACAGGAACGGAAGTGTAAATAATATCAAAAAAGAAACAAATTTACAAATATAATTCTTTATTAAGTATCAAATACACCAAATCTAGATTAGAAATAGATATACAGATTAGAATTAGAAATGTAAAAGAAAACAATATTGCAACTGAACATTTTATTAATATTCAAAATTTTGTAGTTGCAAGTTATATCTTATAAAAAGTAATTCTTCATAAATAAAAGCCGGCGGTTGTAAACTTCCGTTTGAATCTCCGTTGTAAAAGTTGCGGAAACAGAAGCAGAAACGGATGTTGAAAAGCGCGCGGATCTTCCGCACTTGCGGAAACAGGAACAGAGATCCATTGCAACACTTGTAAAAACTACTGAATGCATTTTAAAGAAACTTTACAATACTATAACATATACATCAGAATAAGACATAGACTACAATTTGTAAATATATGATGTGAATTGTCCAAAATCCATACTAATATTATAAATGGGAAAGTGTGTCTATCTGTTTGTCCGTCTTTCACGGCAAAACGGAGCGACGAATTGACGTGATTTTTTACGTGGACATAGTTGAAGGGATGAAGAGTAACATAGGCTACTTTTTATCCCGGAAATCGATAGATCGCACGGGATGGGCAATAAAGGCTTCGCTCAAAAACTAGTGCACAGATTTTCATGCGGTTTTTTGCGGTATTTTTATCTCGGGAAAACGGATAGTCCCACGGGAAGCGCGTATATGCAGCCGTGGGCAAAAGCTATGACCCTTAACCCTCTATAGACCCAATCCCGAAATCCACGCGGGCGAAGCCGCGGGCAGAAAGCTAGTATGACGATAAATGTGAAGTACATTTAGGATGTAGGAAAAAATCTACCACCTGCACAGACGAAGTCGCGGGCACCAGCTAGTAGCTTAATGAATTAAAACATATATAAGCTACTAGCGACCCGCCCCGGCTTCGCACGGGTGGCATGCTAAAAAGAGGTTATTCTGGGTTATTCTTGAGAGATATCAAAATTAAATCAAAATAATCTTTATTCAACATAGACCTTTACAGGCACTTATTGACGTCAACAAACAAAATAAAAAAAAAGCTTAAAAAAAAACAAAAACCTTGTCCGTACGTACGAATAAGGAAAAAAAATATTGACTCGACACCTGTTCGGAAATTGGGAGAGCCTTCTCGAGAAGAACAGGCAAGAAACTCTGAAGGTCTATTTTTTATCTCCTCTTTTCAATGTTAATAATTATAATAATATAATATAAAAATACAATATAATATAAGATACAATCATACCTAATACGATTACAGTCGTATGTATGTTTACATACACATATAAAAATAATACAATATTATAAATAATGTTGTTACCAAACATGGATCTATGAATAGTGTCTCTATTCCCAAATAGTGTGATCATTTAGATAGTCACTTACTTTATTAATAACCTTTACTCATGAGTGTCTTTTTGATATGGATTTTAAATTTATACAAAGGCAAATCAATGACACTTTGCGGAAGTTTGTTAAACATAGATATACATTTCCCCAAGAACGAACAGCTAGTTTTATGGAGTCTGAACATTGGAACGGCAAGTTTATTTTTGTTTCTAGTATTCACATTATGTAGATCACTGTTTTTATTGAATTTATTATAGTTTCTATATACAAAAACTAAATTATCATATATATATTGACTAGCTAAAGTTAAAATATTAATTTCTTTGAACAATTCTTTTAGTGATTCTCTAGCCTGTAAACAGTAAATAGCACGAATCGCTCTTTTTTGTAAAAGGAAAATACTCTCAATGTTAGCCGCTGATCCCCATAGCAGCAGTCCATAGGACATAACACTATGAAAGTAGCTGAAATAAACAATTCTTGCCGTTTCAACATTAGTTAAAAGTCGAATCTTTTTTACTGCGTACGCCGCTGAACTAAGTTTGATTGCCAAAGTTTCAATATGTGGATCCCACTGTAGTCGTGAATCTGACGTAATGCCTAAGAATTTAGTATTATTTACCAAGTCAATGACATCACCATTCATATTTAAACGAGTATCAACCTGCTTTACATTGGGCAAAGAGAATTTGATACATTTTGTTTTCTTAGAATTTAAAGACAAATTATTAGTCGTGAACCAATACAGAACTCTCGAGAGAGCACTATTTGCATCGTCATAACATTCCTTTTGTCTATCCACTTTGAATAGTAAAGAAGTATCATCTTCAAACAATACTGTATCACACGATTCTGTAATGTAGTAAGGAAGGTCATTTATATATATTAGAAACAGTAGAGGACCCAATATTGATCCCTGGGGAACCCCCATTGTTATAGGCGAGCTAGCAGATTCTGATCTATTAATAACGACTTTCTGCAATTTGTCTGATAAATAAGATTTTAAAAGGCTAACAGCTCCATCCGAGACACCATAATGTCTAGTTTACTTAAAAGCGTTTCATGACTCACACAGTCAAACGCTTTGGTCGGTGGTGGTCGGTTGGTGGAAAGGTCGCAAAACACTCCAATTACATCCCGCTTGCCCTCCCATGCGTCAAAAATATGTTTCATAAGTGCAGTTCCGGCATCGGTAGTGGATCTACCTTTGGTAAAGCCGAATTGGCTTTCATGCATGAGTCTGTTTGTTCTCAGACATATACCATCGCGGACTTTTGTAAGTTGTACAATACTGTAGTACATCATTTTGACCAATCTCGTAGGGTTTGGCCAGCGTTTGCAATATAAGGGCAAAAAAGTGAGTTGATTTACGACATCACATTAGAAATCTCAAAAATTGACAGTGTTCCACTACTACATTGTGCATGTTTTATACATATAAACCTCCCTCTTGAATAGACCTAGGATTTATTAAAGAAAAGCGCATTAAAATCCGTTGCGTAGTTTTAAAGACTTAAGCATACATAGCTACATACATACATACAGAGACCTGGAAGCGACTTTGTTTTATACATACTATGTAAAGATAAAGAATGTAAAATTACATTAAAATCCATTCAGTAGGTTTTACTTAAAAGAGTAACAAACATACGGACACACAAACTTTCGCGTTTATAATATTCGTAGGGATTTTAATTAAAAGTAATCAAATCAGTTTACTTTCGAAGGAGTAAACAGGGGATAACGAAAGATTGAGTGAGTAACAACCGGCCCATTAGTGGGGGAAATTGTTCCTTGTTATTTAAAGCAAAAACAAACTGAGCTTAAATATATTGTAATTCTAATTCAATTGATTCGATAGAAAAATTATGACTCGATTTGTATAGGAATCATTTATTTACAAATATTTTGTTTATATTTATTTGTATCGTCGAACTGGGAACCTATTTTAATGTATTTAATAATTAAATCTAGACGAAACCGAGTAATTCATATAATCGGTTGCTGTCGAGTCGACTAAGCAAAACAATATTGAGAATACCTTGAATTTGCATGCGATATTTAAGTATAAAATTTGATAGTTATTCTTATTATACATATTAATTTATTAAATATTTACTACAAAATCTAGGAGTTTTATTAATTAAAATTCTCTCTTTACTTATATTACACTACAACTTTTTTATGAAATGACACGTTTCATATGTTCTAATACTTGTAGCTTTTATTGGTTGATAATTCCGGCATAGTTAACTTAATTCACTTTTATTAATTTGGACTATTAAAGTGCGAATCAGTGGGCCTTCTTTTCTTGGTTGTGCTTATTATTTTGGCTTCTATCCTAGTAGTTGAGGGCTCTGTTGTAGTTGTTGTAGCTTCTGTTGTGGTTGTTGTGGGCTCTGTTGTAGTTGTTGTAGGTTCTGTTGTAGTTGTTGTGGGCTTTGTTGTACTTGTTGTAGCTTCTGTTGTAGTTGTTGTGGGCTCTGTTGTAGTTGTTGTAGCTTCTGTTGTAGTAGTTGTGGGTTCTGTTGTAGATGTTGTAGCTTCTGTTGTAGTTGTTGTGGCCTCCGTTGTGGTTGTTGTAGCTTCAGTTGTAGTTGTTGTGGGCTCCGTTGTAGTTGTTGTAGCTTCTGTTGTAGTTGTTGTGGGCTCTGTTGTAGTTGTTGTAGCTTCTGTTGTAGTTGTTGTGGGCTCTGTTGTAGTTGTTGTAGGTTCTGTCGT
The DNA here is from genome assembly GCA_036419045.1 of Scirpophaga incertulas. Classification (NCBI taxonomy): domain Eukaryota; kingdom Metazoa; phylum Arthropoda; class Insecta; order Lepidoptera; family Crambidae; genus Scirpophaga; species Scirpophaga incertulas. The sequence continues at coordinate 7,438,255 of CM071641.1, forward strand.
TGTTGTTGTAGGCTCTGTCGTTGTTGTTGTAGGCTCTGTCGTAGTTGTTGTAGGTTCTGTCGTAGTGGTTGTGGGCTCTGTTGTAGTTGTTGTAGGTTCTGTCGTAGTTGTTGTAGGTTCTGTCGTAGTTGTTGTAGGTTCTGTCGTAGTGGTTGTGGGCTCTGTCGCAGTTGTTGTGGGCTCGGTCGTAATTGTTGTAGGCTCGGTCGTAGTTGTTGTGGGCTCGGTCGTAGTTGTTGTGGCGTCTGTTGTAGGTTCTGTCGTAGTAGTTGTAGGTGCTATTGTAGTTGTTGTAGGTTCTGTCGTAGTTGTTGTAGGTTCTGTCGTAGTTGTTGTAGGTTCCGTCGTAGACTCAATGGTGGGTTTTGACTTTAATTTCGTTATTAACGTCGAAGCTCTAATTGTCACCACTTTTTTCATTACTTTCTTTTCAGTTTTATAATTCTTCTCCAATATTACTTTAAGTATACTTGCTGGGATCCAATGGCCTGGTAAATTAGACTCGACAGGATTAGCAATAAATACTAAGGAATCCTCTGATCGACTACGTTCTAATATTAAACCTAAACAAAACGTAGCAATGATGACATCTGTGAACACTGGAAAAAACACAAATATAAGTCATGTAGTAAATTATTGCGAGCGATCTGTATTAGGCCACATTTACCTTGAGAGCTCGGTAAAACAATATAATTAACTATTTGAATAACATATACGATCCTGTTTTAATTATGTGGACTCACATCGCAATGAAAGCAAATAAACTTTTAATACTGACTAAAAATCTTCGAAAGGCGTCTTTAAGATTACAGTGGAAAGTAATTTTCTTTTATATTATAAGGAATGTGACTTGATTTCAATAGCCAAATAGATGTATATAATTATTTGCAATGTTTTGAGTGCCATGCTTTTTTTTAATAATAAATATTTGTTACACTTGCACCAATTAACCCAGCCCAATGTAAGGTTTAGAAGGCTTGTGTTATAGGATCTAGTAACGGATAGATATACATATATTATACATATATAAATATGTTTGATAGAAATATGTATAATAACCAAGACTAAGGCACAAATGCTCGCATTCATCTCGCAAACATTAGCCCCCACCGGGATTCGAACCCGGGACCTCAGAGATGGCGACACCTTGAAACCGGTAAACTAATCACTCGACTACAGGTGCCCAAGCCAATCTGATCTGATCGTGGTGCACTCTGCCATCAAACAGACGAGGCTGTGGTGACTCCCCGTCGATACGCCCTGGGTCAGCGTGCCGGGAGACGGCTCAAAACCCCGCTATTATGGTCCTTGGATTCCTTTGAACAAGGATGCTCTCTATCAGATGGTAAATAGTTACAGCAGTCTATAGAATTGAATGTGACTTCTGCGATATTCAAAACTAACCTGCTACCCTTACAAAAACCAAAGTGTTCGTTATTAACTTGTAACATTAGGTATAACTACGTGCAGAAGGAGGCCGCGGAGAGGAAGCGGGAGGAGGACGTCGAGGCCGCTCTCCTCCGCCGCAGACGGATTGGTAGGCGAAGGTAGGTTATTGGGTAGGTCGGTCTTCGTTTCTATGACCGGAGAGCCCCACACACGACCGTGCCTTGCCAGCGCGGTGTCATGGTGCATAAGGTCGCTTTACCCCGTCAAAAAAAAAGGGTGTAACTACGTGATTCCTCCTTATTGACATACAAAATGTAATGCTGATCCTTTTTCTTGTCGCCGTCTATGAAGATCGTTACTCCATGCTTAGGTAACTTCACTTAAACCAGCCACCGTGCGGTATTGTTGGCGCTAACTACAGATTACTATATGTTTTACGAGTATATCTATACTATATCTATACTATAGGTTCTTACAAAATTAACAATGGTATCGGTAGAATTTCTGTCAGGACTAAGGCCTAATCGCCCTAACGTAGTTAGGGTAGGCTCGAGCCCCTCGGTGGGTACGTATATGATGTACATGATATGTAGAGTGGATACCACTCAAGGACAGTTAAACTGTCTGTCTGTATTTCTGATGAAATATTAATACTCGATACTAAATATTAATATAATAATGAATCGATTATCGATAAGAATTTCGTCATCGTCGAACTGACAGGAGTCACATGACTCGTAACTTTTGCAAATTGAAATCCTTATCCTTGATTCAAATCAATAAGCAAACTTACTTTTACGAAATATTCCTTAATATATTTAATTTTAATTTATTTCTTTTTTGCCCAACGCCACAACATATCTCTGTAGTGCGACATTCGTTCACTATATAACTGCAATGAAAACGTACCTATATTTATTTTACTGCCAACCAACTGTGATAAGTACTGTATTTCAATTTCCTTTATAGCACATTGATTTCTGATTTCTAGAAAACTATTCTCATTTTTGTGTTACAACTAGTACTATGATTTTTTTTTGTTTCGGAGAAATTGATAATAAGTTTGGATGTATATATCAAAATGCAATCAATTTCTCCGAAATATTACAGTTATTTTACTCATATCGTTGGCGGACAAATGGGTCAGTGAAACACATACGAGCTCGACAGTTTACATTGTTAGGACTGGCTACTTGTAAATATCTATATTATAACAATAGCCTATAATAAATCACGTAATAAAAAATAAGTAATCATTTTGAAAATGGAAATCTTTGCTAATTTTATTGAGGATGTTCTGTTTTGAATTAAATTAACGGGAGAAAATGTTCGTGTTATTTTTGATTACATTCTACAAATTTAGCCAACTAAAAAGTTTGTTAGCCTTTTATAATGAAGTTCCATCTCAAGTCACAGTATACAGTTTAAATAGCATATGTGGTAGCACTAAACCAATGGTCTGAGCTGAGGAAGAGCCTTCTACGGAGATGGCTGATGATAAATCGTGTTCAATATTGTGTTTTATAGGATAATGAGCTCATCAGTATTGTGCGCAGTTAATTGACAAGAGAGTGATTTTTAGCGAATTCGGACAAAACTCAGGCACCGATATCAGTCAAGTACACAAAATCCTCCATGTACAGTGAGCGGCTAGAAAGCTCTTTGCCCGGTTGAAACTTTATAACTTAACAGAGGTTTAAAAACTTTCTCATGAAACATTGAAAAGGTTTTTCAAATTCTGTGTTCGAGATATGTACTTCATCGTCACAGCTCATATACGTCCCCACCGAGGGGCTCGAGCCAACCCTAACTACGTTAGGGCGATTAGGCCTTAGTCAGCCACGCTGGCCCAGTGCGGGTTGGTGGACTACGTACACCTTTGAATCGCTTCGCAGATGTACGCAGGTTTCCTCACGATGTTTTCCTTCACCGTAGGAGCGTCGGATAAATAGTACATATGAAATTCGGAACGAAAAACACATTGGTACACGGTGGGGATTAGATCGCGGGCCTCCCGATTCTATGCGGCGCACAGATCAGTGCCGAGATCACAGCGCCACCGACGCTCACGACGAGATATGTACTTACGGGTGACGAAAATTGTTCAGTGGTAGTTTTCTTCAATAGTAGGGGAGCCCAAGCGGGGATTTCTGAAGTGACCCGAGCATGTCAGAAAATTATATAGGGAGAATCTACTACAATAAAAGTAAAGACGAAGCGCAGAATCAAAGATGACGGTCTCGAAGGACTGGCGAATACGCGACAATTGTTTTAGAGGATTGCAAAATATTTACTGCAGTGTGGAAAAAGTTTTCATATATTTCATAGTTATTCTGCAATGTATGTGCATTTAAATTAGAGTTGCTGCGAATACTTGTAATAGCGAATAGTAATCGACATAAAGAAGACACATTAAAAATATTTTTTATTCCTATTAAATAATTATAAAAGTACATGATAATCTTATCGCTTATGTCACGTGGTTTCATAAAACACGGTCCTTTATAAGGCATGCGCGGGGATACAGATCCAATCTCCGTCAATAAAAGCCAGTAGGGTCATTAGGACCTTAGGTCGAGCCGGCCCCAGAGCACATGGCGGTAGAATCGCGAAAGCGCACCCTGCCGTGTGCCCCGCATGGGCCTAGAGAACTCAGGGGGGTTTTAGTGGGTAGGCCGGTCCTGTTGACCGGAGAGCCCCACACACGGCCGCGCTTAGCCAGCGCGGTATCACGGAGCAAAAGGTTCATTTCCCCTCTTAAAAAAAAGGGTGATTAGGGCCAAGGCTAGGCTGAGCTTAGTCGGTAGGTCTGTGCACAGGCCAGGAATCCGACATAATCAACGCATCCCTGCTTGCCTGTTGCGTTGGTATCCATGATGGATTCTCAGCCTCCTCTCCTGAGGAAAATAAAATACAGATCCAACGCGTAGAGGCCATTTAAGCCAAATTTAATGAAAGTGTGCGTGGAATGTACCAACTGGGTTCGATCTCTATCTACATCTACATACATACATATATGTCACGCCTTGTTCCCAATGTGGTAGGCAGAGACCACCTCTCTCCACCTGCTACGATCCTGGCACACTTCTCTTGCTTCCTCCACTTTCATGAGCGTCTTCATGCAAGCTCGTCGGTTGCGAGTACCCTTGACCCGGCCTTTCTTTAGGACATCTTCGATTTGATCGAGAGAGATTTGTCCGCCTAGGTCGACCTGCACCGATTCGTCCTATCATTCTTACCTTGTGTATCTCTTTCGTTAATCTTCCTTCATTCATTCTTTCAACATGGCCGAACCATCTAAGCATCCCTTTCTCTATCTTTGTTACTACATCTTTAACTACGCCGCATCGCTCCCTTATCACACTGTTCCTGACTTTGTTCTTCAGATTCACTCCAATTATACTTCTCAAGCTTCCCATCTCCACAGCATTAATCCTACTTTCATCTCTATCTACATCATGAAAAATGCAGCTAAAGAATACACCCAGTTAGATGATGCACAGAAACTATTGTCATTTACATTATTATTATTATTTTATTTATTTATTTATATTTACTTAATAATATTATTAAACTTACCGTTTATTTATTAGTCACCTAATTTTAATAATAATTTTAAAACACAATGTTTTCCTAAGGTTAAGAGAAATAATGTTAAAGAAATTGGCTTCATGTTATAATATACATTATAAAAAAATTCACCAACTTTATGAATAAAAAAGATAATAATTGATAATATGTATAATTTCATTAAGGAAAAAAGCGCGGGAAACGTCGAATTAGGCGGGTTGTTTTTCTTGCGGTTTTGATTAATTTTAAGTAATTAGGGTCAGATAAGTCATAATTTTTTGTAGTTTTATATCTTTATCTATTTATATTTATCATAGTGTCATTTCTTCAGTGATTTGGTAAGTTTTTCTTTTATTGCTTAAGTGTATGTTTGATCCAGAAGACCCTGGGGGCACAAGCCCCCAGGTGTCCAGCATTGTTACCATCGATTGTTCGGGAATGGAAACGGAAGGGTCAATTTTGGAAACCGACTGCTCAGAAAATGCTTCCATTACTAATAAACGCAAACGAACATCAGCTCGAAAAGTTTGCAAGCACTGCAACAAGCGCAAAAGGAGACATCGGGATTCCTCATCAAATCATGATTTAGACTGTCTTTGTGAAAACACACAGGGAACAAAGTTAGCTTCCGACGAACATTCAGAAATTGTGCATATTAAACCTCCTACATCACAACCACAATTACAAAATGTGAACAACACAAATTACAAACCTACTATTGGCAGGAATTGTTATGAACAAAGTGACGCACCACCTTACATCATACATGTCCAAAAATTACAAGCATCACCTAATGATAACACCACTATTCACCCTGTTTCTTTTGGCCAATTTTTGAAAAAACAATCCATTAAAAATATAGTTAACGGGAGTTTAAAGAAAATAGGTAGAAATAGAATAACACTATCATTTTGTACATATGAGGATGCCAATTCATTTATTAATAACCAAATTTTATTAAAAAATAATTACAAAGCTTTTATTCCTATTTCTAATGTTACTAGAATGGGAGTTGTAAGAGGAGTCCCTGTTGATTGGTCTGAAGAAGATCTATTAAAAAATATTACTGTTCCTATGGGATGTGGTAATATTTTAAAAGTAAGGAGAATTAATAAAAAAAATATTGTAGATGGTAAATCTAACTTTATTCCAATTGAAACCATTGTAATAACTTTTGATGGTCAAGTATTACCTAAGAGAGTTTTTCTTTGCTTTAATTCCCTACCTGTCGACTTATACATTTATCCGACTATACAATGTTTTAACTGCTGCAGGTATGGTCATATTAAAAGCCAGTGTAGGTCTACACCTCGCTGCTTCAAATGTGGGAATGATCATTCAGGTGATAGTTGTAGCATCGACGACGATGATGTTGTTTGTTGTCTGTGCTCAGGATCACATTATGCAACTAATCGGAGATGTCCAGAATATTCTCGTCAAAAATCCATAAAAGAAACAATGGCAAAGAACTGTCTTTCGTATGCAGAAGCCTTAAAAATGCATCCTCCTGTCACAAAATCTTATGCTGATGTTTTATCTTCTATGCCACCTCCTTCTTCACATATCACTGAAAACAAAAATATTTTGAAAAATAATTCATATAAAAAAACAGTTTTTAAAACTAGATCACCCATGAAAACACTTGACAAGGGATATGATAAAATGGCTCATAACTCTTTAATCAAGGAATATGATATCCCACTATCTGCAACAGGTGGTGGATACGGGAATGATAACAGGACATTTGCTAACTTATCAACGCGTGATTCAATATTAGCCTTATTACATGCCTTGTCACAAACAAATATTTTTGAACCGTCCAACGCTGCCTTTAAACCTTTGCTAGAACCTAACCTAACTAAATCTAATTATGGACCAGCAGTCCATAATACTACAGTGGAATTGTCGCAGCATTAATAGTAAAAAAAGTGATTTGTACCATTTGATTAGTATATATAATCCGTTACTCATATCACTACAAGAAACTTGGCCGGGTTTTAATTTTAAAATCAAAAATTTTTCATGTATTAGAGAAGATCGATCTGACAGTTACGGCGGGGTTGCCATTTTAGTTAATAATTCGTTATTATTTTCCCACATTCCGATACCAGCTCACAATCCCAATTTTTCCATCATAGCCTTAAAAATTAATAATATTTACTTTGTGTCCATCTATATACCCCACCCATCATCATCTATTTTTGATGAAGTACAAAATATTATTTCTCAGCTTCCAAAACCTATCATGTTGATGGGAGATTTTAACGCTCACCATCAGGCATGGGGTAGCGGAATTGCTAATCATTATGGTGTTAGAATTTTACAATTAGTTGACGATAATAATTTGTGCATCTTGAATACTGGTGAACCTACACGCCGTACTTCCCCTCACGAAAGTGTTAGTGTCCCAGATCTTTCTATATGCTCACCTAGCTTGGCATCAGTTCTTACGTGGAGCATCCTTGACTCTTCCTATGGCAGCGATCACTTCCCCATCTTAATTAATTTTCCTTTTTTAAAAAATAATACTATTAAAAAATATTCACCCAGACTAAAATATAAACTCGCAAATGCAAATTGGGATATATACAAAGATCGAGTAGATGAACTTATTGCAGAATATACCCCCAACAACTCTTTTACTGCCGAATCGTTTGCTTCTTTATTATTACAAGCAGCAGAAAAAGTTTTTCCTAGGAAAAACAGTTTTCCACACCGTTTCCCTTCGGCTCCTTGGTGGGATGAAGAATGCTCTCAGGCTGTGAAAAAGAGAAGAAAAGCTGAAAAAGCGTATATAGAAAATTCCACAGTTGAAAACTTCGAGATTCTCACTAATCTAATGAAAGAAACGCGTAAAATATTAAAACAGAAAAAGTGGGAGGGTTGGAAAAAATTCTGTCTTTCACTTTCACCTGATACACCACCTTCAGTTGTATGGCGGAATATTCGAAGATTCAGATCAGCTTTTAATGAGTCAACCTCTCGTAGTATTAATAACAGTATTGCAGAAAATTTCATAGATCTTTTAGCTCCGCCCTATGTTTCACAACAATTTTCATCATTGCCACAAAATACTAACCATGATACTGAGATAAGTGACATAAATTGTCCTTTCACCCTTTGTGAACTGAAAGGCGTCTTGTCCTATGTCAAAGACTCTGCTCCTGGCAATGATGGTATACCTTATTCTTTTAAGTGACAGTTCTTTATTATATTATTTAGATATTATTAATTCAATATTGATATCCGGTAATATCCCACCTTCGTGGAAATCTTATGAAATAATTCCAATCTTGAAACCTGGCAAACCTCCATCTGAAGCTAGTTCGTATAGGCCAGTTGCTCTTGCTTCTGTAATTGCCAAAATTGCTGAACATTTAGTTAAAAATAGACTTGAATGGTTTGTCGAAAGTAAAGGATTACTATCTTCTTCACAGTTCGGTTTTAGAAAAGGCAGAAGTACTATGGATAACTTAGCAATTTTCACAACAGATATTAGACTGTCGTTTTCTTGTAATGAATCTTTATTAGCTGCCTTTCTAGATATTAATGCAGCGTATGATAATGTAGATATTAGTATTCTCCGTCACAAACTAATGCTCCTAAATGTTCCTCCAATTTTAAGTAATTATATAATTAATTTTCTATCTGAAAGACAAATCAAAATTTGCCTTGATGACGGTAATGAAAAATCAAGGGTGATATCTAAGGGGCTTCCACAAGGTTCTGTTTTAAGTCCATTGTTATTTAATATATATACCTTTGATTTACAAAACTCAGTAACTTGTGCTAATATTCTCCAATATGCAGATGATTTAGTAATATATGTTGCAGGCCGATCATTTGAATCCTTAGCTATGACATTAACTAATGCTTTGAAAAGTGTTAATTCTTGGCTTGACACCAATGGTCTCGAGCTATCAGTTTCCAAGAGCTCCGTTGTTTTGTTCACTCGAGCTCGCCTTCCACCTCCCATTTCTGTTTACTACAATCAGCAACTCATACCCGTTAAAAATGAAATAAAATTCTTAGGTATAACTTTAGATGCTAAACTTTCAGGTTTATCACACTGCTATAATATTGCAGCTAAATGTGAGCGCTCTCTGAATATTCTTCGATGTCTTTCGGGAGTTTGGTGGGGAGCCCACCCGATAACACTAAAACTTTTATATAACGCCCTTATTAGGTCAGTTCTTGACTATGGAAGCTTTCTTCATGAACCATGTAGTACAGTTGGTATTTGTAAACTTGACAGCATTCAATCGAAAGCTCTTCGCTTAGTGACAGGTGCTATGAAATCTAGCCCAAAAAATGCACTTCAAGTTGAATGTGTAGAGCCACCTTTACACTTACGACGACAGTATTTGAGCGATCGATTTCTCTTTCGTTCTATACAATTTTCTAATCACCCATTATATTTAAAATTACAGGCTTTATTATATAATTGTGAAAATTCGTCATATTGGACACACAAAACACTCCCTTGTTTAATTATTAGTTTTAAAAAATTTCTTTCTCTTCAGACTCCCACACATAGATCTCAGTACTTGCCATTATTTTGTACAAGTTACGATGCATTAACAATTTCCCCCAAAATATTCCTTGATCTAAATATATCTGCAAATGAGTTGATTGCTGAAAATGACCTTAATGCTATTATTGATCAGCATTGGGGTGATTACCATTTTATTTATTGCGATGCCTCCAAACAATCAACAGCGGGCACGGTGGGAGTAGGTGTGTACCACCAACAATTTAAAATTGTGCAAAAAATTAAACTGCCGCCTGAAACTACCATATTTACTGGTGAATGTTTTGGTTTGTTTAAATCTTTACAATACATAGTTTTGTTTAAACTTAAGAAGTGTGTTATTTTTTCTGATTCGAAAAGTGCTTTACAAGCTGTACAGAAATTTCCATTTAAATCGCGTACAAGTTATCCAATTATTATAGAATGCCGATCGTTATTAAAAAAATGCCTAGACTTAGATCTAGATGTCTCACTGGCATGGATACCAGGTCACAAAAACATTCCTGGAAATGATATAGCAGATAGGCTGGCCCGAGAAGCTGTGGATTGTGGTGATATCTTCCCGTATACTAACTTTGTTCATGATCTTCTTTGTTTACCTAAAGCTCAATTAACTGATGCTTGGCAGGAACTGTGGCTTAATAACAATAAATGTACATTATATAAACAAATACAACCACATATACCAACAAAACCTTGGTTTAATAAATTTAGATTCTCCAAAAAAGTGACTTCAGCCATTATACGAATGCGATTAGGCCATGTCTGCACACCACATCATCTTTTTAAGCTAGGCATTAAAGATAATAATTTATGTGATTGTGGGACTGATGTGGGGGACTTAAACCACATGTTTTTTTCCTGTCCATCTTACGATTACTCCTCTTTCCTATCTAACCTTTTGTCCTCTGGTGTTCCTTTCCCGACCAATATATCCACCTTATTGCAATCCTTAAACTATGGTGTATTTAAATGTCTAGAACAGTATATATTGCATAACAATATCAATATTTAAATATATAAATAATATTAAATATTATTATAGAATTACACATATTTCTCACATTACCTAATTACTTTTTTACTTCCACAAATCTGACCCTAACTTTTTCTTTCCTTCATCTTATCCTACAATTATGAATTATCCTAAAATAACGTTTCCCAACCTTTTACCTTGTCGTGGCAAATGCACAAGCCGTGCGAGCCAAAGTTAAAAAAAAAAAAAAATTTCATTAAGGAAAATTAAAATGATTGATTATTTTTAACTCATTCGTTAATTCGTCGTTCATCATTCGTCAAATAATGCTGGCTATTATTCGGCGACGAATATAAAAAAAATGCCGATTACCGAATTAATGGTGAATACCGAATGATAGCGAGTATTCGCGGTAACTAAATCGCTTCAGCCGCTTAATAAACATGAGTTTATCATATGTATGTTTAAATACATATGCAAAAATAGGTAAGTACAAAGGATGTTATCAATCACAAACAAGAACCAAAATAATTTGCGTAAACATTTACTGTGCAAAATCTATGTTTATAACAACAATATAAATTATTCAGTCTTGCCAACGCTCCAACTCTTCGTCGAACGCTACCTCCTCGGGGAGGAATATTGAGTCGAGGTCGACGTATAGCTGCTGCTGGATGGAGAGCTTGTCGACAATGTCGGCGAAGGTGGGCCGGTCGCCAGGGTGCTCGGACCAACACTCTACCATGAGCTCGTAGAGGCTGCTGGATGCGCGGGCAGGCTTCGGCAGCCTGCCGCCGCCGGCGAGGAAAGTCGGCACCTGGTTGTTGCTCAGCTCAGCATACGGGAATCCACCTGTCATCATTAACCGATAACCCATGGATTTGAGTTCTTGTAAAACTTATGATTGTCGGCTGTACAATTATAGTTATTTATGCAACTGTTGTATAATCACGTATGTGGGTTTATCATACGAGGCGTAGCCGAGCGTGATAATAGTATCACATGAGTGTTTTAATACCTAATTATAACAGTTGCATACAAGACTTTATCTACAATCATGATGTGAATCCTCTATATTATAATAATCCTCTATAATATTCGATTGAAAAAATGGCGGGAAATAACACGATAAGACGAGAATCCGAAATTACGAATTAGTCTACAATTTATTGTTCTTTTTTCAAAATCTTAGCGATCTGGTGGTGAAAATGTCATTGCATGAAAATGTTCTTTTTTTGAAAATCATAATATAACGCGTTTGGATGATATAATAATCATAATATCATTGAGTGTTTTATTTATTTATTTTTTATTTATTTCAACAAAAGCTTACAACTATCATTACCAGGCCTGGCCTAATGCAACAGTTGCACTCACCTTAATTAATTATTCTTAAAACTAATCCTATTCATAAGATATAACAAACAACGCCATTATTGTGAACTCCCTCAATGAACATGAAAATAAATCAATTTTCTCCGCAAGTAAATTAAGTTTGCGAAGTGCGCGTGTGAACGTCGCCTCGCTCAAAAGTCGCGTGCGAGCGTGCGGCACCGCCAGCAGTGGCGGCCGCCGCCGGCGCTCTACGAATTTATCCGGAACGTTTAGTTTCATCTTTTCCAGTAAATAAGCATTATCCATTCTACCTCTGAGTAATTTCCATATATATGACACTATAGCGAGATCCCTCCTCACCCTTAGCTCATTATATCCCACCATTCCTAATATAAACAGCGTCGGATACTTCAGCGGATAAAAAGGATAGACCCCGTACAATCTCATGTACAAATATCTGATAAATTTGTTCTGCACGCGCTCCAGCATGAGTTTATGTTTTGTATCACTTGGAGCCCAAATAACTGCATTACATTCCAAGTGGCTTCTTACTAATGCATTATATAGTGATACAATCGTTCCCATGCTTGTAAAGCCCAGAGCGTTGCGCAGAACAAACCCCAGACTTCGAAACGCTTTTTTGCATACTTTAGTCACGTAATCTCGTAATAATTTTAATGTTAGCAATAAGCTAATTGATATAGATTCTTTTATAGAGCATTAATAGTATGATAGTAGATAAAATAGCTTTATCTATATGTATGTGTATATTGACATTAAGTATAATATAGTGCCATCTGTTCTTTACTATTAATCTGTATCTTTTCTACTCGCAAAATAATCGTTATTTATCACCTGTTAACTTACCTACATTCTTTTCTAAGTTTACGAAAAGCAAATAGGATCATAGAAAAATAATCATAAATGGATAGTTAATGATACAGTTGCCTTTACTAAAACCTGCCCCCCAGGACTGGATACGTAAGTTCCCCGGATTTTGGAGCTTTCACCCCGGACACATCAATACTTTTTTAATTCACTTACATCTTGATTAAAATATATTTTACTCCGTACTTGATAGAGCGTAAAGCATAAAATAGCATCTGTTGCACCCGGACTACAATTTTAAACCCCGCCCGGACGCCCCCGGACGTCTTCTAAACTAGGACAAATCCGGGGAAACCCGGACGGATGGCAGCCCTAGTTAATGTAAATATAATAATAATTATGTTGTTGTTATTACATAAACATATAAGACGTAGAAGAATACTTAAGAAAGTATGAAATGATTGCGTGGAGATGGAAATGTACGCGAAGAATTTCAGGGCGGAAGTGATATATGGCAAAGGGGAATGAAACATTAAGATATGTTCTGCCGACTCTTTCTAAGAGTGGGATAAGAGCAGGGTGTTGACGATGAAACAAAAGTTAACAAGATTACCTAGAGTAGCGATCTCCCACAGGAGAACCGCGAAAGCCCACACGTCGCTAGCGCCACAATACTGCGAATGCAAGATCGCTTCAGGCGCCAGCCAGCGGAGGGGCACCGGACGTGAGCGCGTATGGACGTAGACCCCGGAGCGGGAGAGGCCGAAATCTGCGACCTTCAGCACGCCTGCGCCATCCACCAAGATGTTCCGAGCGGCGAGGTCTCTGTAAAATGAACGTTTTTTTTTGTACAGCTAGACATTAATAATTCGGAAACCGATCCGTTCATATAACCGATGGTTCGTAACTGATTACGATGGAGACGTTATTCTTTTTTATACGCTACTAGCGGTCCCGACAGACTTCGTCCTGTCAAAAAAAATGTAGTGGCAGTTTTTTGTTCCTACTTATTTTATAGATAATATCGCTTAGCCAATCAAATTGCAAAAAACAGGTCCAAATGAACTATTACATTTTGTGACTATTCAAGTTTGGAACGTGATATTAAATCTTCCAACGATGTATTCTGTGCTCCAACGCACACACGCACACTGTTTTGACAGATATGGTTGAATTTAAACTTTATATATAAAGCAAATCGACTCTTTGATGTTAGGAAGACATCTACATTGCTTAGACAACAGTGAGTGCTTGCAATATGAACTTAATGTAATAACAATGAAGCTCAAATTGACTGTACATTTTAGTTAGAAAAAGTTTGTAAGGGAATGAAGGGCTATTTTAGGATTTTTCTGATAATTATTCGAATTTTTCTCGCCGTAAAAACCATCCTTGAACTTCAACGAACATTTTAAAAAAGAATTGGCCTAATTGGTCCCGGCGTTACTGAGTTATGCGCTTACCAACACATTTTGCGATTCATTTTTATATATAAGATAACATATAACTTGTATAAGTTAATCAGAGAGGAAAAGTAGTTTACGTAACACATGTCAGCTTAGAGTATGCGTATCGAAACAAAGAGGGTTAAAGAGTATTTACTAAGTAAAATGAATCGATGAATAGTAGTGACGTTTTGTCTCGTTAACGGAAAAATAAATCCTGCATCGAAGCTATACACTACAGCTACGGTAAAGGCATAATTATTTCGGCATCCTCATCAATAACGAACTACTGTTACGTAGATGAGTGAAGGTTTTTTTTAATCATCAAATTATTTTGTTGGACGGCAAATTTGAAGAGGTTTGAGGTCCATACTTTTATGTGTGTTATCTTTTTTGGTCTACTGTTATACTGAGCATTATTAAACAAGTTACTAATTCTGATTCTGATGCCTTGGGGGTAATGTGAAGAACGCGGATGTTTCTCTTGTCACTCAAGTTTTGATCACCAAATCAGATAACAATCTGATTAATATTGAGAATATTGTAAAATTTTATGTTTTTCTCTATTAGTAAATACACGGGTTAATTTGTGTATTAATACATCTATTGACAAATGTAGGAATTCTCTTTAGCATAACACCAAAGTTATCTATAATAGTTGCTTTCTAATACGAATAAATAACTGAATAGCACATATGTTGCTTATGATGTGTTTGCTATTGAAAAACACGTAGGCGAGAATTTTAAGTTGAGCAATACTTAAGCTCTGCTTGACACAGTATTAGATATAAGCTCGATCAGTGTAGATTAGTAAATATATTTCCTTTTACAATAAATGATGCCCAATAGCTTAGCAATTCGAAGCTTTCTGATTATATTTCTCTACTCTAACGTTTATAACACTGTCTTTAAAAATGCTACCTAAAATGACGATTCCACGCGGATGAAGTCGTGGGCACAGCTAGTACCTATAATATTTATTGTGAACATAAAAAAATCTAACTTCATTAAAGATCATTTTAAATCGTACATTCTAAATCTTTCTTAATAGTACATAATTTATATATTAATAATTTTTGTGATAATGTTGTTCATTTTCAATATTTCTATAAATTTAATTACATTCCATAAAGGCCACGTGTCCTAAATATAAAAAAAAACTACTTAAGTACCAAGTCGACAGAAATCCTTGTAGACGCTTCGGTCGGTTGACTCTTTGAGATGCTAACTATAAATATTCCTCGTCATGAATTTTTTGCTCTCCTGACTTCATTTATGAATAAAATCCAGCACAATTTCTTATTGGAGAAAAACTCGATAGTAACATGACGCGACTGCTTAGTAAAATTTAAGTGAACATTAAAAGTGATGGATCGAACCGTAGATTGAATCTTATCTGATGCGTGAATTTTTGTGGATAGTATTTAGAATATTCTGAAGGGATGTGCTAGGGTTTTCACTGTACCTGTACTATAATTTTTAACAAATTATTTATTAAAGGCGCTATTCTTAATTGGATAAGGATTAATGCTGTTTTGTTAAAAATCATTTCGTAAATAACCATTTTTTAGTAAAAGATAATAAAAGGTAATGGTGGGTTATCCCTAAGAGATAAACATATATCATCGCGGATTTTTTTGTTGAACTTTTTAAGGTGGACCATACTGTAGTGCATTATTTTGGTCTATCTCGTAGTTTTCTTTTTAAGTTTTTTCTAGGGTATTTAATATTTGCAATTTGATCACACGCTATTGCTGTTTGGATATTTTTTCCTCTAGAGAGGAGAGGTCGAGAATCCTTATGACTACTGCAAACAAGTGTCACTCATTGACTGTACGTAGTACATATATATCGATGATTTAAGCCGTACGAGGCGGCTCGACCAGGATGAACTACCGACTAAACTCAGCCTGAGCTTTATTTTCGGGGACATTCTCCTCCTTATAAGGCTCGTTGTAATGTAAGTAAGTATTTCTGTTGTCAGTGACGAAAAATAGCACACTATTTGTCGTCACTGACAACAGAAAACTAAAAGGAATATGTATATATATATATATACTAGAGATGGGCCGAATACGGACTTTGCCGAATATGAATATTCGGCCGAACATTCGGTTCGCGCAAACCTGTATAAACAGGTTCGCACTCAGGCATTTTAGCCGAGGCATTGAGAAACGGTGATGATGAGAGTACTGACAAAGACGATGACA
Organism: Scirpophaga incertulas; assembly: GCA_036419045.1. Classification (NCBI taxonomy): domain Eukaryota; kingdom Metazoa; phylum Arthropoda; class Insecta; order Lepidoptera; family Crambidae; genus Scirpophaga; species Scirpophaga incertulas. The sequence continues at coordinate 7,454,539 of CM071641.1, forward strand.
ATAATCGGGTGGCTCAGACTGTTTCAAATTCTACTCATGCAGATTTTTGGAGCTGTTTTGAAGAAGTTGATAATTCAAAAAGTCCTGTTGCAACTGAACTGGACAAATATTTACAGGAGAACCTTCTACAGCGAGATAAAAGTCCTTTTGAATGGTGGACAAAAAATAAAATAAAATATCCCTTAATGTCAAACATAGCTAAAATATACTTGGCAGCGTCTGGGTCTTCAGTGTATTGTATAGTGAACGACTCTTCTCGGAAGCTGGAAATGTTTATGAAAAAAAAAACGTAACCGTCTCATGCCTGATTAAATTATAATTATAAATAAATAGGACTAAACTTTTGGTAGCTTTTTCAATTTAAATATTTTAAATTCTTTTCCATCGATTAAAAAGAGATTATGTTTTATTTTAGTGAAAGAAGAAACACCACTTTTTATTTAATTTATTTCTTTATAGAAAGAAGACTGTTACCTACTCGTAATTTAGTACTAGTATGTTTAAAACTGATGTTGAGTTTAAAACTTTAGAATGATCATTAATTTAATAGTTACTTACGTTACCTATCGTTCGTAATTTCGTAATCCTAATGTTCCTATCATTTAGAGCATGCAAATGCTAAAGCTGATTAATGATTAATAAAACAATTTTGGTTTTTCTTACTTAAGCTACGGTTTATTGCAAAATATTTATTATATATAATATGTATTATATTTATATTTTGACGCACATTTATATCTTTTTGTTAGTTGCTTACTGAGAATGCTGGGTATAGGATGTCAAAGCGACAAATTACGAAACAACCTACACTCGTTATTTACTTTGTTTATTCCGTAAGTATTCGGCAATGTAAACGAACTATTCGGCCGAATACGAACACTGAAAAAGTTGCCGAATATGCCGAATACCGAATATTTACCGAATATTTGGTCCATCTCTAATATATACATATCGCACTAATAATACAATAGTGTATCAACTCAAAATCGAACATTTTTCAGAATCAACAAAAAACTTATTACTCACTTCATGTAATAGTTGCAAATTGAATAACTGTCACATAAGTTTTTTAATTTATCCTTATTCTGTTTTTGCACTAATCGAACGACGGTCTTGATCAAGCGTGAGGAATCAAATTTTGCGTGTGTAGTATTATGTCAAGTACGACGTTTTGAGTTGATACACCATTGTATTATTAGTGCGATATATGAGAAGAGTAGATATAAAATACTTTGTTCCCAGGAGTATAATAATAATAATTGAAAGCCAAAAACTTCTGACAAATAGAAGAATAATTGGGTCATTTAATTCTACAAGGACTTAGGATCCGACGCCATGATATTAATACTTATCAAATCTCACTACAGATGTCTAGAGAGAGACATCCGAGAAAGAGATAAAATTATGCTTGATATATAAGAGTACTTTACGTGGAAATGATTTAAAGTATTAGCGCAAAAATTTAGTCTTGTGGAAAATGTTAGAAATATTATTGAATTGTTAAGTTTTGTAGCAATAAATCCTTGATTTTTCAGTGAAAATAAATTTTTCTAATGTTGTACTTGCTTGTCTATCTGCATTTTTGTGGAATTATAAAAAACTGAATGAAGTTTCTTTAGGTTTTCAATGTTAGTTGATAATGTACCTTAGTGTTAAATTTTTTTGTGTTCATTATTAATTTTATAATAATGGTTAAGGTTGAATAAGAGTTCCTACCTACATATATTTTTATATGATGTAAGCTAATAAGTAGACTATTAATAATGGTAGCAGACTGTCCACCTGAAGGAAAGTGGTTACAGTTGCCTAAAGTACATGTACATAGTTCTTATTCACAGCATATGTTTGAAGGCTATTCAAATTGAAATACAGCGGCGCAAGTACTTTGTGATACAACAGATAGCCAAGCAGATGCCTTGGTATCGCGTATTTTATGACATAACAGAAAGTCAAGCAAATGACCTTGTGTCACATTAATTGATAAGATTAATGTACACAAATTAAGTTTAAACAATTTTAATTTCAAATAAAAGAAAATTTAAGTTTATAGTAAAATTATAATTAAGCGGGTAAGTTGCCTAAGGTCATAAATTGTATACTGTGTCGGCTTCTATAATACAGCATTCTCCTAGTGATCGTCAGCGTCAGGTCCAGTAGATTGAAGAACCATCTTCAGCATCAGTTCTAGTAGAGCGAAGGTCTAAGGTTGGCGGGCTGTGGCCTCCTTCTGTGAAGCAGTGATGCTCCAGGACGCCGAGCGGGGTCGGGAGATGGCTGATCTCGGTAGCACAGCTGCGGCGCCGCCCCGCGGGTCGCCGGGGGGTGCGAGGAAGTCGCGACTGCTACGGCGACCCGGGATGGACCACGCCCCTTCCGTGGCCGGGGGGCGTCGTCGGTGGAGGAGACCGGGGGAGGTAGTGTAGCCTCCCCCGAGGAGGGCTCCCCTCTGGACAGGGGAGCGGAGGCTGGGGGTTCCCGGAAGTAGCTTGATGTTCCCGGGGGCTTCCTACATGCCTGAGGAAGGCCATCCCTGAGGTTTTTAGTGGGCAGGCCTCCCCCTTCTGGGGAGGAGAGCCCCACATAACCGCCGGCTCGCCACAGCCGGGGTATGCAATTTAATGCATTTTCCTCAGGGGAACAAAAAAAAAAGGGCGAAGGTCTATCATCAGTTTAGATAGGGAGGAGATCCGTCAGGTTTCTTGCTCCCAAGGGTGCTCCCAGTACGGGATTTATAACACAAGTATTTAGACTTAATTAATATAAAAGATAATAAAGGATCGCAATCAAAAAGCGATACGGCCAATCAAACAAACAGATTGGCCTTGACGTAGGTATCAACACAGATGTATGCAAAATCAACAGCTTCACGAGAACGCCAGCCAGAGTGAAGTTAATAGCGGGTCGGTAGCACAGTGAAGTCGCTCAGGTTCAGAGTTCGTGTTGGCACGCGCAAAATAATAGATGGCTTACGTATGTTTTAGTAATTAACAAAATAGAAAAATAATGTATTTGTCATCAATGACAGTGTCATCTTCCTCCTGCGTGCCTGTTTAACTTGCACCATGGGTTAGCCTGATTGTGACTTCACACTTACCTGTGGGTAATGCCTCGCTCCTCGAGATGCCTCATGCCGAGGGCCACTTGCAACGCATATTCTCGCATAGTATGCCCGTCAAGCTGAAGCGCTGGCTCTGCCACATAGTGGTCACTACTGCCGCGCCGATCGCTCTCTTCGTAAAGCTTCTCTGATAACGCGGGATCGGAATCGCTAAGGTTTGTGTACACAGCTGTGGAAATAGGAGATCTTATAGCAAACCATAATAGATTCCTTGATTTATCACTAACTGGCGCCCACGACTTCGTCTGCGCAACTTATCGTCATATTTTGGACAGTTTACACAATATCTTTATACATTATGGCTTATGTGTTATTCTGACTTAAAAGCTATATTATTGTTGTTATATTGGGAACTCAGAGAGCGTCCGGGGTGATGCTTAAGGGAAGTAGGGAAACACGTATGTAGCCTTCAATGGTTTGTTCCGGACTGCGGACAGTCGATACAAAAACAGGCAATCTACCCTAAATATTTTTCATATAAGAACTACCTACATTTCAATTGTATACTAGCGACCCGCCCCGGCTTCGTACGGGTGTAATGAAAAAATGGTTATGGTGGGTTATCCCTAAGAGATAGACATATACCATCGCGGACTTTTTTGTTGAACTTTTTAAGGTGGACAATACTGTAGTACATTATTTTGGTCTATCTCGTAGGGTTCAGCCAGCGTTTTTTGCAATATAAGCGTAAAATCTAGTACTAAGTAAAGCGTATGTTACTCAGTGATAATGTAGCTTTCTAATGAAAAAATAATTATTAAAATCGGTCCAGTACTTTTTGAGTTTATTCGTTACATACAAACATACAAATCTTTCCTCTGTATAATATTAGTGTAGATTAAATCTATTTAGTGATTTGCGCGTGAAAGACTAACAAACCATACTTAAAATTACAAACTGTAGGGTTAATAATGTTTCGTGCGGGCGATCCGCCGGCTGGGTTTAGAAATAGCGCCTCACAAAACCGAGGCGCTATGGTTCCACGGCCTTCCGAGGCGCCGGGAACCACCCAGCTGCCGGATCCGGGTGGGTGACGCGGTGGTCCCGGTGGGGCCGTACATCAAGTACCTGGGCCTCACCCTGGACCGCCGCTGGAGCTTCGAGGAGCATTTCGTGCGGTTGGTCCCCCGAGCCAAAAGGGTGGCGGGCGCATTGCATCGCCTGCTGCCCAATCTCGGTGGACCGAGGGATGGAGTTCGCCGCCTGTACGAGGGCGTCGTGCGATCCGTGGCCATGTATGGGGCTCCCGTGTGGTCGCAAGACTGCGCGAGGTCCCCCCGCTGCAGAGCTCTGCTACGGAGCCTGCAGCGGATAATGGCCATACGGATCGTGCGAGGCTACCGTACAATCTCGTACGAGGCGGCGACGGTTCTGGGACGCTCCCCCCCATTCGACATCCTGGCCGACATGTACGCGGCGACGTATGCGTCGCGGCGTGTCGGCCGGGAGGGCGATGGGGGGAGCGCCCTGGAACCCGCGCACGAAGTGCCTAAGCGGGAGTGGCACCGACGGATTGTGGCGGCCTGCGTGCGCAGCTCGAATTACGGATCTGCGCGCGCCAGCGGGCCGTCGGTGCCGTACTCCCGCACCTCGAAGCTTGGCTCCACGGGAAGGAGGAGGTCACCTACCGATTGACTCAGATACTCACCGGGCACGGCTGCTTCGGTGAGTATCTGTGTCGAATAGGACGGGAGGGATCGACACATTGTCACCACTGCGCATCCGACCTCGACTCGGCCCAGCATACGCTGGCGGAGTGCCCCGCGTGGGCCTCCGAGCGCCGAGTCTTGGTCGCAGAGATCGGGCGAGATCTGTCTCCGCCAGCATTGATTGCGGCAATGCTGGCGGACGAGGGAGGTTGGAGGGCTGTGGCCTCCTTCTGTGAGGCAGTGATGCTCCAGAAGGAGGCCGCCGAGCGGGGTCGGGAGATGGCCGATCCCGCTCGAAGAAGGCGGCGCCGGGCTCGGTAGCACAGCTGCGGCGCCGCCGCGGGTCGCCGGCGGGCGCGAGTAAGTCGCGACTGCTACGGCGACCCGGGATGGACCACGCCCCTTCCGTGGCCGGGGGGCGTCGTCGGTGGAGGAGACCGGGGGAGGTAGTAAGCCTCCCCCGAGGAGGGCTCCCCTGTGTCGACGGGGGAGCGGAGGCTGGGGGTTCCCGGAAGAAGCTTTCTGTTCCCGGGGGCTCCCTACAAGCCTGAGGAAGGCCATCCCTGAGGTTTTTAGTGGGTAGGCCTCCCCTTCTGGGGAGGAGAGCCCCACATAACCCCGGCTCGCCACAGCCGGGGTATGCAATTTAATGCATTTTCCTCAGGGAAACAAAATAAAAAAAAAAGGGTTAATAATGTTGCTAGGGACGTACACATGATTTGAATAGAACATTAAACTTGTCGTAAAATGGCTGATGACAGCTGATAGCAGAGTTTTGTAGACTACCGCGTGTTAATTACGAAAAAAAAATACATTGTTTATTGCATACTTTAATATACGTAAGTACAAAGTCAATACAGCCGAGGAACTGTCTGAACTGAGGTTTCACAATAAATATACTTAATTTGAAATACATAACTTGCCATGTTTAATAATATTTTCATTAACTAATTAAGATGTGATATGTTGACCTATTAGATATTGAAATAATATTGAATCGCATACAATAGTTTTATGTTTGACTAGCTTGCCGCACCGGAGCGCCTGATGTTAAATAAAAGCAAAGTATCTAAGGTGAATCTTTAGTATGTAAAAAAAGTGCGATGTCTTTATAATTACATAGATGAATTTTAGCTGGTGCTTCAAAATAAAGGCAATAGATATAGAATATACTAATCACAAAAAATATATTTATTCTGTCGGAATAAAAACCCGAATCGTATCTGTCTTTGAGTCCGTAATTACCTATAACGAATTATTTCACAAATATACGTATAGCGAATTATTTCATGCATTTATTATAGTTAATAATTTGTTGGCTGCTAATAACACTATACCAGTCCCAGTGTAAAATCTATACTCGGTCAATCGCTATTCTATTTAGAAGTTAAAGAAAATACTAAAATGGTTAAGTGTTAGTAAATAATATTGTAAAGGGTTTGTATGTCAACCGTAGTGTCGTACCTGCATAGCATAGTTTCTATCTATTAAGAATCGCTATTTCCAAAATAAATCTGATTTTAATTTATAGTGTCCTACTGTGCGTTTCCGATAGCCATCCGTTCTGGTCAATGTTGCTCAATACTGCTACAACGAAAAGTTAGGTCTTTATCACTGAATCTTCCTAACTGGTCATTGGACTTTATTAAATTCTTCCCATACAGTATGGGGTAAACTTACTGAAGTACTTCGGTATTATTTTGTTCTTGATCGAGGCGATCCTGGGACTGAGTTTAATTTTCCAGGATCTCTCCGGGACTGCTAGGGGCCGATACTTCTCGGACCATCCCCACCCTTGGTGGAGGCTCGACCATCTACCATCAATGGGTCGAGCCGGCCCGTGGGCGTTGTGGCGGTAGAATCGCGAAAGCGGACCCCGCCACGCGCCCCGATATGGGCTCAGAGGACACCGGGGGGTTTTAGTGGGTAGGCCGGTCCATTTGACTGGAGAGCCCCACACACGGCAGCGCCAAGCCTAGGCCGATACTTAAGATTAAGATCGATCAAATAGAGATAATCGTCAAATGGGACCTATAGTTAAACCCAGCAGTAGTCACGAGCTGCATACACCCCTAAGAGCTTGTGAGTTCCAACAGATGCTGTACTCTATTTCTAAATCTAACCTTAAAATAATCTTACTGTCTGCTTCCGATGGTCGCCCGTTCTGGTCACTGCTTACACAGCTGTCGACGTTGCTGTTCGTTTTCTTCTGGTTCCTGTCCAGCCGGCGCCGCCCTCTTGCCGACCTCAGCAGAGTTAACAGGTCTCCCCTAGGAGCATGCTCCAACAATGCTATTAGTGGCGCCTGCCTAGTGCAGCACGCCACCAGCCTTATCACGTGCTTGTGGGAGCCCACGTGTTTCAGCATAATTATTTCGCCGAGGAAGTCTTGCATCTCCTCCTCTGATGCGTTTTCTGGAGAACAAAGGTGAGATTTTGAAACACTGTTGTAAGTAATAACGGCTGTTTTCTTCTTTTTGTTCATTCTGTAAATGCAAAGCTTGGCGTGTTGTTGGTCATTAGCCAATCATACAAGTCATACAACTTTTCCCTTAATCTAGATTAGAGTATTAATCAGACAGAGAAATAAATATTGAAAGGCGCGATTGAAGTCTAAAAAATAAACATACTAAAAATAGTGAGAACTATTATGCTATCTTAAACGCCAAACACCGGTGTGTTCATTAAAGACAACGCTAAGACCGTGTTGGAGACGTGTACGTCACCTAAGCAACGTAAAGGTTACGTGCGCTTTCAACTTCCAATAATATTATTTTATTTTTAGTGGCGTAGTTGTTAACTTAAAATAACTTGTTAAAGTTATTTTAAATTAGCTGTCCCGGCAAACTTTCTATCACCTAACAGTCAATGAATAAATATAATAATAAATATTTAAATTATGAATAAAAAAATATATTTTATTAATTGTTTTGATAATGAGGTCCACAATCGGTAAAGAATTATTAATTTTAGTGCAGTCGTTCGGAAGTTATACGCCTGTCATTTTTATTTACATAGATACTCGTAGATAACAAGCATTAATGATTTTTAATGTAAATTTAGATCGTTTATTATGAGAGATGTTAATTTACTTTTTAAGGGTAAAAATACAGCATGCGCTTAGCAAAGAAACTTTGAATAAGACAAATGGTTTGAATATACAGTTCCCATTATTATTAGCGTTGTTCTGACGATGTACCCGTGTAACCGTGCCTCCTTCTGAGTCGACAGATGGTATCGAGCGCTTGGTGTCTCAACATCTCCAAACAGCATTGTTCAACGTCTAGATTACGAGAACGCTATATACTCCACATAGTTTTTGCGCGCGTATGATCAACCCGAGTTAGATTAACACACTTTCGTCTTTTGCATTGTTTGAAGCTATTTGCAAATGTAAATATGACTGACAAATAACATATATAAATGTAATTTAAATTCTATAGTTGAGAAAAGGCTGAGCTTACTTTGTTAAATATGTATGGAAATTAGGTCTATGGAAAGTAAACATTTTTTTTGTTTAAAAAGGGTCACCTCACACTAGGATTTTTATCCTGTGCCGTGGGTGCAGTCACAAACAGTAAATTCACATGCACAAAGCAAGCAATTTTTGTAGGTCCATACAAAGTATGTGCCTCTTGCGGGACTGTTTGCGTAGAACTCACTCACTCAACCGCTGGGCCAAACGACTTGACATTATTATTATTTGGCATATTTTTGGCCCGTCCACTGCAGACCCTGATTTGTGCGTGTTGCTAGCAATATCAATAGCACTTAATGACCTTTATAATGCTTAACGTTAACCATAGGGCAATGAAGAACTGTTGCTCGGAGTTTCTTTGTGTGGTCGAATGAGAAAAGATGGAATTCGCAGAAGAATGGTGGCAGTAGGCAGGGTACATGACTTGGAATGTTGGGGAATGTAACATTGTACCACAATGCTGGCGGATGTTTCGATGAAGATCGCACGAAGTGGCTGGATGCTTGTACGGCGGAGGACCGATCAATATGGAGATCCTCTGGAGAGGCCTATATTTAGCTTTGAGCGTCTCTTAGCCAAAATGATGATGACGAAAATTGAATGACTCACATCATGCCAAAAAAACGCGGTTTCCCTAACCCAGACTGGGCTAGTGGTGAGAGACGGCTGAAAACTCCTCTATGATTTCCAAGCAAGACCGATAGGCGTGGGGGTTCTTGGGGATGCTTAAGTTCAGGGGCTGATTTTTGGTTTGTACGATTATGATGATGTACCAAAATGTTACTCCTGTGATTAATTGTTGGATTTCAACGTCCTTTCAAGTGTACAAAATATCTACTCTAATTAAACATTAAGCAGAGGAGGTAAATTCCATGTATATGTTATGTATGGTCCTATGATGAAACCGCATCGCTAACCGTTAGCACGATCATGTAGTGCTGTAGCCATTTGTTTTTGTCTTGCCATTTCAATTACTTCTTAATTACTTTCTATTGATTTATGTAAGTAATTGGATCAACTTCGATAAGGAATTCTGTCGTAACATTTTGTCTATATTCGAGAAGTTACATTATTGTGTTGTGGACATTTAATATCAATCACTTAAAAGCTTAGGGAAACAAGACACGTGCTTGACTTCACACTTCCGATCCTGCTTAAACATATACCGTTAATAACAAAAATATTTAGTGGTATGCATCGGAAGTGATGATTATATAGACAAAGTATTAGCGCTAGTCAAATAAGTTTTTCCCTTACGAAATATATAAATTATTTTTTTATCACAACAAAATAGTTCTTAGTCCTCTAGAGTCTGAAAGTGATTTGAATTCAGAATACTGATATTAGAGAGCTTTGGTGAACTGTAAATATTCAAGAACAATTCAGTAAAGAGACCGAAGGAATGTTTGAATATGGACCTTGTGTAAATAAATAACTAGCTGTATAACAAAAACCGCGTACGAACCAAATCAAAAAAACAAAGTGAAAAGTAAAAAACGTACAAAATACAATTGAATTGAAATTATTTTAATATAATATTTTTGTTTATTCCAAAGATGTATTTTATTATTTGAATACCTTGTATAAATAAATAACTAGCTGTATAACAAAAACCGCGTACGAACCGAAAAGTAAAAAACGTACAAAATACAATTGAATTGCAATTATTTTAATATAATATTTTTGTTTATTCCAAAGATGTATTTTATTATTTTCTCATAGAGAGTGGACCATGGGAGTAACACTATTTTTAGATCAAGTGATGTACTTTGAATTCCTCGCTATTTTCTATTCTACAATACTTTGCTCTGGGTTCAAAATACACTCTCGCCTTAAACAATAGTTCTTTACTCACTGGACAAATAGTCTACTATTTGTTCCTAAATATCGTGTATACATATACTATGCTGTTATCTATTGAGCGAATTTGAGTCAATATGCTAGCTCGCACTTCTCTTGTGTTAACAGTTGACTATCATTTGATAGCTTTACCTGTTAGCATTTTGGCCGCCACAGTCACAGTTTCCCCACCGGGCATGGTCAGCTGTGCAGCGTGTACCCTGCCGAAGGCGCCGCTGCCGATGAGTGCTCCCAGCTGCACCCGGCTTCTCGATACTTCCCACTCGTCGTTAGGGCTCACCAGCCCCTAATAAATTGAAAAAATTGGATTTGAAATGAACAATAAGCTGTGTTTCCCGAATGTTGTAAATTGTAATGTTTTGGTACATATTGCCAGTGGGATCTGAAGTCGTCTGCACTATCATTCTCATATTTGCCACAAAGCAGTTGTGTTTGCATCGATATATCCTGATTTGGCGAATCAAATAGATAATACGATTACTGGGTAGTATCACAAACTAATATCTTGGATGTAAGATTGCCACATATAATGTGGCCCTTGTTGGAACCCCCATACGAATCACATGTACAGTAGGTGCCACAAGAAGTTTACTTTTGCATTACGAAAACCATCCTAATTGCGAACGACACAAAATCTATCCTATCTAGAAGACCGCAACCAAAACGATTTTTAAGTTGTGTTTCTGCAGAGGGTCAGTAACCTAACGATGTGTCCAAAGTGTTGTGATGACTTACTATCAGTCGAACCATGTATTTGTTTGCTTGATTTTCCCGTCATTATACATGTTACTCGAGATTTTACACTTACGTGAAATTGTTTATTTTTGCAGATAGGTACTTACCTCATTATTCCTTGGCTTTCTCTTCCACTCGTCACATCCATCCGTCACATTCTCATGCATTCCAATAACTGTCATATAACCCTTTGCCGTGTCCATTCATCCATCGTAATTAACATCTTTGTTGAGTGGCAGCACTTCACGTTACCTACTGTTGCGGACCAACATTCAGATTAATAATAGAACAGTCTCATAAATAACATTTCGGCTACTCACCTCAAATTCTTTTTGCACATAGAGAGGACTCTGCTCTGTCTGACATCTTGCCGGAGAAACAACGCCGTTTCTGAAAAGAAAAAAAAAAGTATTTTATCCACATACATACATAGGTATTTCTATATTTTAACGTCAGTTAACATCAGAGTGGATTCCGTAGACGTGTACTGTGTACTGTTGGTCGAGCTAATAGTATCTTGTGAGACGTCATCCGCAAACCCAAAATGAATAGCCAATAATTTTTTTGATTTAAGAAACCAACCAATAAGTCATGAATAAAGCGTATTTTTAGCTAGAGAGAAGAACCAGGGAGTCAATTGTCACTTCATGTGATTTGGTTTCGAATTTGATATTAAATTAAGCATCTTTTATCGAAGTAAATATCACAAAAATCTCCATTCACAGAGAAAATTGTATTCTCAGGTCAATTCGATATAAAATTTGATATCATGTCGATCACGAACGAACGGAGCGCAACCAAACTTGGCTGAAGGCCTAGAAGCCTTGGCTGTTAAATATTTATAAGAAAAATTAATTGAATGAAATACGGACATCGAAAATTTTTGTAATGTTTGGATGCTCATTTTTAGATATTTTAAAGAATATTAATTAGGAATTGAAGAAAACTTTTGTCGAAAAATTAATTAATTAATTAATTTAATCTAATAATTAATGCAAAGTTTATAATGATTCATTTTTAATACACTATTTTTTATCGTTTCTCATTACATTGAATATCATTTGTTTTTGAATTAGGTAGTTTCTTTGTTTATTTTAGAAACATATATAAAGCATTTTTACCAAACACCAGAAACTACATAAACCATTAATGCAACATCTTTAACATGCAAAAGAAACAGTTTGACAAATTAAAAAATATATTTCATTAAATTATAAATTTATATTAAAGCAACATTAATTTAACATTAATTATTAAAATTAATTATTACAATAAGAGGATACAAGAGGAATACAAGAGAGAGAATCTTATTTTAATCTAAGTAAACTTATACAATAGCTTTGACAGTTAGCAATATCACTCGGTAGAGCACTCGTTGCATATCGAGTGCTAACACTGGATAAATATTACATTTGATATCACGAGAATTCCAAATGTCGCGACTAGTTGATAGCCGCCATGTTATTTCGATAAATATTGAGTTCGACATTATATCAAAGAAGTGAGAATTGGCTCCCTGGACGTTAATAGCGACTCCGTTGTCGCTATCACCATCAGTATCAGTATACATCGTAAGGGGTCCCTTAAACATACCACTAGGTCGCAAGTTCCTGGTTCCTCTCTCTGTAACACTATGAAGCTGGCACATTCGCATGGTGAATGGGAATGATAAGTTAATAAAACTTTTGGTAAGACATGTCTTGATAAATCTTCGTGGATTTACCATTACATTGTGCTAATAGAAAAAAAAAACGAAAAAAAAATTGTAAAATAAGAGCTTACGTTTTCTATTTTGAGATCTCTTGATCGTCTATAATTATATTAATTGCTATAACATTAATTGCCGTCAAGTAAGTCGTCAAGTCAAAGATATAATATGAAATTATAATATCTAAAACATGTTAGTAAATAATAGGATCGTGTTCTGGAGCTCTCGATTAGAAGGTTAATGCCACCACTGCGCCATTTTCGTTCAATTTGTGTGGTTAAGATTAAATAGCCAACTTCAGACATCTATGAAAGACATTTAAGATAACATCGTTTGACTCTAATTGTACCCAAGACACGTCAGCGGCATTATTTATTTAAATAAATAAGTGCCATTAACATCGCTTATAGCGTTAGCTATACGTTAATTTGTTAAAGTTGTGAAAAGAAGCTTGCCTAAGCAAACATGTTGAAATATTATCATTAATTCTCTGCCATAGGGACGAAGTTGAGAGCCGTTTCCATTAAAATTTTAAATTCTCTACGAAACTGACATTTTAATCACCAATCGAAACGCTCCTTTATGGAGGTATCAATCAATTGAAAGATATTTACGCCTTCTTATTGGGTGATTGTATAGCGTTGGGTTACGTTTGGCTCTGACTCATTAGTTGAACAGAACCTCTGTGAAGATTATAGGTTGCACCACTGTGGGAGCAACAACGGTCGTATAGCGCGAGAACCCTCCATACGCAACTCGATAGGGTTGTACTGCTATCACATAACAATATATTGATGCTTACGCACGTTTGTAGTAGTGACAATGTTTATTATTAAATACATCTAAGTCTAATCATTATCCAAATCAGTATATTACCGTCGTACGCAGAAAGCGACCCCATTTTCCGAGTTGTGGCTAAATAAACAACAGGAGGTTCATTAATTAGTGTTAATGGAAATTAACATGTTTTGTATAGTTCATAAAATATATAAACTTAATTTATTAATGTATTCTTAGATTTGGATGTATAGAATCAGATTTCCTTTGAATTTGCCTGTGACGTTTGTTTTGTATAATGCATCTGTGGGAAAACACTTCACTTTGGCAACTTCCCGCTTCCCGTTCAGCTAAGACTGCAACATATATACTTTGGTTAATTTACTGTTCAGGTTATCATATTAAGTAACATTCAGTGTCAGACAGATGGTCTCAGAAATAAAGTAATATTACGAAAATGAAAATCAATTTAATTTTCCGCCACCAATTCAAGTTAAACCACTGAGTAAATCAGGGTTCGGGTGTCAACGTGGAAGGCGTTTCGAACCCGCCACCGACCCACGACACCGAAAACAATTAGTTTTAATCATATTGCCAGTATATACGCTCATATTCGAGTCACAATATGACTGATAACTTAGATAATTAAATAGTAATATTTGTAGATGATTTTAGAACTGTGTTGGATACATTCGTGTTCGTTTTGTTATAAGTTAATAATAATAATGCAGGTTTCTTAATTTCTTACCTATTAAAAAGTTTTTTGTAACAAAGCTAATGGAATGGAGCTTCGAAATAAAATTATATGTAGTTTCATCGATAAGAAAACAGCTAAACCCGTCACAACACTAAGGTCATGGGTCGCAGGCCGCTCTTACACAGATAGATGTTTTAACTACAATGACGCAACAATTGCGCAAACATGTGCTTTACTCGACCAACAGAAGGCATAGCTTTCAACAACAACAAAACACCGTTAGCGAAGACCATTAATAAACCATTGCACGGTTACTATACCATATTTTTATATTGTTTAAAAAGTTGTCACACACTAAAAATGACTCAAACTGGCAAGTTGATTCAATAGTACAGAGATAAAATTAGAATTAAGTAAATTTACCATATCTAAATTAAATATATATCGCACTAATAATACAATAGTGTATCAACTCAAAACGTCGTGCTTGACATAATACTATAAACACACGCAAAATTTGATTCCTCACGCGTGATCAAGACCGTCGTTCGATTAGTGCAAAAACAGAATAAGGATAAATTAAAAAACTTATGTGACAGTTATTCAATTTGCAACTATTACATGAAGTGAGTAATAAGTTTTTTGTTGATTCTGAAAAATGTTCGATTTTGAGTTGATACATTATTGTATTATTAGTGCGATATATCTATTAATTTTTAAATATATAAGCTCGCAATATGAGGTTAATGCATAAATTTTCAAATGCATAATTTAAACACAAGAAATAAAAATAAACTTGCCGTTCCAACGTACAGGCTACAAAAAACTAGAGGTTCGTTTGTGGGCAAATGTATAAATTTTTATAACAAGACTCCACATAGTGTAACTGAATTGCCTTTTCATAAGTTCAAGGTACATGTTAAAAAGACGCTAATGAGTAAGGGCTATTACAAAGCCAATGATTATTTAAATGTTGCCAAAGCTTGTTGTTGATTTGAAGATATTACATTCTAAAGTGTAAATATTTAATTTCCCGTATAAATTGTAAACACATATGTACATTGTGATAACGACATAATTTATTCTAAATGTTGTTATTACTTTTGATAAAGCTGATAAGTTTCTTGCGCTCATTCTTCTTATCAGCTAAAAATACGTCCTGAATGGGTGGTAGGGAAAAATATTGGACGATTCAAAAGAGCTTTCTATAAAGTCATATTTGCATGAAGTTAAAAAAAATGTAGCGCAAGAGCTAAAAAGTCGGATTGTCCCTATTAATATTATAAACGCAAAAGTTTGTAAGTGGATGAATGTTTGTCTTTTACGTAAAAGCTACAAATGGACTTTAATGAAACTTACAGTAACATAGCTTATAAATTAATAACACATAGGCTATAATTTATAAAGATATACGCCACGCTAATATAAGCTACTCGAAATACTACTCATGCGCAGACGAAGTCGTGGGGACCAGCTAAATAGATGGGAAATATTTGAACTGAAGGCAGGTTTCTGTAACTATTTGTGTTGAACTAGTTCTACATTTATAAAAACGTTATAAAAACCCGTGTATACGGATCGGAATATTGGGTCTCAAATGTGTGTCATGAGAGGTGTGTCAGCAGAGATGCTAAAGTCTAGATGAGTTAAGATGAGGTGTAACGCGAAGAGATAAAGAAAGGAGTAAGTTTATTAGACAGAGTTAAAGGTCCGTATAACACTGAAACTCAACTCAAATCTTTGTTTGAGTACAGTTAGGAAGGGATGGAGCTATATAGGCTCAATAGCACCATCCTTTTCTAAATGTACTCAAGCAGCTATAAGCTTAAGTTTGATTTTAGAATACCAGCGTAAACGAAGATAGATGCTATGGTACGGGCATGTGATGCGTAGAGATGAATGGCACGTGATAAGAAAACTGACGAGTATGAATGCTAATCGATGGAGAAATATAGCGAAACCTAAGAACCGATGAAAAGATTGCGATAAAGGTGATATGAGAGTAGCTGAGAGGGACAAGTGAGAGTGAATAAAACATACTGCTGAGACCCCAAATAAACTGAGAAACGGCTATAATGATGAAATCTAAAGCTTGCTTTAGCATGTGTTTCGAGCCACAATGCCGCAGAAGCGCTAATGAAGACAAGCCCTTCTGCAGGGACAGAATTGGTAAGAACTTTATTTTGTGACGTAGGGGAAACAAATATTGTAAATAACAATTTGAATAAAATGTATATCTGTATTAAGAAAGTGAAAGTGTTCATTATAATAAATGATGACTTAATTTTTTATTATATTAAAAAAGTAAGGCGTAGCATTTTATCGAAACACGATATGATAGACCAATTTGTCACTTTGGACTGTCAAAATACAAAGGATACATTTGAAGAGTTATTTATAGATTTAATTATGACAACCAAGATATTGACACAAAGTATATACATACATATTATGATTCTTAAAGCTAGATTAGTGTTGTTTCAATTAAAAGCTATCACGGCATGCATTGCCAAATGTGTAAGAAGTACAACACGAACGAAAGTAGGACGAAACACAAGGTGACAGAGAGTTGAAAACGGAAGTGGCAACCTCATAGTTGATATATGGAGTAGAGATAAGATGGTGGTTATATTGCACTAAACGCTTTATCATGTGTTCGTGATGTGTTTTCGGTGTTTGTTACTGTTAGGCGTTTCAACACAGAATTTCAGAATTTGGCCGCCTTAAAACAAACATAAGAATATCTGTCGAACTATCAATTGCGTCGCGTATAAAATGACTATTACACGTCGAGTTAAAGAAGAGAAATGTCACAACACCGAGCTATATCCGCAGACGAAATGTTACAAATGAAAGGTTAATCTTGTAGCAATTTTACTTTTTTCTTTGCTGTTTTTATTAAACAGTAAAAGTCAGATATATAGGATGTCGCGTACCATATTCGTTTGCGATCGAACCACGAATTCTAGCTAACATGAAACTAACCAAAATAAAAAAAAAACCAGCCAAGTGCGAGTCGGACTCGCGCACGGTTCCGTATCACTATACATCTAAATAAATGTTTTTCTTAATTTTATTATATTTGAGTTGATTAAATGATAGGTAAACTGCATTTTGCGATTTATAACGTATCAAAAAAACTAAATATTAGATCTCATTCAAACCAATTTTCGATGGAAGTTTGCATAGTAATGTACTTCATATATTTTTTTATTATTCCCTTATTTTGGGGGGGAAGGGAGGGGGGGGGGACGGACACGACACACATTTTTCCACTTTGGAAGCATCTATCTATCTTTTCTATATTTGTATGAAAATCTTAATGCGGTTCACCGAATACATCTACTCACCAAGTTTCCACAGTATAGCTCTTATAGTTACAGAAAAAAGTGGCTGTGACATACAGACGGACTGATGAACAGACAGACATGAGGAATCCATAAGGGTTCCATTTTTTGCCATTCGGCTACAGAACTCTAAAAACAAAATAAAAAAAGCAGCGTTAAAGATGCTACGCCATTGGTTTACATTTTTTCCCCTTCGACTTCTTGTCTCCATAAGAGGCTGAGAATCCACGAAGTGCTACTATGATTATGTCGGACTCCAGACGGATCGATGCGACTCGACCAGAATGACCTACCGACTAAACTCAGCGTGAGTCTTGGCTATAAGGGTTCTCAGTGAATGGAAAGGTAAGTTCACAAGTCTACGGCGGGAGAACTTGTACAGAAAGAATTAGCAAGAAACCTAGCAAGGGCTATTTTTCGTCGTCAATTAGAAGCTGGCCTTAGGCTGGATGGAATCGGAACCTAACTCCCTTTATAAGTTTAAATCAATTTATTCTATTTCAACCTCTATCTAATTTCATACGCAAATAATAATAATAATATTGATATAAACAAATGTTCGGGTATGTCACCCCATAAAATGCTGACCGGTATTTTGCAACGCACCGTAACGTTAAACAACTTGTGTGAAAAAATTGAAAATGACGACCATACTAATACAATCGAGGGACTCCCCGTAAAACGTAAACGAAAAGGGTTGCCAAGTTGTTATAAAAAAAGAAACAATGTTACATACGGTGTTGTAAGAAAGACCCGCTCCTGTCCCTATAACGCATCGTAACATTTTACCGAGACCCCCCCCCCCAAATTGCGTTACGTAATACTTGAACGCCCCCTTTGTATATTGAAATTTTCTCATACAAATATTTGGAACTATGAAAAAAATAGATGAAGAATTTTATAATTATGTATTTTTATTGACGTCATAACATATGTTATGTATAACTATGTTATCATATGGTTTTGTGTGGTCTTGTGGAAACATATGTCACTGCTTCATAATAAAATAAACTTTAATTTATATTCAACATTCAATTGACATATATATCAAACAAAATTATAAATACATCAGACACTATGGATATATAGGCCAGGATAAGCTTACCAACACAAAGTGGGTACTTTGAAGTAATATAACTGTATGACTTACTGGGCCTATTATTCTGGGCTGATAAAAATGTGGGAAGTTTAGGATTACACCTCGTACGAGGATACATGTGTTAAAATGGGAGGATTTCCCCTTTACAAGGTATGTACGTACATATACCAGCAAGACTATACATACATGTTGACACTGAGATCGCTTCTATTCCTCAAGTAATAAATACTATTTTCGTATTTATAAATCATAAGTAAATACTACTGAGACACTGTATAATGCTCTCATTAATTACAACTACATACTAAAAATTTTACAGTGACTTTTGAAGATTTTTTTAATATTTTAAATCTGTTTTATATTCCATCTCAAAAAATATATTTTGTCATATATTAATTTTATCGATAATATGAATCTAATTATTCTACAAAAAATCACTTCATGCTCGATTTGAGTCGCTGAAGCTTATTTTAAGCTCAATTTAATGCCAAATAAAAGTTTCGACCGAAGATAAAATTTCCCTTGAAATTTTATCTTTATCAAGTTTTAATGTGAAGTCTAGGACAGTACTTACTACTTGGACAGAAACGTCGAAAAGATTTTAACATATTCATGGAATTGTTTATCTTATAAAATAGTAATTAACGGCCGATTTCGCATTGACACAGATTCGGCTATTACAAAAATGGTGCGGCTTGGAGACGTCCTCGTATGTGGACGCCGTCCATGTTTGTGCAGCCGGTTTTTTGAAATCTAGATCGGTATCATCGGCCACTCACTTGCTCTCCGACTTTACGCTTTGCCGTAGTTAAATATATTGGTGCAAGATGTGCGCGGCAGAGTTTCATTTTAATTAATTGTGTTATTGTTTTTTTGGATTTTTCACGTTTTGATACCTACACTTTTTGAAGCGGGATAATCTATTTCAGATATATATAGATAGAATGTAAATCGCCAATAGCCTATTTTCATGTTATAACATAAAAATGTGAAGTAATTTTATTTATATAGTTTTTGTACAGAGCAATGCAAAAATTATATTATTTTTTCATAAAAACGTAAGATTAATTGTATATTTCTAATTTGAAATCTAAGTTGTATTATCTATATATCACGTGACCGAAAACACCGACCGCCATGATTTTCTCTGTATGACGTCATTAGTGCTAGATGCGCCAGATAATATAGCAAATAATGTAAACAATAACCTATACTAACCAATTTCTCGGTTATGTACATTTTTGTATTAAAAGTGTATTTTAAGAGACGACTCATCAAAAATACTTATGTACTTACATTAAAAAGATCCTCACAAATGAGAGAAATGAGATTTTAGAGAGTATTTTGTTGGATTTTGTCCTGCGAGTTCTAACCAAACATATCTCATAGATTTGTTATTCAGAATCTTAATAAACAACTTTTCTAGTGTTTTCAAAGTAGAATTCTTGTAATTCAACGCTACACACCAGCGATACGGATTATAGAAACTCATTTGTTTTTCATAAGTAACCTTTCAACACGAACGTTTTACAAACCTAAAATAAGAGTTTCTTCTCTATTTTATCTTCGGCGTTTGACAACTTTGACATTTCTTTATTTTAGTACAAGTGACGTCATAAACATGGCGGTCGGCATTTTGGTGCCTTTATTTTACGATAATATTTTGATCTTTTTTTTCTGCTTGCAGGATAAATATTTTGCGAAAATAAAAATAACACTTGACTATCGCATGTAAACGAACATAAATATTTGGTAAAAAATAGTAGAATAGCCTATTGAAAGCCGGACTGGTCCGTGAAGGGTTTCGTAGCAGCAAGTAACATTTACGATTTATGACATATTAAAAAAAAAAACTACTTACTAGGTCTTTTTCAAATCAATTTTGTGCATATTATTTAGGTTAGAATACAATGATATTAGAAACCTCAACATAATATTTTTGAAGATCTTCAAAAATGCCATACGTATGGGTTTGATAAATAAAAGATTTTTGCGTTTAAGGTCTAACTTGAAAGTTCTTGCAGCGGTAGGTTATTGTGTGGAGTGAACGGAAACTGTGCAAATGAAAACAACTATTTGTAGTTCTTGCGTAGCATATTTATATTCAATATAAACTGTCACAAGTTAAATCGGTTAAAATATAAAACATTACAATTATTGTATAAACTACGTCCGGCCATTACAGCATTACAGAAAGGAAGAAGAAATGTCAACGACAATCCATGGAGGAAGTACATGACAATACAGATTATAAAATATTGAAGGCATAGTAAAGTTATCTATCAACATAGACTATTTAACATAAGTATGGTAAAGTATGGAAAACAGCAAATAAATATTGGGGATTTCCAAAATATATTGTTTGAATCGCATCATCTCATTGCTTGTACCACAAGTCGTAATCGGAGAGTCCATTTGCCGTGGGACGATAGCGTGATTCCCATATTCGTTGGACTATAGGCGTTGCGTAAACCTGTCAGCTTCGTACTACGGGTACCGTTAGAACCGTGTACTAGTCAGTTATTTCAAATGTACTATTCATATTAAAAGCATTCAGACTAGTACTGTGTAATCCTCTCTCTATTTACATCATTAACTATAGTCATGCATTTGTATTATTTTGTAAAAAATAGTTTTCTTTTATTAATCTGTTATGCCAGTTCTCATTATGAATCTATCGTATATAAACTTATTTATATACCGTAAAATTGTAGTGTATGTTGGGCTATTTAGACTTTTAAGTTTCTCGATATTCTAATTTTTATCATTCGAATTGTTTTAGTTGTCATTTAAAATTCGAAAACGTAAACTTAATTTTTAATTTCTTTTTTATACATTTTCGCTCATAAACTTATCTTTAAGTGGAATTTGGTAATAAATTTTACAATTGCGAATTTTTGATTAACACCAAAACATTTTTTGACATGGAACATTTAGGAAAATACCTTGATAGTAAATATTTTGATGAATTTGTTTGTGTGAAAATGTTACTTCAACACTATGTTTCCCCAGTACAGGTACATACGTGAAAAAAATATATTTTGTATGCCTATTTATTTATGTGTTATTTGAGTAAATTTTGTTATTTGAGTAAATTTTCATGCATTGTTTGAATAAAACATTATATAAGCCTTGATTTGCAATGACCTTGGCGGCGGTGGTGACGCTATGACGGCCTGGAGCTTAGCTCAGTTCTGCTCATGATGTTTAAGCTTGGTTATCCTTACATCCCTTGCTGTAAAGCGCTGTAAAGGCTGCTTTATGTTAGCTTGTTAATCAATGACTGCTGTGCTGTCCGCGCTATCCCGGTCTGGCCCCTATTGTATAATTTATTATAATACAACGCATCCATTAATCATTTCGTATGTTATCATTCATTAATCTGTAATATAAGTTACTAGCATAAGTACACTGGAACGATATAAGTATGTAATTCAACATACTTATATCGTTCCATGGATGCTTTTTTTTTCTCAGGAGAGGAGGCTGAGAATCCATCATGGATACCAACGCAACAGGAAAGCAGGGATGCGTTGATTATGTCGGACTCCTGGTACTGTCGAGGAGGCTCGACTACACAGACCTACCGACTAAACTCAGCCTAGCCTTTGGTCCTATTGACCCTACTGGCTTTATTGACGAGGGAGCCGCACCTCAGGAGAGGCACGGTTAGCGCTGCCCCATGGTGAGGGCATATGCGCTAGAAGAAGGCACGAATCTCCAAAGTGGGACCGGCCTGTATTGACGAGAACCTACACGTGGCTAAGCAGAAGGCTGCCGATTAGGGGTTGACAAGGGGGGGCGACGGCTCAGACGCCGCCGCTTGCAGGTCTAGAAGTTCCTGCGTGAGTTGGTTAGGGGGGTCGCTAAGGACATGTCGCGGTCTAAGTATCCTCTGCCGGTAGTGACTAGTGTTGCCTTTAGACTGGCTCACAGTTGGTGGTGTTGACGGGTAGTTGACTGACTCACGTATTAGCGGGTTGACGTGCTCTTCCGCAGCTCTAAAGAACCGCTTGGAGCACTCCTTAAAGTGTTGTTGAGGATTAGAAGGATTATACCTTTGGGAGTAGGGACCTCGAAAGTGCCATCGCTAACGCGTTCGATTCGTCCCTGTGTGCACTTAGTGATGTGTCGATTCCTATTAATAATAATTTACTAACTCTAGTTAATATGAGTTGAGCTTAGTTCTAATTAACTCGTGTCGAATTCTCTCTGAATCGACTTTAGCACATCAACAATCTAATGACACCGACAACCGATTATTGCTATCTTCATGGTATTGTGACTGACATAACATTCCAGATTTGAGGTTCTTATTTATTGAATTGTATATACTTATTTTCATTAATTACAATTATTTCAATACATGTACCTACCTTAGTAAATCTGGTATAGTTCATTCGATTTCCATTCGAGTTACTTGTATCTCAACTCGAGTTAAATCGAGTTCTGTTGTTCCGATTGTGTGTAGAACAAACAACTTCTCGCATCTATCAAAAAGTTATAATGCGTTCAAATTTTTTGTGCGGCACCATAGGGAACAGGCTCCATAGGGAATTAGAAATTGTTGTATTTTGTTTTCATAAGCACAACGCATTGAAATGAAACATTGTAGATTTCATTTTCGAATTTTGTCGAATGCGCAGTTTGTGATCACATGATTATGCTCTTGTAGGACTCAGTTATTAATTAAGATTAAATAAACACACCACAAACTCTCACGAAAGAACACTGCCCTATTCCTATGATTTTACGTAAACCCATTTATAGACAGAAACATCTAATTTCAATAGAGATAATGGTTGAAACACACCACCTGCTTGGGAAAGTTCCTCTACAGACTGCGTAGAATAGTTCACATAAATATAAGAGACTAGCTGTGTCCCGCGGTTTCACCCGCGGACGATTTGCATTGTTTATATATTTCTATAGTAATTTAGTACTAAATATAGCCTATTTTACTCAGTGATAATGTAGCTTTCTAATGAAAAAAGAATTATTAAAATCGGTCCAGTACTTTTTGAGTTTATTCGTTACATACAAAAATACAAATCTTTCCTCTTTATAATACGAGTATTAGTGTAGATAATGAAATCAAAATAATTTATTTATTTATTTTTTATCTTCACTTGATATATACACAACGCCTTTATTTAATTCCGTGTCTGTAGGTGTTAGGTATCATAGAGTGAAGGAAGAATGCTGGAAACGATTCGAAACTTCAGGTTATGTTGTTGAATCCTTTTCACTTAAATAACATTGGCCACTTAGTTAAATAAGTTGTTCTGTGTCAAAGTATAATATTAAAAACTTGTCACATCGCAAAAGTAGTGATAATTATTCTATTTTTTTTATATTGTATTAAATTACTTTTTATTCTACGTGAACGTGCACTCATTTAAACCATATGTATTAAGCGGTTAACTAAATACGCGTGTAAATACTTTAACACGAGATAAATCTGAAAAGTTCCAATTTTTCTCACCCTTTTTATATGTTTTTGCGAACATTACGTGTCTCAATGACATCTGATTTGCGAAATTGCTTCGTACGATCAATTATTGAGTCTTTCTTCTTGCACCCGAATTTCGAGCCGGACGTAAAAGGTTACATAACGATGCATAATATGCCAATAAGTGAGCGGCGGACATTTTGGATTCCAAGTGCGTTGAGCACACATCGCGGAGGTAGCGAGCGCGGAAAGTCGTGCACGGACGAATCATTCATCTCTTTTGCTTCTCATTAATATGTA
The DNA here is from genome assembly GCA_036419045.1 of Scirpophaga incertulas. Lineage (NCBI taxonomy): Eukaryota > Metazoa > Arthropoda > Insecta > Lepidoptera > Crambidae > Scirpophaga > Scirpophaga incertulas. The sequence goes on from CM071641.1 coordinate 7,478,759, forward strand.
CAGGTGCATGTTACAACTAGAGATGAGCCGAACATAAGTTTCACCGAATACAAATTCTGCTGAATGCTCTGTAAGACATTCCGCGAACCGAAAATTCCTTACCTAAATACTATAAGGCCTGGAGCCAAACATTTAAGGCATTTTAGATCGTTAATTTAAAAAGAAATTAATAAACTAATTCCGTAATTTGTTCCCATAAAAAGTCATATGGTATAGAATTGATGTCGATAACGAAACGAACACGGATCATACTTTATCTACGAGTAGGATCCCAGGTCTCAATTTGCTTCTCACCGGGCACGGCTGCTTCGGTGAGTATCTGTGTCGAATAGGACGGGAGGGATCGACACATTGTCACCACTGCGCATCCGACCTCGACTCGGCCCAGCACACGCTGGCGGAGTGCCCCGCGTGGGCCTCCGAGCGCCGAGTCTTGGTCGCAGAGATCGGGCGAGATCTGTCTCCGCCGGCATTGATTGCGGCAATGCTGTGAAGCAGTGATGCTCCAGAAGAAGGCCGCCGAGCGGGGTCGGGAGATGGCCGATCCCGCTCGAAGACGGCGGCGCCGGGCTCGGTAGCACTGCTGCGGCGCCGCCGGCGGGCGCGAGGAAGTCTCGACTGCTACGGCGACCCGGGATGGACCACGCCCCTTCCGTGGCCGGGGGGCGTCGTCGGTGGAGGAGACCGGGGGAGGCCGTGTAGCCTCCCGAGGAGGGCTCTCCTCTAGGCAGGGGAGCGGAGGCTGGGGGTTCCCGGAAGTGGCTTGATGTTCCCGGGGGCTCCCTACATGCCTGAGGAAGGCCATCCCTGAGGTTTTTAGTGGGTAGGCCTGCCCCTTCTGGGGAGGAGAGCCCCACATAACCGCCGGCTCGCCACAGCCGGGGTATGCAATTTAATGCATTTTCCTCAGGGGAACAAAAAAAAAAAAGGTCTCATTTTGCTTACGCATAAAGCGCCTGACTCTCGAGCTATTTATGATAGATTTTAATAAAATTTATTATCTTCTGTTATTGAAAATAAAGGTAGTGTCGAGAAAAGCCGGTTATAAGGTGTTGTCAACTCTGAGGCCTTGGGTTCGAGTTCCGTTGCGAGCAGATGTTTGTGTGATGAATGCCAGCATTTGTGCCTTAGTCATGGTTGTTAATATATTATATTCTTATTAAAAAAAATAATATATGTATGTTTTACCATTATGCCATAATTTAAGTCTTACAGTGCTTACTTTGGTCGAGGTTCATTATTATTAATAATACATTTAATATGGAATATAATAATTTAAAATTATTTGAATATCCTTTTTACGCTTTTTTGACTTTTTGGCTGGACGGATTTCGCTAATTACTTGAATGTTATGTTTGCTCGTTTGAATGTTAGTTTCAAATTAAAATTAAAGTGGAACATAATAACATTTTAATGTAATCTTTGGACTTGTAAACTTTGAGAATATACACTTTTTATGTAACTTTCTGGAATTCAGTTGAACTGCCAGTCATTTAACAGTTTACGCGATTGAACAATATCGTTTATATAGACGCATCGGTTAAAAACCGTATTGATAAAATAATGAAATTATCGATAATATTTATAGTCGATTGAAATGAAAAATGATAATGGAAGAGACATCAAGTAGATTTCATTGGAAAAAAACGAACAATATATAATAATTTCTGTTATTTAAATTTTGAATTAGAAAATAAGATTCATTTGTTTATAAGGATACATATTTGCGAGATACTTATCGCGATCGCAAGACCTACCCACAAGTTGCGTTAACTATGTCAGTGGTACAAAATAACACTAAAAACCTAAACCAAAAGAGAGCGCTTAGGTGGTATGCAACAAAACGTTATTAACATTTGACTGATAGTTGACTGTAATTGTAACAGACCTTCAAATCGCCGCCATTTTTTTATTAAATTACCAGCACACATTTATACGTACCCTCACTGGTTACGAGAACGATGGAGTGTAGAGAAATCATAATTTTGTTCTTCAATGAATCCTATTCCATTCCACTGCATTTTAATAGCTTTTAGCTAACTAGTGTCACTAAATAAAATAAGCAAAGAGTTTATAATATGAGGCTAAAGAAAAATAACCAAGTTATAACTTAATTTTGTCGAGCGAATTTTGACACTTTAATAATACTTACTTTGGTATTTGAAACATATACTCTACATTAATTTAAAAATCTTACAATAAGTACTTTGTATCATGTATATTCGTACAAAGTTAGCGATTTATGCTTTCTTGTTCATCTGTGCTTTATCTGTGCTCCCTTTGATTTATATACGACAAATACCAACACAGTTCGGATCGACGGTGGTGATAAGTTCTTTCAAATGTGAGCCAACTTTTGACTCTAGTAAGTCACACGTCCTATCCATACCTTTTAATTTGAAATAGTTTATGAGTATTTGGAGAACGTGAAGGAATACGTAAATACAATATACATTATATTACCATGTGTGTGGAACATGCCAATACAAACTTCGGTAAGAAAATAAATAAGTAAACAAATTATTTGGAAACTTTGTAATTTATTTTGTTATCTTTATTTGCACCCTAGTCACTAGTATTGTGTTGTCACGGATGATGGGCATAAATATATTGAAAGATTGAAACAGACGAAAGAAAAGGGTGCGACGTATAAGGACAATATTATGTTCAAGGCAAAATATGATTGATAGAAACATCTTTAAGGAATGTTATTTCTATCGCCCTTTACACCTGAGCCCCTTTATCAGAAAAATGTACTTCTCAGGCTGACGATGCTTAGAATAAATTTAGGAAAGTGTTTATTCTTTGACAGTTATATAGTTATTATGATTTTTTTAAATTGTAGTTATTCGTAATACCATACATGTTTTGGGAATATCTTAAATTATATCTTGTATCGCTTTATGTAATTGCTTAAAGCATTACAAGTAATAAGATTTATACTTAATATTAAATCTATTTGTTTATTAAAAAATAGGCACAGGCAAATTATTGTCAATGCATAATTTCGCCTAACATTTTCATGTAAAATTCTTCTAAGACGTTTCTAAGATTCTTGTAAGATATAAGATCTTTTGACTCTTACTCTTAAAAATTTATCTGACTCTACCATAAGCTTGCCATCGTTTACTACAAATATTCGACGTTTTATAAGTTATAGTTATATATCTATGTGAAACTAATATCGAAAATATGCAATTACATTTCCGCTAGAGGCATTGTACAAAGTTTTTATAAAAATCTCACCCTGGCGATAATGATTGCAAACAAATGCAAACCTGTGGTAGCTAGCTACACATATATCATGTAGAGCCAAATTTCTAACTCTTCACGTTCAAACTCTACAATGCGTTCACAAACTAACCCTTAGTCACTATATGTTTATTTAGCTATTACATAAATAACATATGTAAGATATATGTTTTTAAAAACACACTAAAGATATCAAATATGTAATAACATTTACATTTTCAACTATTGTTCAATAATCAAACCAAAGACGAAGATTTATGATTTAAGATTTTAAGATGAATAATTCAGTATTTGTGTAAAAGGAGGGCAAATTTTTGTTTCTGTGTATAATGAATTTTGTAATGTTTTATTAATATTTGTAAGTCCCGTAGTATGACCGCGATATGATAGAGCAATTTATCACTTTCAACTGTCGAAAAGTAAGGTATACATTTCGAAATGGTGGTTATATAGCACAATAAATCCTTCATTATATCTTGTTTCGTTGATCATACTTCGGGGAATGAACAAAATTCTAAATTACGCCAAGTTTTAGTGTTTGGATTAGAATACTTTTTTTTAAATCAAGATCGAGTCAATTGTTTATTTAACTACAAGTGGATAAAAAAACTAATACGTAAAACAAATGAAATAATGTTCGCTGTTTAAATGAACAAAGTTAAGTATGATGTCTACTTACAACATGTCATATACACGACCACAGAGTATATCCCGGCGGATCGCTTGGTTACCTCTATCTCATCTATGGTAAAATAATAGTGTTCTGGTTTCGTACCGTGACTTTATATCTCACATGAGAATTTGTCAACGTACACAGTGTTTTTTGTGGGCGTAGCAGATTTGCTGTGAGTTTTACAGAAACCATGAGTACTATAATAGGCGACTTAATCACTAACCACCCGGTGGGCAATCTTCTTGTTTGTAACATAAATTGTTAATATATAGCTTTAAAAGTAATATAAAACCTATAGCACAATTACACATTTGTATCACCAAGATCATTTTTCTCACTCGTTATTGTCATTACTTAATTACGTATTTTTACTTTGCCCATTACAAAGATATTTGCTTTGAGGATAATTATTATTCAGTCGTCAGTCCTTATATCTCCCGAGAGCCATACGGGGCACAGGCGGGGTGCGCTTTCGCGGTTCGACCGCCATTGGTCCCGGGGCCGGCTTGACCAAGCTGGTCAAGCCACCGCCAAAGGAGGGATTGTCCGAGAACCCCTGAACAGTCCCCCAGATAGAGAGACTTCACCACGACGTGCGCGCTTAGCCGGACGCGCACGCAGCCTCACGGTAGGGTCACTAGACAGGCAACACCGCGCTTGCCGGTGCCCGCCTTCGCCTACCAAGATAGTCTGAACCTAAGCTCCTTTACATGTTAAAACAAGTTCACATTATATCTATAGTTTCATTATAATTTTAATTATAGTTAAAATATTTGACTAACTACTTCTACTTATTTATTCGTTTCGAAGCGGAGCATTTGCTCCAACATTATATGAATGTTTTAAATAACACTAGCTTTCTGCCCGCGGCTTCGCCTGCGTGGATTTCGGGATCTATAGAGGGTTAAGGGTCATAGCTTTTGCCCACGGCTACATATGCGTGAAGTCGGTTTATGGCGCGAAGGTTCATCGCGCTTCCCGTGGGACTATCCGTTTTTTCCGAGATAAAAAAAATACCGCAAAACCTTGCTCAAGAATCACTCTATCTATTGATGAAAACCGCATGAAAATCTGTGCAGTAGTTTTTGAGCGAAGCCTTTTTTTGCGCATCCCGTGGGATCTGTCGATTTTTCCGGGATAAATTCCGATTTTTCCAAAGGTGAAAGAATTTTTGAAATCGGTCCAGCAGTTTCGGAGCCTATTCATTACAAACAAACAAACAAACAAACAAATCTTTCCTCTTTATAATATTAGTATAGATAACATGTTTCTTCTTTTTCTTCTTTCGCTTGCCCTTATCGCAATATTATTTGGGTTCGGTCGATGTCTTTCTCTTCCACTCTTCTCTATCACTCGCTATTTCGATACTCACTCTCTTCTTCAACATATAATCATTCACACAATTCATCCATCTTTTCTTCGGTCTTCCTCTACTTCCACTTTCAAATCTACAACTTTCCTAGTATAACATTTCACGTTTAAACAACACAAATGATTTTATGATATTGTTCTTATCATTAAGAGATTCAATCATCAGAGTTATACGCTAGAAATTCCGGAAGATTGCATCACGTGGAAATCCGGTTTGAAACAATGAATGCGCAAGCGCACGCATAGCCCGACTATAACGCATTGTTGATCTTGTCACTTGGATGTAGACAGTCTTAATTATACTTATAAATTAGTTACTTTTTCAGTGATTTGGAGATTATTACTATTTCTGTAGTAGTTTGTAATATTAATTTTAATGTTGAATCACTGTGATTTTAATTTTCTGTTTCCTTAAATAACGCGATAATAGATGTAAAATCTATAAGACACCTACACTTCGAAAACTTGAAGTTTTGCTTTCTATATAAATACAAAATTTTGATAATTTTTATTGAAATATCGGCTTCCGTCAATTACCATAATCGTTATTAATATATTACATAATTATCCAAAAACGTCTTTCATTGTTGCCGGAAGTTTAAATAATAAAAAATATACAGATTTCCTTTTGCGTACACATTCATAAGTTTTATTTCCTCTCCTTTTCCATGGAAATAATTACTTCCTGCATTTTGAGTAAGTTGTTGGAGTAAGTAATATAAGTTGTAATAACAAATTGTATTTTTGGCAATCAAAGTTCCAATCTTGTTATTGTATGAAACCCATGTGACTCGGAAATAGTGATTTCCTTTTAAATAATAATAGGGGATTATTAAATAACAAAATACACATTGCGCCAGTTTGAAACATTAATTTCGGAGTTTGCATAAAACGTATTTTTTCCCATGAATACAAATTTAATGGATGGAACGCGGAGAATACTAATGGATAATTATCAGGGCTGTTCCGACCGGACCGTCTAAACTTGTCGTTAGCCATCGCCTTTAATATTCAACTGTCATTTAATAAGCGGTAGAAATAATGAGTACCATCCTTGTTGTTTGGTAACTTCTACTATTTAGCGTCGACTATCTAAAATCGTAGTATCTAAAATTTTACTCAAACTCAAATCTACTTAAGTATATATCTAGCATATATATGCCTCAATAGCACCATCCTTTTCTAGCTGTTCACACGCAGAGATTTAATTTTAGAATACAAATTGAATTGTGCGCACTTTATTTAAGTATGTATTATGATAAATTTTAGAGATGAAGAATGACTGTGAGTGAAATACCTAATGAACATTGATAAGTTTTTTTATTTCAGTTTACTATATTTTACAAGTAAACTTTGGCTTATAAAAGTGATTTCTAGAGCTTTTTTAAACGCTTTTGTTGGTTACATTACTAATTGGTAAAAGTTACAACAAAGTGAAGTTTAGTATGATTTTGTAATCATAACCCTTGGTTGGATTATTGAAAATGTTATTAGACGGTTTTATTTAGTTAGCCCTGGTTGTTTGTTCGGGTCAAATGTAGCAATTAATTTTTGACCATCCTAATGTTGGCGGATTAATTAGAAAATTGGTACATACGTTTAGTTCTGATAACTTTAATGATAAAGTGTCTAGCAATAACAGTGGGGAGGTCTAGAATAATGTCAAGACTTACGCTTCAGAATCTTTATTCCGTTGTTTTTGAAGATAAAATTATTCCTTTAAGTGATAGTGTGAAGGATTCGGGGTTGCATATTGATTCAATTCTCAGCTGGCAGCCTCAGATCATTTCCTACCGAAAGACATTAATAAATTGCTTGTACATACTCTGATCTTGCCAATCATCGACTATGGTGACGTGTGCTACTTAAACTAACTGCTTAAACCTCCATTTAAGGAAATTTGATCATGTGTCCAAATACCTTCAGCTTTTAAAGTAGTTAACTATACGACAGTGCAGAGATACAAGAGCTTTATTGACTCTGTACTCTATTCTAAATAACTCTGACACTCCTAATTACCTTAATTCCCATTTTCAATTCCTATGTAAATCCCATAAAAAGACTCTTCGTTCTGTCTCGAATACTAAATGCCCCACTCACCAGTTTGATACGCTACTCTTCCTTTTTAACCCCCGACGCAAAAAAAAGAGGGGTGTTATAATTTTTTAAACCCCGACGCAAAAAAAGAGGGGTGTTATAAGTTTGACGTTTCTGTCTGTCTGTCTGTCTGTGGCATCATAGCTCCCGAACGAATGAACCGGTTTCAATTTAGTTTTTTTTACATTACAGGTGTTTTACGGGCGAGTGTTCTTAGACATGTTTGATGAAAATCGATTGAGCCGTTTAAAAGTTATGGGGGGTTAAAGTGGGGAAGAAAAACCGAATGTCTGCAAATATGCTCAAGTGGGGTATCAAATGAAAGGTTATGACTTGTACATCACAAAACAACAACTTTTATAAGTTTGTCTGTCTGTGTGTCTGTGGCATCATAGCTCCCGAACTCCCGAACGGAAGAACCGATTTCAATTTTTTTTTTCTATTAAAGGTTACTTACGTGCGAGTGTTCTTATTTATTTATTACACGAAGAAACAAAAAATATTAATTAGTAAGTAAAATAAAAAGAAACAAGATTGACCTTAAAATGTAATCTTAACTTATATGTTTGAAATCGACAAAAACCTATGTAAGTTGTAAACTTAACCAGAGATATTATATGTTTACCTTTAAAAAGTATGAAATAAAAACATAATTAAAAATTTAAAAAACCCTCGACACAAAAAACATAAGCTACCTTTAAAAGTACCTTTAAAAGTAATAAAAGAAAATTAATCCTAAAGTACCTATATGTATGTATTAATATGAAAAAAAAAACTTCGCGTTGGGGGACCGCTACAAAACTAAATTACTAACTATTAAACAAAATTAATTGTTTCTATTATGGAATTGCATTCTATTATGGAATGCATTCCCTCAAGAAGCGAGCGAGACTGCCCAAGCAGGCTTAGCTTTAAAAATAAATTCCGCAAACTTTTCTTTCTTAAGTCTTATGTTATAAAATGTGATAATAGGCTATTGTGTAGTAGTAGTAGGTTTTTTATAAATTTTATATATAATAATATTCTGTGTATGTATTAACATCTGTTTTTAATGTCTTATATATATTTACCTATTTATATCAAATGAAAGCTTATAGTCGAAAAGTGTTCTATGAAAACAAAATGAAAATCCATTATCGCAGGCGAAAAATGCCAATCCTTCACAGCCCCTTCAATATGGGTATCAAGTGAAAGGGCTTGTGTAATAGAATACTGTAATATGCTTTGAGTAATCGGAAGCTTTGAGCAAATACGTGGTCATTCTGTTTCAAAAATTACATAAAAATATTTGTAACTAGCTTGTGCCCGCGACTTCGTCTGCGCAAGATTAGTATTGTTGCGCCATCGAACCAACACTCTTATTCTCGAACATTCGGAAACAACCGGGGATTTTCCATTTTGTAAAAAGATAATTGTAGAATATTCGAGTAATGGCCTAATTTACTCATGTCTATTATTAGGGCAACTCCTAACTCATCCTTTAAAATTAGCAGCATAGTTGGTTATCTTGTCATCGTTCATTATCTTAAAGATAGTAATTATTTCGCGAGATAAAATCTTATACTTTCAGACAGGATTTATTTGAATTCTTTTCATTACTGCTTTGATCGCCTGTTTCGTACAAAAAATGCCTAGACAACGAGATTTTTTTCTGTTACAAACGGAGAAGGTTTCATTATACCTATTAATAGCCCAGTATACAATCATACGAGTATTATACTAAGCGGATAAATTTTCAAAAATTGTATTTGGCTCCAGACGTACTTTGTCTAATGTAATCACAGCGATTCAGTTATTTTTATTGCTTCACTCAATTTTGTTGGCAAAGATGGTTGGCGCAAAATGAGAAATCTTGATAATGGCTGATTCCAAATTCAAATGTAATATTTTGTTTATTTTTAATTGTTGTTTTATCAGTATTTATGGCTAGACTAACTACGAAAAACTTTCAAGCGATATAAGAAATGACTTAAAGTTAATATGTAAAGTCTGGCCACGTTTTTGCACATATCGTGATGTAATTAATTTTTTATTGTAAATTTATCTTGCTTGTATATTAAATTGTGTATTCTAATCTCATCTCATTTGCCAGTGGAAGTCACAGATGAAATTAATCAAAACTTAAGTCTGTAAGAAGAATAATTTATGGCAAGATACAAGGATGATTTGGATGCATAGCCACCAGTAAATAGGATAAATAGATCAAGAGCTTGTCTGCGTTCACGCATGCTTGATATATTGCCAAATACGGAAAGCTGGCGGACGAAACTAAATTCAGAGAATTTTTATGTTTTTTTAAGTTGTAAGTTGCTAGATGTAAATTTAATGCGCTACCGTATTTATAATGAGGATGACTCAAATGCGTCGCCTATAGTTACCATAAATCTTAGAAAAAAATGAAGTTATCCGTTTTTAAGATGTGGTCCCAGAATAGGAAAATTAACCAAAAAAAATTTAAGATCTGGAGTGGAATAAAGTTCTGGAGCTTTGCTTTATCTCATTTATGGTTAAAATCAAAGATGTACTTATAATATAAACTATTGTATTTTTTATGACAGACAAAATAAAATAAAAAACATAGTGTTACTAAAAATTTAGTAATTCAAACATAACGTTTCATTTGGCAAATTGTTTAAATTACTTCTGGCGGTGTGAGAATTTAATTTCATAGTTGAATAATAACCTTTCAATGGCTTATTGAAGTTATATAGATTTTTTAAAATAAATTGAATCGATTGCGTATTCAAGGTGGCAAGTGTCGAGGTGAGATGAAGTCCAAGAGCTTTTACTGTAATATGTAAAAAATTACGGCAAGCGAAAGTTATTTTAGTTTTGTAACACCTTTAAATTGAATAGAAGTTTTTTTTTGTTCGTACGTCTTACTGTCTACCTTTTTTAATTTAAGACTTACGAAAACTATTTCACATTCAAAATATTTTGACGGTGCCATATTTGATTACTCTTCAATTTCTCAATTTGTTTATTTAAACTAAAAAAGAAAAACAATCTCTAAAATAACTCGTGCTTTTTCGTCGGAATTTTCAGTAACAGTGTTATTTGTTACTTAAATGTCTATTGACATATTTTTTTAAGTTTGTTTTGAAACTGCAATTTATTAGATAAAATATAATATATGAATTAGGGTCTTATTCTGGTTTGATCCGCAATCAGATAATTTCAAACAAAGCTTGTGAATATAGTTGACTAGATTATATTTGCACATTTTTTTAGAGCATTCGTGGCTTAATGGGTGGTTTATTTACCATCAGTTGTGCGGGCATAGCATAACTCTTAAGCACTACGAACATTCCGAATAAAATTTTAACTATACTTATTAAAATAATATAAAAAAATTAAGTTTACACTTACATCAATTAGCCTAGCCCTAAAGCGCTAGACGGCTTGTGTTTTGGGATCTAGGGTAATACAAAGACATACATATTATATATATATATATATGTATATATATATATATGTATATATATATATATATGTATATGTATATGTATATGTCTTTCCTTATATTACTTGTCAACATCAATTATGTTGACAAGTAAATACAGTCTCGTTACAAGTCCCTGTTGACATAACTAGCGTGTAACTTGTCAACATAGTTGTAAGTGAATTCATAGACAAATCCATGCTGGCCCAACGAGACTGTTTACTTGTCAACATAATTGTAACTACATTCATAGACAAGTCCCTGTTGGCGTAATTAGCGTGTGTTTACTTGTCAACATAGTTGTAAGTGAATTCATAGACAAGTCCATGCTAGCTTAACGAGAGTGTGTTTACTTGTCAACATACGAGTAAGTGAATGCTGGCTTAACGAGACTGTGTTTTCTTCCAACATAATTGTTACTGCATTCATAGATAATTCCATGCTGGCTTATCTAGGGTGTTTACTTGCCAACATAGTTGTAATGTTAATGTTACAGCCTAGCAAGGCGGTTGCCATCCTTCTACAAGGAACTAATCGTCTCGTGCGCGGTGATATAATAGCGGGTATGATAATATTGTAACCTCTACCCTTTGATTACGGTGCTCCGAGGATAATTAGTTATGCAAGTCCTGATTTACGCATCCCACAACGAACCTCACGATTTCAACCAAGCCTTTGAGGTACACGAGCATTATTGAATATGATAAATCAATTATAAAATGCTGTACAATTTACATGCATATTTTACTTGCAATTGCTTTCACCCAATCACCGAAACCAGTTTTGAATACTAACGCAGATGTTAGCTTGCATGAATTATTATTTTTTGTTAATTTTGGAAACATAAAAAAATATCCCCATATTTATTTATAATTAAATGTATTGATAGTCTAAATGAATACTGAACCATAATTAGAACATATATTAGCATCATAAAATATGTCATTCTTGATCGCAACATACTGTGTAAGTGAATGGCAGCTCAGCCACTGACTTTGTCTTTTCTAGACGTGCCCATCAGCTGACTGTAAGATTTATAAAACCAGATGTGCTTCCAGGTTTTAGTGGTAAACGTTTTTGATGTGAAACATTGTTTATTTATAATACACAAAAAATAAGTTGTTTTTAAAAATATAGGAAACTGTCAAATACCGTAATATCTTATAAGGGTTTAATGAGCTTGCAGAAGAAGCTCGTATATTATTAAAAAAACAATTTATCTATCTCTGTCGTAAAGTCAATGTCACATGAATTTCTAAAGGGATGGTATAATGCCATGTGTGATGAGACATCAATGTGACTATTATATTTTGACTGACCATTAATTTTAAGACAACAGCCTTTTGAAATGACTTACGATATATAAAAAACATTGATTATGTATGAGTGCATGAGCACTGGTAACATAACAGTAATGTAGCAATAAAATCACGTAATAACAATTAAACTTTTATACGATACTAGCTTTCTGCCCGCGGCTTCGCCCGCGTGGATTTCGGGATTGGGTGTATAGAGGGTTAAGGGTCATAGCTTTTGCCCACGGCTACATATGCGCGGAAGTCGGTTTATGGTGCGAAGATTTTATCGCGCTTCCCGTGGGACTATCCGTTTTTCCGAGATAAAAAATGCCGCAAAACTCCTCAAGAATCACTCTATCTATTGATGAAGTTTTTGAGCGAAGCCTTATTGCGCATCCCGTGGGATCTGTCGATTTTTCCGGGATAAAAAGTAGCCTATGTTACTCGGGGAGAATGTAGCTTTCCAAAGGTGAAAGAATTTTTGAAATCGGTCCAGTAGTTTAAGCGTGAAGAGGTAACAAACAAACAAACAAACAAACAAATAAACAAACAAACAAACAAACACACTTTCGCATTTATAATATTATAGTTGGGATAAGGCGTATAAAAGTCAAATCAAGAATACGGTAATAGATAACATACGACTCATGTAGTTAATAGACTAAGAAATAATATAGACTGTAATTCTCTATTAAACTATTATATTAAGATTAATTTAATAATATTACACTAAGAATAGGAAATATGATGAAAAGTGAGTTTTAGAACGTTGAATTTTATTAATCAATAAATCACCGTTTACACATATGCTATAAATAAATTAGTCACAATAATATAATTTATAATTTATTTTTGTAAATATCTACATGCTAATTAAAAATATTTTCCCCAAAATATAGTATGAAGTAACTTGATCTATTTTTAAAATCTAGTTAAAGTATATCAGCTGAAAAAAGCACATTTATTGAATTCCTTCATAATATAAAGTTTTATGTAAATGTTTGTATATGGATTATTTCGGATTCTGTTAACGTTTTATCATTAAAATGAAAATATTGTAGATTACGCAAATCTTTGTCATGAACTTTTAAGCGATTATGCTCTTTAAAGTGCTCTGATAGAATATCTTTGATGGTGGAAAAGCAGATATATAACGAAGGCATAAAGGATATAGGTAATAGTAAATTAAAAAAAAAATTGGTTGTCTGTAGAACTCCGTCTACTGCCGATATTTGAACGTGACAACGTCTATTACATGGTAATTTTTTCTGGGTGCAATGAAATTATTTAAAATAAAGTAATGTATAACATTTATATTTTTATTACGTTGCCGTGTGGCGTCAGATCGGCCGTTACGCCGTTTCCGAGTATGCCTTCGGGCGCTCTAGGGGTGGGGGTAAAGTAGGCGTGGTTAATAGTTTGTTTAAATTTTCTGCTTCTGAAGTTATACATAAATTAATTATTATGAGTAATGTGCACTTGCACACTAAATACAATAAGCATATGATTGCACATACTTATGAACATACATTCATTCATCTTCATACAGAAGTTTATAGTTACAATAAAATTAAGCGTGGACTCCGTGTGGCGTCAGATTCGGCCGTTACGGTGTTTTCGAGAATGACTCCACGCCGTACCAATTTAATAGACGTTGTCACGTCAAAAGTGAGTGTAGTCACAAACATATAATATCACATAGATGTGCACCCAGATCGGAATAGGTTTTGTAGATCACACAAAATATCTGTATATGTCTGCGGGAGTTGAACCCGCGACCCATTGCGTAGTAGACGATTAGTTGACCGCTGCGACAAACGTGTCGTCAAAATGAATGTAAATCGAACATGTGAAGGCAGGGAAGGTGAAGAAGGAAATTCTTCACATTTTGGACTATGCAGATTTCTGCCTGATTGATTTAAACGAAAATCTACTTAGAAAACTCCAACGTCTGCAGGATGTCTGTGTTAGGTTTATCGAAGGATTGCATAAGTTTGACCACGTGTCGGAATTTAGCATAGCTCTATGAACATATCCTTGTCTTCCTGTATAAGATCTTATATGACCCTCGCACTCTACTAAATCTGTAGAAGCGTTTCCGATTCCCCGCGCTGAGTATATATGTGAATTGCGGTCCAAGTCTAATAATATACTTCAGCATCTGTATATATATGATGATGATATGATATGGTGATCTTGTGATCGGGATAATATGGAATACTTTTGCTGTGAAATCTGCACAGTTAGTGAATAGTCTGCCCATCCTACTACTATTATAATGGCGAAAGTTTGTAAGTATAGATGTATGGATGTTTGTTACGCTTTCACGTAAAAACTACTGAATGGATTTGAATGAAACTTTACCACAATATAGCTTATACATCAGAATAACACATAGGCTACAATTTTTGAGGTGTCTAATGTGAGGTCGTAAAAAAAACACATTTTTTGCGCTTACATTGCAAACGCTGACTGAATCCTACAAGATAGATCAAAACAATTTACTACAGTATTGTACAACTTAAAAAGGTCTACAAAAAAGTCCGTGATGGTATATGTTTATCTCTTAGGAATAACCCACAAAAGGAAAAAGATCGTTAAATGTAGTTTATAGGAGCATACTGCAGTAGCTACCTATAGGCCTATGATTAGGGCTCTGCAGTGCTTAGTTACCGTATTTCTTACTTATTACTAGACTAGACGGAACGAACCTGAAGTCCAAGCGAACGAAGTCGCGGGCAAAAGCTAGTAGATAATAAAAATATCACTTAAGATTTTTCTGTCGCAGTTTCTACAATATATTGTTTGCTTGATGTCTAATGTATTTGTCAATAATCCATATCATTATCATTGTTATTTTTATATGAAATATATATTGTATTATTGATATCTAGTATATTTTGTATTAGTAAAGCTTATAACTAATCTTCCCCCTTGGCGATGACTCGACCAACTAGGTCGAACTAGCCTGTGGGCGAGTGGCGGTAGAATCGCGAAAGCGCAACCCGCCACGCGCCCCGATATGGGCTTGGAGACACCGGGGGGTTTTAGTGGGTAGGCTGGTCCTATCAGACCCCCCACACAAGGCCGCGCCTCGCCCACGCGTTGTCAAGGTTCATAAGGTGCATTTTCCCTCGAAAAAAAAAAGTTTATAACTCATCAAGACTACGGCGCCCTACCATTTATATTATGATCATATAAACAAAGTTTTATATATGTAGTATAAATATCGCCTTTCCTCATATCATTTTCAAATAATTATGTTCTGTTTTATGTGTGCAATAAAGAATTTATTTATCTATCCACGTTCTCAAGATACATTAATATTAATATGAAACTGTTATTTACCATGTATTTATGTACTTTCATTTTTTGTAATAATTTCTGCAAACTTTTGTGAAAATAAATATATTTGAATTTTAATCCATCAAAATTATTTGCCGTGTTCCGGTTTAAAGGTTAAAAGATATGAGTAATATTACCACGGCTTTATATATAAAGTTATAAGTTGATAATGTACACTGTTTGGGTACCTACTTACCACCACGAAGGCTGTCTGCTTGTTTCTCAATAGATTTCTTATAAGAAAGCAAGCAAGCGTTTAATTTGTAGTCACTTTTGAAAGAGCAAATTATTATACATTTCTTTCATCGTCAGAGAAACCTGCCATAAAATAGATTAACTATTCAAATTGCACTTTGATTATGCAAAGAACACAGACAAACGAAATTTCTCTAAACAGTTGCTAACAGACATTAAGCTCAAGATAATAACATCGGATACGTTAATAACCATATTACTGTATAAATGAGATAAAGTTGTTTGTTTTGTATTTGATCTTTATTACGGTGCAGTAGAATTGACAGTAGTGTTGCTATTTGAGATCAGCTGTGCGAATTTCTTGAAATGTGTTTGTAAAAATGATCTCTATGAGGTAACTGTTAAAGCTGAGATTGTTTTGCATAAACTCATTCTTATGCGAATTATAAAATGTGATGGGAGCTTTGAAAATGAATGTTATACGTGAGAACGTAAGGCTGAAATTACAGCCTTTTTCTGTTAGGGCATAAAGCACGCATGTTCTTGTTTGTTGTGCCGGCGAAAGCACTGACGTCAGGGTGCACTCTCACTATCAAGCCAGGTCACGCGCGGTGCTGTAATAATCGTGTGGAGTTTCATCGTAACTCGGAGACGACCTTACACTGCCTTCCAGTTATACGTAATATTTTACTGGAGTTTTATGTCTTTTGTTTCTAAGAAATCATTTCGATATAGTATTAAATTAATAGAATACACATATATATTGTTGTAAATATGTTAAGATTAAGTCTGATAGCGATGAATACATAAGTAAATAAATTATTAATAATATTTCTCACACCAATTAGCCTTTTTTTTTGTTCCCCCTGAGGAAAATTCATTAAGTTGCATACCCCGGCTGTGACGAGCCGGCGGTTATGTGGGGCTCTCCTCCCAGAAGGGGGAGGCCTACCCACTAAAAACCTCAGGGATGGCCTTCCTCAGGCATGTAGGGAGCCCCCGGGAACAACCAAGCTACTTCCGGGAACCCCGCCTCCGCTCCCCCACCACACCAATTAGCTTTTTATTCTTTTTTTTTTGTTCCCCTGAGGAAAATGCATTAAATTGCATACCGCCGAGCCGGCGGTTATGTGAGCCCCACATAGATCCTCCCCAGAAGGGGGAGGCCTACCCACTAAAAACCTCAGGGATGGCCTTCCTCAGGCATGTAGGGAGCCCCCGGGAATATCAAGCCACTTCCGGGAACCCCCAGCCTCCGCTCCCCTGCCTAGAGGGGAGCCCTCCTCGGGGGAGGCTCTACTACCTCCCCCGGTCTCCTCCACCGACGACGCCCCCCGGCCACGGAAGGGGCGTGGTCCATCCCGGGCCGCCGTAGCAGTCGCGACTTCCTCGCGCCCGCCGGTGACCCTACACCAATTAGCCTAGACAACGTAAGCTCCCCTGTTGATTGAAATCATTTTTTAACTGATTGACATTAATTATGTAGTTTCAAATAAATTAAATACGACCCCACTAACAAATTTTGTTAGGGTGTTTTTTGTTTGTGTTACATACACATAAAATTGAGTCGCAAAAGTCGAATTTAGTAGATGTAATATGCAGTTACCTAACGATGTTTCCCTACCCTTATCGTTGGTGGCTCAGATAATTTGTATAAGTGTACATATACAAATTCTATGAAAAACACATTAGTGCATAGCAGGATTTTTCCCGATTCTAAGGAAACAGTTCAGTACGGAAACCACATCGCTAATGGCGATCATCTTAGTAGATGACCTGTAGTCTACGTTATACGTCAAATCATATCGAAAACGTATAAGAATGATAAGAACAGTTAAGAATGACTGCTTCTTTTTAATTAAATTCTCAATTTGTTTTTACCTAAATGTAATTTATTCATTCCTTTGTTTGTATTATGCTACTAGTAATGACTGTCACGATTCTGCTCGCGTGACATTTTTATACAAATTACCAGTAGGCCTAGCGTGAACTTATTTTTAAGGGATATTTTTATAAAGACTGCCTGTTGATAAATGGATATAGCAAATCTGCAACCCCCACAAGAACTATACCAATTTGTGGCATAAGATGTAAATTCACGGTACTCAGTAATTAACGAGTAATTAAACGACCGATAAAGGGGGGATCTGCTACACAGCAGTGTATCGGTTAAGATATGAGAAAATTACATATGAATGAGTAGAATTCTTATTTGTAATTTAAGTATTTAATTGGTGGTATTTAAGCAGTAATGTTAAAAAATTATGTATTGTAGTAATAAGAGTAATACCGGAATTCAATATGCACTGGGTGTTGCAGCAAATTCCACAGCACTTAATTTGAATGAGTAAGTTTGCAACATTTGATTAGTGTGCTTATAATCAACCTATGAATTTCCTACCTTACCTGGTCATTTTGCTCTATATTAGTGGTTCCATTCATTAAGATTATGTTCATGATTGGAGCTATTAGCGTCTAGAATACTTAAGAAATCTTATATCGACTCAATTATTACATTGCTCCATTTCCTTAAGAGTTGAATATTTTGGTATCTTAAATATTTCTACATTGTATCATCAGTCGACTGTCTTTGTATTTAGATGCCATTACAAGTTGTAAATAGGAATTAATTCACACAAATGGTTGGCTAAAGCAAGTAATGAGATTTTTAAAATGAATTTATACCTTGGCAGTAATGATAATGATTCTGAGGATGAGGAGATCATATCAAACATAAGAAATAGTTGTGAGTCATGGTAGTTATTATTTAAATATTAGATGAGCATTGGCAGATCCTATTACTATTATAAAGGCGAAAGTTTGTAAGTATGGATGTTTGTTACTCTTTCACGTAAAAACTACTGAATGATTTGAATGAAACTTTACCACAATATAGCTTATATATCAGAATAACACATAGGCTACAATTTTTGAGGTTTCTAATGAGGTCGTAAAAAAACACATTTATTGCGCTTACATTGCAAACGCTGACTGAACCTACAAAGATAGATCAAAACAATTTACTACAGTATTGTACAACTTAAAAAGGTCTACAAAAAAGTCCGTGATGGTATATGTTTCTCTTAGGAATAACCCACAAAAGGAAAAAGATCGTTAATTGTAGTTTATAGGAGCATACTGCAGTAGCTACCTATAGGCTTATGATTAGGGCTCTGCAGTGCTTAGTTACCGTATTTCTTACTTATTACTAGACTGGGACGAACCTGAAGTCCACGCGAACGAAGTCGCGGGCAAAAGCTAGTAAAGAATATGTGTATTTATTAAGTGGTTTTATTTTAAGTAGTAGATTTTAAGTAATTTTGACGTAATCCTCAATCCGTCTATTTATCCGTCATCCTTCAGAAGGTCCGCTCTTCTGTTACAAAATTATCTCAACTCGAGTTGAACAAAACCAATTTTATTTCAAACTCGTCAATTTTGGAATTTTGACAGACAGGAGATGACATACATATTAATTGAAAAGTTAATTTCACATGATTGATCACATGATTTGCCATGAGGAGGTAAGTTCTTCTGGTTTGTGGTATCGCATTTATTAAATATTAGTAGACTCGATAATTTGGTAATATATATATATGCGAAATATTCCAAACAGCCTTTTAAAATTGATATTATGGTAACGCTAATTTACAGATATTAAAATTAATAGATATATTTACAATTACTTTACCCTGCTATTTTTAAGTTTTATACAGTTTTCTGTGATTCAACGAAGACTAATCTAATAAATCGGTGATTATTTAAATCAATTCAAGCGATTTTGAGAAGCGACATTAACTCTCATTTTATTTTATGTATAATTGTTTGAACCACGATATTGTAAATTGAACAAGACACGTACTTTCGGACACGGCTTTCGGAACGGTAGTTGTAACAGAAATAGCTTGGGGCAACTCGATGGAACTTATGGTTGGGATATTTTGTGGAACCTGGAGCGGCGGGTTCCTTTCTAATAGTTTCATATCATATCGATAGTTTCACAAAGATAGAAATATATAGATTATACAAATTCAAAATATTTAGGAATTTAATTTTCATACAATAATAAAACCTTGAATTCATGATATGCATAGATCATGAGAATTACCCAAATTGCGAACTGTTATATTTTCTGTGAATAAATACATACTGACCTAATTTAGATCTATACAGATTTCAGTTATTACACAAACAGGGCTTTGGTTTTCCATTCTCTTGAAACAGGGTGTCATATATTTTTCGAATATAGCGTAAAAATCTAGTTTAGTTTAAAAAATGCTTAGTTTGTTTAAAAAACTAATCTTTAGTTGTGTTTTAAATTTGCGTTTTAAACTAGTACTTGTGAAATCAGGATTGTACTAGTAAGTGTAGCAAGGACTGTTTAAGTGCACTATTTAATAGCAGAACACAATGTTTGGTTACACTATTCTCTTAACGATATGTCAAAAGGTCGATAAGCAAATCGTCGATAATATTGAATTTATCTTCGAGAGAGTGAATTGTTACTCAATTGCCACCCGATTGTTCTACGTGACTTACGGGCTCGAAGTAAAGTAAATACAAAGTTTATTGCTTAGGCAAATTTAATAATAACAGATTTACGTTTATTTCATCACCCTGTTTTATTTTTTCATCTATGAATACATTTTCATCATTCAACAGCTTTATAAGCGCTGAAAGTAAGTATATTCACAGAGAGGATAAATAATGATTTTCAAAGTAACCGCAGCCTCAATATCGTTTCAAAACAAAACCATGAAAGCTAATCCACATGTCTCACAAAATTGTTGACATGTCAGCTCATTAAAGTTATACTGCGTAATTAATTATGTACATATTGAAATGTAATTTAAGGACATGTTAAATACGTGCTTATTTGGTAACTGTTATGTTTTAACATTAACCTTAGCTCAAACTTGTAATAAATAACTTCGTTCACACATTACTCTTTGAGTTGAAGTTCTTGGTGGTGAAGTAATTGTCAGTTCTATAATATCCCGGACAAAAAGGAGTAATAGGAATTACTCTTTTTTTTCGGGAAATAGTGCCCTAATTTTGTTTTCACTTTTATCATGGTAGTCACACGGGTAATCATCCGGCGATTTCTGGTCAATGACCTAACTGGATTCCATATCTTTCGTTCTCTGGTGTTACTTGATGGCGGTGTTCACTTGGCAAGTCACAGAATTGTCTTTCGACTTTTAGAACTTTAAAAAATTATGCCGGTGTTTAGTTGAATACACCTATTAAATCTATTCAAAGACTGCTGACTGGAATCATCTCCCAGATGCGGTGTTTCCTGAATGACTTTTAGTTGTACAAGATATTTTTGTTTGATGAAATGCTCTTTTTAGAGGATTTCTTCGCAGGCAGACAGCGACTGAGTTATGTCCCTTATATTATAGACATCCGTGAGCAATGTCTACTAGTTATCATCAGCTGGGTCAGTCATTGTCATTCTATGGATAGTCTGTAAATTAAACCCGATTTATAATCATATCAGCTACAGAATGGTCAACATAGAGTGACTAGGATTGGTCATTAGTTCCAGCATATCACTAAAGTTATATCTTCTTTGGATATTGACCTAGTGCAACACCATCAGCTGAGCTTGACTTCCGTCATCATATGTTCATATGAACTTTTAGATATAATTAAATTATGAAATTTGTTGCATCGACAATAGTGCGGTTATTCACCACAGGGGCCAATGCATTTGTCGAATCAATTCGGATGTTACTTTTATTACCTGACGTGCATCACTCCTCGCTAATGCACGGACGAAGGCTGAGTAGTCACTTAGTGTTACGACACTGAAAGTAATCAGCACTGAGATTTTGGCGGTTGCTCATAGTTGGGTAATGTCTGTGAAATTTAAAATATCATGTGCAGTGAAGTGCATGTTGTGACAGAACTATTCTTCTTCATATTGTAAATAACAAGCGTCTAACTGTTAAATTTCTGTTTATTCGATCGTGAGTAGATCGTGATCTATATAGTTTTATTACTTTCTTAATGAAAGCATCATATAAACAATATATATTTGCATTACATTTGACTTGAACCTTCAAATATTTTTTACAATAGAATATCAAAATTTGGTTATTTTGTCTAGTCTAGCAGTAAGTCAAGTGTTACATTTGTACTATAAAAACCACTCAAAGTCAACATGTAAGGTGCGTTGCTGTGTATACATCATTGGCAATTTTAAACGATTTTAGACGAAATTTTCACGATTCCACGCTTATTAGGTTATTTAATAAATATAAGAATATTAGTACAGAATTTTATACAACCGTTAATTGTTACTCGATTTGAATTCGTAAGTCTTTTAGGTGAAGTTGCCTTTCGTCTATCACATTATCTGGTTTTACGCATGTAACTGTGAAACTATCGCCAATGTGGATCATTCAATGCCCTTTCCTACCTTTCTTCTATATTCACGTTAGAAATACGGCTGCGGCTACCTAACTCTGTCGTTATTAAACGATATCCGAGTAATATATCACAGTATCTAGTGAAGCTAGACACTGTGATACCTGATTCATTAAATTCAATAAATTAAGTAAATAGAATATTGAAAATAGATGTAAAGTTATAAAATTTATAAAAATTAATGCAATGGGACGTAGTAACTAGAAAATTCTATTGCTACAATTTCATGCAATATCTTTAACTAGTGGAGTGTTCCTGTCTGCAGAATCCAATATCTCTTACGTATTGCACAGCCATCTTTATTTTATCTTTCCTAACACAATGCTTTAAATAGTTCTCAAAATGTATCATCTTTCGTAATCTAGTTGCATCCTACCAGTCTGAATTCAGGCCTAGCTATAGCACCTCTATTGTTTTATTGAAAGTCACGTTATTACATAACGGCTCTAGTTTTAAGGTATTTCTCTAAGATATTTAACACGTTAGACCATGACATTCTTTTTGCCATATTGAATTATTTGGGACTTTACTCGTCAGCTCAGAATTGATATAAGGTATACCTTCCCTGGCACCTTCAAGGACGCCAACAGGCTGTACGTATTAATTACATTGTCTCTAACTGGTACTAACTAGACTCTTCAGAGCTTTATTCTTCTCTTTTCGTCATCCATTATTTGTAAACGATACCATGAAAATAATTTTGTAAATGTGTGAATAATTTGCAATTTTCTTGTCAAACTCTAGCAAACTGATTTGCCACATTGCCGAATATTCCAAACTAGTGTATATATATCAAAGTATAGATTCAATTTAAATAATTTTTTGATCTTAAGTATCGACAGCCCTACAGTAGCGTACGAGGAACTCTACGTAGCAATTTATTGCGGGCTCCTGCCACTTTGCTTTCATTTCGAATTCAGTTAACTTGGTAAGTAGAAGGTTTTTAGGTCTTAGACAAGCAGCAAGGGTCAGTCTTATATCGTTCGACGTTCCCTTTACAAATTATTTCTTTTACATGTTTGGCCCAAACAGTCTCAGTTGGGAATTTTTAATTTAATTAAGTGGAGTGTATTTTTCTTGTTCTATACAATTATAGTTCTATACAACACTGATCTTTGACTAAATAAAATTTGATATACTTTACATTACACTTTACACCAACGTCATATTTACACCTATCTAGCAGCTACCATTTATAAATATCACCGGAATTAAAAAAAAACCAAATTTTGTCTTATTGAGTGTATGAATCAATGCAATTTTAAACAACAAACAAAAATTATATTAGGTATTTGTGATTGGCATAAAAATAGCCATGTCAATAATTTAAAAGAAATAAAAGCCATAAATAACATTTTTGAATGTCTATTGATTTAAACCGTAATTTGTATAGTCCACGGCCCCTGCAGTATCGAGTGTCTAAATATTGTGAGGATATTGCGAACCAAATTTTTTATTGTGATTCAGTTACGATGTTAATTAGCGCCTACGAGAATTATGCAATATGTTCCAGTTTTTAAATGAAAGAACGCTTTTTGATTTTAGGCCATACATAACTGTGATAAGGTGATATGAAGAAATCAGTTAAGTTTAGTTTATTTAGCATAAATAGTCAAAAAGCGAAAATATAAAACGTATTGACTCTTTAATTTCAAAGCATAATATACCGGTTCGAATTACTCAACAATACTAGTTACACATAGCTTTATCAAGATAATAGTTAAGGGTTTATTTCGAGCTTTTATTCACGGAATTACATCTATATCGGAGTATTATTTCGTTAATTTATCAGTAAAGTTCTGAGAATTTTTCGGTTACAGTAATAATACATTAATAGTTTAATTTGTTCTCGCTTGGTTTTGAAATGATTTATGGCTGTGAATTAATTAGAAACATGCTGAATTAATTACTGTAACATTTGATTCAATATACTTAATCTAAGTAAATAGCGAGAAGTTTGTTACTAAAAAGAATAGATTCAGTAAAAATTTTTGAAAAATCATGCTTGAAGTACCACTGTATCGTGTTTAAAATTTTTAGTTTTAGTGCTGAATCTTTAATGTAAACAGATTAATATGATAATGTTATGCAAGTTAATATTTGTATATTTAATAAATATTGTTATTACTTTTATTAAAATAATTAGTTTCATGGTTTAAGATAACAAGCTATGCTGATTTTTATTATGCGATGTTTATAGATATACACTTTATAGACCTTTAATTGTTGTTTATTATTTTACATCATAACCAGTTACAATATAAAGAGAGTCCGAGTCGATGTAAAGTTATTTAGTTTTTATAAGAATTCCTATCATTTTAGAACAAGTTGATTATATTGAATTAAAACCTTTTTATTAAGTATATGTATATTCATTATTATCAAACAATTACGGGCAGAAATGAATGACCAAAAGTGTGACCTAAGCGGAAGTTACGAAAGTCTTTCCATATGATATAAATATTCAGTCAGAACCAGCTCTCATCCCGCGTCGTCATTGGCTTACATCACAGCCTCCGAATGCATTACCAATTACTCTTTTTATTCTTTGTTCTTAGGCTTCTGACCTGTGTTACTATCGGCCATTGTTCTCACTCGGTCATTTTTTAAAGCAAAGGAAATGATAGTCATGCTGCCAACGCGTTAATGTATTTTATAGGTTAGTGGCAGTTCGCTGCTCTACAATTTAAATATTTGTTAAAAGGTACAGTTTAAATGTCAAATTGACGCAATAGTATTGTCGAATCGAATGGTGCGTGTTGGTTGTGTAATAATTATTCAGCAAAACAGTTATTTTCTATAAAACATGTTGCGAGATGGTGCTTCTTTCTGAATTATGCAACTGGGGTCAGACGGTCGCGTGTTGCGTAATGTGTCGCCCACACGGTGAAACGAACTTTCTACCAAACATACACACACCTGTGTCGCTTCGAATTGTTAAGATGACGTAAATTAAGACGCTTTAATAGGAAATTTTATTCTCTGGTTATATTAATTTCTGTTTATTGAATGAAATAAGGAAAAAGTTGATTGTATTAAGAAAATTATGACAATTTTATCACGTCTGTCTACTACAAACGAGAACAGAGAGAATGTACATATGAATTAAGAATTATTTTAGGGAATACAACATACAATTATCGATTTTGGCAAGTAAGGTTTAACCAAGGGATCTTGAGAATAAAAAGGAAATGTTGGTTTATAAGTTTTTTATGCAAAAGAACTTCATCATACAACTAAACATTAAAATTACTATTTACATAAATACATTTAGGCACCGTAATTTTTTCTCTACTTATCACTAGAATTCGCCGGCTGAGCAGGTATCACATGTTAACGCGCTTCATGCGCTGTTTAGTAAGGGCCAGATTGGCCGGGGGGACCGTAGGAGGAGCTCAGTCCACCGGAGGAGCCTCCGTGTCCACCGCCAATGCTACCGCCGTGTCCGCCGCCGACGCTGCCACCGTGTCCTCCTCCGATGCTGCCACCATGTCCTCCGCCAATGCTGCCACCGTGACCACCTCCGATGCCACCTCCGATACCGCCTCCGAGACTACCACCTCCGATACCACCGCCGAGGCTACCACCAGAGAGACCACCTCCAGAGAGACCACCCAAACCACCGCCGAGACCACCGCCGATTCCAGAGCCACCACCGATGGCACCACCCTCCTTCTGGGTCTTGTACTTGATGAAGTAAACTTCGGGTTTGGAGGGCTGAGTTGGGGCGGCGGTGGGGATGGTGATGTCGGGTTGCTCGTCGGGTTTCTTGACCAACACGTAGACCAGGGTCTTTTCCTCGTTTTGGGCTTGGGCAGGGATGATAGGCGCAACAGGTGCGGGAGGAGCCGGGGCCTTAATGAAGATGATCTTGTAGTGCTTCTGGGGTATGCCACCTCCGGAGATAATTTGCGGGCGCTGTTCTTCAGGTTCTGGGGGTGGGACATGGACGTAGATGTGCTTCTGGACAATGGGGGCGCCACCGAAACCGCCGCCGAAGCCGGAAGAGAAGCCGCCGCCGCCGCCGCCGCCGGAGGAGAAACCACCACCAAGGCCGCCGCCAAGTCCACCGCCAATGCCGCCACCGAGTCCGAAGCTGCTGGAGCTCAGGCCGCCGGAGGCAAAGCCGCCCCCGTGCCCGCCACCGAGCCCACCGCCGAGTCCACCGCCGAGCCCACCGAGGCCGCCGCCATGTCCTCCGCCGATGCCGTGCCCGCCGCCGCCCCCATGGCCGCCACCGATGCCACCTCCAAGTCCGCCACCGCCGGGCGCGTTGTAACTGTATCCCGCCTCGGGTCGAGCCGAGCCGAGCGTCGCCACAGCAGCCAAGACCTACGGCAGAAACATCACAATTTTAAAACTGAAACACTGTCCAACACCAATCCATTAATCATTATTGCAATTCAATCGATTGAGATGAGAAGTGGAGCCGCCGACTGCACTGAACACAATCCGCGAGCCGGGCTCGGGTGCGCGGTCACAGGAGCGCGGGTCACGCACGGGTCACATTCACTTTCACTGTTCACGGTACCTACCAAGAACGCTTTCATGTTGTCTCACGGAGGTGTCGTGGTTGTGTGATGCTCTGTACCTCCGACCGTTGGCTTTTATACAGCGGGCCGGTCGACGCCTCTCTCCCTGACTCTTCCTAAGATTCGGCCTTCGGCCATACGAGAATTATGATTTTAATGATACCCGTCCGATTCTTCTATGGTGAAAACAATGTGGATCTCGAATGGTCATTGGACACTTTCACAGGCGCACCTATTGAAATAATTGATATGTCAACGAATTAATATTTGATTATGCTATTGTTGGAATCAATTTCACAGTCATCTTGCAAGATTGGGTCCAGATCGTTGTTTAGTTTGGCGCGACGTTTGAAAACCCGGTGCCTGGTGCATGTTTGCTGTAGAAATAAGTGGTTAAAAAGGAAATTCCATTAGATGACATAGAAAGGTTTGTAAATACGTAACGGTAAAAGTTGTCAATTTAATATACACATAATCCAGCACCGTCATGTGTTTAGTTAACGTCTCACATTACATTGAGATTTCATAGCAATAACTATGACATCATAAAATATACGAATTTTACAGTCTATAAAACTGTATGTATGTATTAAAACAGCTAAGAAATTTTACAGCTTTTATGTAATTACAAATGGTAAATATAGTTATTTTGTCATTTGCGTTATTGGAAATTAAGAAAGGATACATTGGTAAAGTTATGGTCGGGAATTTTGTTAATATTATTATTTTTACAGTTATTTAGAGGATTTCGTTGTGTTTACATTCCAAAATGTAATACTAGATCAAATTTGAAAATAGTTAAGCTTGCAACAGGTTGAAATTATTTCGTAAGATGCGGTGCCTTAGTAAAAGTTAACTTAGACTTGCAATAGAAAGAATACTTTAATTCTGATTCCATTCGTGTGAAGTTTTGAATAAATAAACATAGCCGAGTTGTTAAGCAGCGGTCTCTATAGCTGATATGTCAGATTCGAGTTCCAGTGGAGGCAGATGTTTGTGTGATAAATGCGGCATTGGTGTGTTAATCATGGCTGTTAATTTTCTGTCAAAAATATTTACATATGTTTATACATATTTGTATATGTATCCCTTACCGATGATCCCTAACACAAGCCTTACAGTGCTTACTTTAGGTTAGTTAACTAAAGCTGAATGCACGTTATTTTAGGTGACCAGTTTTCTTAGTATAGCGATATAAGGTTAGAATTGGATAATGGATATAGATTCCGTTATATTCGCATATTAGTTTTTGTATGTGTTTTTTTCAAGCGGGACGTAATATGTTTGTGAGGGGCCAACAACAACTTGTTATAATATTATTAATCTTAATAATTAAGCCATATATTTAGACAGAATTCCATGAAAGCTTAGAAATTATGATCGTAGTCGTAACGGTAAAATTTGTAACAATTCCCTGGCGCTGGCCATCAAGAACCGTTACCAAATTGTTACCAAACATGTTAAGTCACAGTATCCCTTAATTGCATTACTTTCCAGCAGAGAGCTTAAGACAATGGTACCAATTTTAATGACTTTGGTACATAGTCGCGGTGAGTTTGATTTGAAATTATGAAAATATTGACACGGCAATTTTAAATAATTTTTGACAAAATTACATGTTTTGCGGGGTTTACTTGTATAGTTTTAATGTTTTACCATTCTTTCGCTTCCGTTTCGACCTACGCAAACTCCATTGTAAATTCGAGGTGAATCAAAATATTTATTTATTAACAATTGAAGGCTTTAAATCAGTCGGTACTGTAGGTATTAACCTTTTTCTGGAGTTAAACTCTCGTGTAAGCTTAAGCCTAACTTTTCGAACTTCATTTAGCGTTTCAAAATATAAAATACTAATGAAATGAAAATCCATTCCAAATGTACAAAGTAATAACTTAAGCGATGTTAATAAAATAAACTAAGCTAACAATTTTATTATTACTCCGAAACAAATTAAGTGAATCTGAATTGAATCGGAACATATCAATATAAAACGACATAACATAATAAAGATATATCAAATATTTCGTTATTATGTTGATAAAGTTAACATTGGCTTAATACGGTGAAAGGTTGATGGTTACAGCAAAATTTCGTAGGGTTGGATATATATTTGCGGGTCTAGCGGTGATAACTTCAATACGGTTTGTAATAGACGCAAGTTCGGTTTCTGCATAAGTTTTCTCGTGCGATGTAAATTTTAGCTTCATGAAGTAAAAAGAAAAATGAAGAAAATATTTTTTAACATTCTAACCTGGACCAATTTCAAGAAAAACGTTGCTTTACATAAGTAAATTTCTTCCATCCATTGCTTCTCTCCTTAAGAGTTACGATGGCGTTGTGGTCTCCGCACAATTCATTGAATCACGAGATATGGGTTGCGCCAGGAAACGATACTGTCATGTTCCAATATATTTTGGATTTTTAATACGCACATTTATTTGACGCTCGTACTGGTAAAAGATAAATCGTGATGCAACTATTATTATTATTCGTGTAAGTCGGGGCTGATATGCATCACTGCGACCTATTAAGATCTATTGTGATAAACCTCTTTATGTAGGTTCTATGTAGGCCCTACAGTAGCTCCCTAACTGGGCACTGACCAAGAAAGATAGGATGTTCCCAGTTCGGATTGTTTTTATTTCATCTGGGTCAAGTGTGTAGCGTTTTATTTATGATATTTAATAAAAAAAGAAATTTGCCAGCTAAGATCAGGGTGTGGGTATAATCCTTATCGGAATCGAACCGACCTGGTGATATATGTAGATATTTAGGATTAATGTTATGGGCGCCTCCACATACATACAAACAGACCTTCAAATGGTTAGGTGATAAAATTAAACAAAGAGGATTATAAATGTAAGTTTATAATTAACATTTTTAAAAGGAACATTTAAATACAAAAAAAAATATTTATACACAAATCAAAAAAAAGAAAGTATATATATATATAATCGTCCCCCATTCAATGGGCACGGTATTTGCACACATTACACTTCAAGTTCAGTAAGTGTTGAGCTGAGCCATCCTCCATTCGTCACCCAATGTGAATGTCACAATGTCAGAAAAAATAATTTCTCCAAAATACGGTGGTTCACACACGCAAAACAGTAAGAATGGTAAGAGGTCACCTTATACGTTGAGATTCCATCGGTGATGGCAGGGATTTCCGTTGATAAGTAAGACAACCTACATCACCGCATGGCTGGGTGCATGAAGTCACGTTGGGATGAAACGGCCCAAACGCCCTATATTTAAGGTGATTCCGAGGTATACCGTGAACCCTACAACAATGTACAAAACATGAAATATCTATCCCACGAACATGTGGGGAAATCTTTAAAAGTTAAACAAAAGAAGAAATTACAACTCACCATTATCTGGGATTGCTTGACGAAATTAATTAAGGCATTACGCCGTTATTAAAAGAATATTAAAAAGAAAAAATATATAAAGAAAAAGAAAAACTAATTCGTTTTCATGGAGGCCTAAAGCGGCACATCCGCCAGGAGAGGAACGCCGAAAGACCCATCCTTTCGCGTCCTCCTCGCCGTCGTCAAATGACAGCCAAGACTACGAAATAGCCAATAAATCGCCACGGAGCGGATCACCATAGATCAAGCCGTCACGTTCCGAATTGGAAGTATCACCGAGTGAAGAAAAGGCGGAATTGTCCAACAAGGAGAAAGAAACGAAAACTTCTTTTAATAAACCAAAACAAAAGAATTTGTTTTAAGTAAACTCCTAATAGATAACGTTATGTATATATTAGTTATGAAAATATGTTGAGGTTTACTATAACAGTCCATGGCTTCACCCTATCAAACTCTCTAAAACCATAGATCTGTATATTGAAATTTAAGTTTTAAATTACAACCCCAACTAAAACTCCTATCACAGACTCAACACCATCTGTATGTTAATTAAATGAATACAGAAACTAAATGTTTTGTCCCTATGTCCATCTTGTTATAAGTAAAATTTATGAAATATAAATTAAGACAATAAAATTGCATTTATGCTGAGGCTGTACAGGTTCCGATCCCTTCACTCTTACTTTCACTTAAAAGGTTAACAAAAAAACTAAATATCTGTCACAAAATCCTAATAGAATATGTAAACAAGAATGAAATTTGTAAATTAATAATGAAATCAAAAGTATTCTGATGATTAAATTGTGCTGAAAGCATAAGCAAAAAATAACACGTTACAAAGGATGTGTTTCCCCAGGTGTCTGCTTCTTTTGTGAATCAAGCGGTTCAAAGTAGCACAAGAGGTGTATTGGTGTTTCACGCTCTTGTTCGCAGAATCTGCATGTGTCAGTGTCCTTAAGTTTCATGTTGTAAAGTTGTCTATTCAACTTGCAGTGACCGGTCAAAGCCTTAACCATCACGCTCAAGTTACTCCTGTTAAGCTTTAATAGCTCGTCAGTGCGTTTGCGAGAGTATGGTTCGATTAGTGCTTTTGAGTGTGTCATCCCGGACGTATTGTGCCCCGTGATGCAACCATACCGGTTAAAAAAATTGTACGCCTATAGTAGAAGTAGTATAAGCTGACTAATCCGCACTACGCTAGTGTAGTTGTCTAGGATGTAATCGCCCTATGTAGTAGTATTTAATAGTAGTTAGAGTAGGTTTGTGCCCCTAGATAGGGGTGAATATGAGCTTTGATGATGATGGTGAATATTGGACTATGTTGTGGCATTTTGGTCTTGATGCTAGGTCTAGATGTGTGAATTCTAAGTTTGACGTTGCGTCTAATGCTTTTATGGTAAAGGAAAACATTGTGAAATACAAACCGAATATTCCTACTACGAAATTCATAATCTACTTATCAATCTGTACTGGGTGAGCGCGGTTATTTACTATTTGCCCAAACTTAGGGTAGCCACGAGCCTATAGGCGGGGATGTATATTCACGAGCTGTGGTAATCATAGGGTTTCCATGCAATTCACATATCTAAATTTAGAGAAAGATTAAAGATTTTCAGTGTACTTAATTTTATTGCTGCAACGGAACGCATTTTTATAGTTCTTGAACCGAACGCTAGATGGCTTTGGGTTGCTTCAATAATTGTCAGTCACATAAGGCCACTCGTTTTGCCTTGTTATAAGTAATACTAGTTCTATAAAACTCAACCATAACTCCAAAACAATAACATAATTCATTGAACTTTCATTCTTTCAATGTTTCTTGAATACAAAATTTTTTTGGATAACTTAAATGGGATTTATTGCTGTAAAATCAATATGCACTTTATTCACCACAGACCTTTACAATTACTTACCAAACATATATAAATTTATGGATATAAAAACAGCAAACCGTAGACATATGCTCACAACTTGAATTATCTTCAATAGTGGTAATTATCAAGTGTTTCTATTTATCCATTTTCTGTTGTTAAATGTTTACAATATTCTTGATAATAGATCAATGATCGCTAGAATCCCAAGGTGGATTAAATCTACTGAATAATAAATACTTAACTACCCTACCTGAATTAACTCAGGTGAACTAAAAAATATTTCATTACCGTTGACATCGCCATTACTACATAATTCAAGGTTTAGAATAGAAACAAATTGCTAAAAAGTCCAAGGTTATAATATAACTTGATTCTAACTTCTATGCTATACAGAGAAATGGTTGTTTTTCTATGGCAGCATTCAAGTTTCGTTTCTTTTCTAATCTCTATAAATTTTAATGAATTATAACTAATTAACATAGATTATTGTATAATCACTAGTATTTTACATAACAATATACCTGTAAAGTAAATATATAGTACTAAATAAATATATTTCATGTAATTTAAATTATTTCGTTTTTCTATTAATTCTGGCTTTAATTATTGCATATAAATATAAAGTCGTCATTTTCATCAAAACACGAGACCTAATCATGTTAGGTCCGCCTAATTCAACCAAGCTGGCCCGGTGTGAATTTTTTGACCTCACCTGAAAATTTTTTCGTAGGTGTATGCAGTTTGCTTTACGACGTTTTCCTTCTTAGTAGGAACATAAGAATTTATATTCAAAAAACACATTAGTACTTAATAGAGTCGACCCCAAATCTCCTGATTCTATCCGGGATTAGGGCTAGTGACTATAAGAATGTTGAGACCACAGCGGAGCCCACTAGCAGCAGACACCCACTCCTTATCAAAAATAAGAAATACCAAAACAATAATATTATGAGATTTATCATCCCAATTTTATAGATAGTTAATTTATGTAGATAATTAATTATTGAATGATGTATTGAATTTTATAAACGCCGTCTATACCTCAAAAATAACCTGATTTTTAATGCTATAAAGTGATAAGCATTAACGAACCTGTGGAAGTTAGTTGTCTCATCCATCATATGATTTTGTTTGACAGGCTTAGCGAGACTGCAGAACAGATTTTACAAAAAACAAATAAAGTTAAAAAATAAAATAAATATTTAGCTCTCTAATCTATCTAAAAATTTATATAAATTCTATTCTATAACAGTCCGTCGCTATTGAGTAGTGTGCTTAAAATACTGGTAGCATTTATTAACACCGTAAATATTCTTTGACCCAAGATATTCTCAGCATTTTGTCACCCGTTGCTGCAACCAGACGAGAAATTTATTTGAATTATTTGTATTCATATCTATAAAAAAGTTCAAGATGCTATCCGAAATTCTCAAGTTTTTGATGATCCTCACTAGCACGGTATTTTGAGTGGTACTCTAATATTATTTGAAACAAACTTTACTGAAATTGGACACAGAGCCTATGAGCTTTCATACTGGTTGCCAGAATAATATAAAAACTTTGTAAGCAGAATGTGAAACTCTTATGTAAATTTATGATAAATAATTAAAAATTAATAAAAGGTTCTTTTATTATTTCGCAATTCATTAACATGGATTTTTCTGTATTGCCTAATCGCGGTGTCTCGATTATGCGCGGTATTTCCAATTTGTGATTTTCAACATTTATTTCATTCGACAACGGCAATAGAATTGTTAGGAAAATTGAGGCGGAGACGTGATAAAGTTTGTTTTATAAGAATTTGGCGATAGAAAATCAATATTTGTAGAATAAATAAAGATCTGTTTATTATTTATTTATTTATTTATGTACACAACATATCAACATATAGAAAAAACAATACGAATCAAGAGGTACATAGGTGCTGCTTATTTCTAAAGAAATTTCTACCAGCAGACCTGCGATAGGAAACAATATAATGATACACTAAAAACTACAACTAT
The DNA here is from genome assembly GCA_036419045.1 of Scirpophaga incertulas. Lineage (NCBI taxonomy): Eukaryota > Metazoa > Arthropoda > Insecta > Lepidoptera > Crambidae > Scirpophaga > Scirpophaga incertulas. Next base: position 7,512,650 of record CM071641.1, read on the forward strand.
TATAGTAATTAAATCTACATATATATTTATAAACATATTCACATACATACATACAGACACACACACACACACACACACACACACACATATATATATATATATATATATATATATATACACACACGCATACACATATATATATATAAATATAAGGTTACAATCATATATACATATTTTATATTATGTAGGTATATAAACTATCAATGTCAATAGCTAGAGACAGGAATTTAAATAGTGTTCTCTGACGCGGCGCTTAAAAGTGTGCAGTGATTTACATTCACGGATACTGTGTGGTATAGAGTTCCACAACCTTGCAGCGTGAACGGTAAAGGAATTGGAATAGAACTGAGAAGAATGGGATGGGATAACAAGGAGGGTTTTAACCAGTGACCTAGCAACAGCGTCTTGTCGGTGGACGAAACTGAACCGCTCACATAAATAGGAAGGATAGGATGGAATAGGATGGATAGGTTTATGTGTTTATTGCACTAAATAACACTGGAATATTTTTTGTTATATACCTTGACGCTGCCCAGGTGACGTTTAGGCCACTAGGGCGTTTAAGGGTAACATTTGAAGTAAATATTCTCTTTCAGAAATTTTTAAAATATCAAATAACATAAATATATGAAGGAATATGATTTTTGTCATATACCATTGTGTTGTCACATTCTTCCTGTATTCTTGTATTTGTGTATGTCTTGCTGTATTGTTATAAATAAAAGCAATTTACTTAGTAAATGATATCTTCGAATTCCCGACTACAATTTTTTTACTTGATATAGATATTTACGTGTTTGACATTGAGTTTAAAATCGGTAAACGAAATTTGGTAGATTTGGATAATTTTATGCATTTTTTTCGGTATATATATATCATTTTCTGGTATACTTAGGCGTAATTATGTTGTAATTGTTAGTAGGAATAAGCCGGCTAGTACTAACCATTCTTATTTATTATTTTTATTTCAACGAAGAGTAAGAGTATTTATCGCTGGGTAATGCCAAAAACGGTGATTTGATGAAATCACAGATGTTATGATTTCAAAGTAATTTTATCGTCTTCCTGGATAAATTTGGAGATTAATTGGTTATCATTAATCTAATTCAGTTCAGGGACACATCCCTGAATTGAATTAGATTAATGACAAAAAATATGTTATTTCATAAATTCGCATTTCATCAGTACTAAAAGATAATTATAACGATGCTATGAGTTAAGGACTAATTAAGGATTTACTAAATCTATATATGTGAGTAAATTGAACTAGACAATACGTATCTCATACGATACGGTATACGATATTTGCTTATGCAAAGCATTGTTTTTGCTTTTGCAAGCACAAAATTGGATTTCGTTATCAAACGGCAATATACTGAACATTCCATTTTAGAGAATCATTCCAATACATTTTATTATAACGATACGAATAATATTTTAGGCGTATGTGTTGTTCTAAATTCTGTAGATGATAGGTTAAATACAATGTTAATGTAGTTCTTATAATGAACTTCTATTATCATTCTATTTTCTTCTAAAACATCCAACCTTCCTACATTTATATTGTATATTCTACATTTTCTGTTCCATTCAAATCTTTAAAATGCTTTTCTTCTCGATATCAAACAATATTAAAAATAAGCTCAGGAATCGTTTTCGTCAGAATAACATACTGCAATATTATGTTATATTAATATGTATACAGTAATATATATTAGTACATTTCAAGAAGATTTTTTTTATAGGATAAGGCAGCAAACGAGCAAACGGATGGACACCCTTTTAATGGCCTTTTAAAAGGGAATAAGGGGGGAAGGGGAGGTGGGCCTCTGGTACCCTGGTTACACCGGTTTTCTGTGAGGCCGTGGTATCACTCCGGTCGAGCCGGCCCAATTCGTGCCGAAGCATGGCTCTCCCATGGTAAAAAACCGGTATATAACGTTATAACTCTTTTTATTTAACACTACAGCGTAATAGTAGCGTATCCACAGTTTGTGGCCATAAACACCCCACAAGTAGGTACCACTGCAGGACGAATAAAAAAAATCGGCAGTTTATTTTTATGACCCTTTGCCAAAAAAAATATTGTTTATCAGCATATCTTCATACAATCTTTGGTCCTTTAAAACAGGCGTGAAAAAGTATCTTGATAGTTGACAAAGCGAAGATAGCTAGCGCGGTTTTAGACCCCATCTCTGCTTACCGTCGGTTGTGTTGAAGCCATTTTCTTGGCCTACTCCATAAGAATACCATGAGATTTCCTTAGTGCAGGACTATAGACTAACAAATCGTGTTAAATTTGTTTTGAATATTTAATAGATTTTTGAACATTTTATCTAACCGACATAAAACATAAAGGAAAACACTTTTTTTATCAACTTGCCACGTCATTACTAGCGAAATACGAGTTTTCCTACATGTCAAGTCTGACGAGTTGATTTGTGTACTTATGTAGTTGTGTAGTATGTTACTCTCAATCAAATTGCCAAAATATCAATTTCTTTTTGCAAAGAAAAGAAACGACTATTTCTCTCAGTTCCAGTTAAAAGATAATACGGTTTTTCGATTGCATTAGGAGTAAAATCTAATTTTACTAGAAAAACAACTTTGACGACATTGACGTTGTACGAAATAGATTAAAAATGTCAATAACTTTATTAATTGCGGATATTTTTGTCGCTTACCAGAACTGGAACGTTTCTCTTAAGATTTTACAGGAAACAATGTAATAGCTAGCTTCTTAGTAATTAATCCATTAAAATATACCCACAAGATGTTGAATTATAATTCAATTGAAGTCGAATTTATTATGTAGAAAAAAAAGTGTTATTGGTAAAATAGTGTAACTATGTTTCTATACATAGAAAAGCGACTATTATAGATTCTAATGTATACTTATAATAAATCTGTAGAGAGATTATTTCTGTACATGAAATATATTTCCAAAATAACTATCAGGGGGTGATTAGGGATCGATACTGATGCCAAAAATTCAATCAGTAAAATTTTTGTCTGTCTGTTTGTATAACCGTTATAGAAATAAATCCGTCAAGTAGTGACGGATTTTAACGAAACTTGATACAATTATTTTTCATACTCCTGAACTAGTTTTCATACTGAACTAGTTATAGTATAATTCTCATCACGCTACAGATATCAATAGGAGCAGAGCAGTGAAGGGAAATGTTGGGAAAACGGGAGAAGTTACTCCATTTTTTATGCTTCCGTCGCGTGTTAAAGCTACACAGAAATCATGTATGACGAAAATGTTCTCCTTAAAATTATATAAAAATATCCCACGACAGCATATTTCTATCTTTTATGGATGACTCACAATAACACGCAGGGTCGGACTGGGCCGAAAGAGCCCGGGTGGCTGATCGCAATTCTGAGGCCCGAGACACCTTTTTTGTACGATGCATAGTTTCCGAGACATGCACGCGGGCAACTGTAGCACAGGGGGCCCGCGCAGCGTTTCCCCTTGTGCTACGTGCCCTGCCGTATACCCGCAACCCAGGTCTGTGGGGGGCCCGCGCAGGCTGGGGCCCGGTTGGCAAATGCCATCTCGACTGTATGGCCAGTCCGACGCTGATAACACGTATAACTCCCAATAGCTTAGCATTTCATTATATTTGTCTACTCTTACGTTTATATCATTCTCAGTCATTAAAAATGCTACCTAAAATTACGAATCCACGCGGACGATGTCATGGGCACAGCTAGTATTATAAATAAAATAAAAAATTGAAGTAAACGTGTAAAATATAAGATAAATACAAAATTATTGGGATACAACAAATAAGTGAGCCGATTCACAATTATTAAATAAATATAATCGTCATCAAAATTACTCTAGCTCTTACTTATCCCTATTGCGGGACACGAGCCTACCCTAACTATATGTATGTTAGGTCATATAACGTCTTTGTGAACGTCGCATCGGCTGCAGTTACAGACGTCGGCAAAGTAGCGTCCATGTGGTTTTATGCAAATTATTTAAATACTGAAAGTAGTTACAAAGTGATTTCGCTAATGGCACCAATTTCTAGCGTAAGCGTTTCCATCGTGTTCAGGGCTATAAAAACAAATGATTCTTGATAGTACAAATTACATTATTAATTAGTAATTCAACAGTAAATGTTTTAAAATGACCAATCACTACTTAAACATTATTATTTACTGTTTAAAAACGTCGAGGTAAATATAACTTAAATTAAAATAAATAATTAACTTACCAATTTATTATTATTTATTAATTAAAATAAATAATAATAAATTGATTGACAAGATCAAGCGCGGGTAGTTGTTGAAAACTCTCGCCTTTTGGATGTACATACCCGCATTCTCCAGTCGTTTCGTGACCACGGTGGGTGCAACTGTGCCGCAACGGCGAGCTAAATGTATAAATAATGATTAGTCCCGTAATTTAAAATATTTACTGTAATTTCAATAAACTATATAAAAGTGCTAGTATATTAACATCTACACTTGTTATCATTTGTGTTATGTTCTTGATCATAATAATTATGCCGTCTGGTAATCAATTTTCTCTAACTCGATATTCTCATTAGTTCCTTAGCTGAAGTGAGTAGTGAGCTGTCATATCATTTTCATTCAGGATTTATGTAGGTAATACATAACATCAAAGGGACTTGTGATTCGTCGGTATTCTCTTTTGTGCGTTTAGCGCGATTATCTCTTGAAAATCGTTAAGGAAAATTTATCTGGATTAAGTAAGTAAGCTTGAGTAGAATATTGAGCGATAACAATAGTACATTGAAATTTTCTTTAATGCTAGTCTACGCAGCCTCAAAAGATAAAAGCCTCAATTAACCTCGAGAATTGGTATAACATAAAACAACAGATCCATACCATATCACACGACATTTTTATTAATTATATAAATAGACATTAAAGTAACTAATTATATAGGTGTATAAGACAAAAAAAATGTGTTCACTAAGTTTTAACTTTGACTTGACACAATGCTCGAAAGCTTCGGTAGGGTTTTCCTACTTAAGTATGGGGAACTACTAAAATTGATTGATTTTTCTATTTTTGTAAGAAAATCTTAATGCGGTTCACAGAATATATCTACTTACCAAGTTTTGACAGTATAGTTCTTATAGTTTCAGACGGACTGATAGACAGATAGATAGACATGACGAATCCACTTGCTACGAAACCCAAAGACACATAAGGGGTAATAGAAAAAAAAAACCCGAATGCGTTTCTGTATAATATAATTAAAAAATCTTACAAGAAAATCGCAGCAGTCATTATCTGCAATGTTATATTATATAGATATATGATCTAATTCACTAAGCCATTTTGCGCAAATTCGACATCGCTATTTATAAATTCAGTAACGATGTGTTTACAGTTAAACCTCAAATTTAAATAACAGGATAAATTATTAAAATTTAAAGTTTCATTACTGCGATCTTCGAAACTTCTCTCGCACATCAATGTAATATGGCACTTCAAATCGGCCATCATTAATTCAGCAGAGGCGGACTGAATCGATTTTTGTTTCCTCCACCTATTTACCTGAACTTTCTCTGTCTTGACACTGAATGAAATATAAATGAGACCATTCATCTGAAAAGGATAAGAAATTGTGTTTACAGATCAAAAGCAGAGGAAGTTTCATCTTTATGTTAAGCCCATAGAGGGTGGCTCCCCTATAACTAGGCTTACTTATAGGGAAGTTGAATCAAGTATTTAAAAATTATATCATAGATTTTTTTAAGGCCATTGTAACACAAACCCAAGAAATAACTGTGAAACTTTTAGTAAATAAAAACATTCGACGTAGTTTCACTAGTATGCGGATTTTATAATAAAATTCTAATAGTTAAGTTTTATAGTTAACCCAAAGCCCGGAGCTTTTGATCTTGTAATCAAATGAAGTTTAATTTAAAACAAATACGCTTTGACGTTTAGCTTTAATTTAAAACCACATGTGAATACGTAAAGGTATAAAAGTATACAATTTATCAAAATACGTTTGTGAATTTGCTAATAGAAATCGTTCAAAAACCCACTTTACGAAATTTGGCCCAACTGCTGCAAAAAGTTCGACTTTTGGGTACCAGGATTGATACTTTCACTTCCTTTTCGGCTACTAATAATCGCTTTACTACCTCGTTGTTCATATGTGCTACTGCTGAACCGGATTCCCGAGTCGGATCCCCATATTTGACCTGGGTTCTTTAGTATTTCTGTTTAGTATTGATCCTTTCCTCTGGATAGAGTTTTAACTTACTAACCTTGATATGTTATTTAAATACTGCAAAGTTGTTAATGTATTTGATAAGGTAAGGCTCGCCACCATATCGGATTTTTCTATGCACATTATCAACTTAGAAAAATATATAAGAACTAGTAACCTACGTCAATTACCTACTCCAATATATAAAAAGCCTAATTACAATAATGAGTATGGTAAGAGGATGTGGAGGTATGCCTTACCCAATATTTTAAACGAGTTGCCACAAGCCTTAATTGAGAAACTTACTACAAATCAGGAAATTACTAAAAAAATAATTAAACATATGCTCAAAAGCTATTTTACAACATAAAACAACAGACTGATTGTAATTAATTAATTTCCTTATATGCAAATAATCTTGCAACTTGAAGATTAAGCATGTAATTGGTTAAAAAATGTATCACTAATCTGAAATAAATAGTTTGAAAAAAAAAAAAACAGTTTTAATGTTATGTTATCTTTTTTGTTATGCTTGCCAGCACATACGCTTCTGATCAACAGAAGTTTAGCTCTAAGTCCCTTGACAATGTACGACAACGCAGGCTACAAAAAACTAGAGGTTCATTTATGGGTAAATATATAATTTTTTATAACAAGAATAAATATAGTGTGACTGAATTGCCTTTTCTAAGTTCAAGGTACATGTTAAATAAACGCTAATGAGTATAGGCTATTTACAAACTCAATGATTATTTAAATGACGCCAATGCTTGGTGTTGATTGGAAGATATTACTCGTACATTCTAAATTGTAAATATTTGTTTTCCTGTATAAATTGTAAACACATATGTACATTGTATGATAACGACATAATTTATTGTAAATGTTGTTATTACTTTTGATAAAGCTTATAAGTTTCTTGCGCCCATTCTTCTTATCAGCTAAAAAATACGTCCTGAATGGGTGGTAGGGAAAAAAAATTGGATGATTCAAAAGAGCTTTCTATAAAGACATATTTGAATAAACTTAATTTTGAATTTGAATTTTTGAGTTTTGAATGATTTATATCTCACTTAAATTTCAGTCAGTTTAACAGCACAAGAGTAATTACAAAATAATCTGTTCGCACAATCACTTCATAGAAGTAAGGAGTTCTCATTAACACTTACCATATGCTCATAAAAGTACATGATATTCGTGCACCCTTCTGAACAGACAGGTTAGCTTACTTTTTATAGTATTTTTTATTTGTAGTTAAAGCATTAGTGTACATAACCTCCTTTTTCATAATAATCATATAGCATAAAACATATATAACAACAAAAAAATACAATAGATGCTAGTAAAAGGAAAATCTGAAGAACTATTATATTATACAGCTGAAGAGTTTGTTTGAAGGCTCTAATCTCAGGAACTACTGGTTGGAATTGAAAAATTATACTGTGACTAAAAGGAGCGATTAATCAGTAGAGAAAGTGGAAAAAAGAGAAGAATTATTACATATTGAAGGGCTTCGTTGCGTGCGCTGCCTAAAGGGTTGAAGCCACCCAAAAATATATATGAAAGAATTATTTTCCTCTTTAATATAATTTACATAGAGTATTTTGAAATATATATATTTTAAAATTTGTTAATCGTGATCATAATTGTTGAGATGGTTAGATCGAGAAATAACACAGTTTATTACGTTACTTTTATTTTGTGTTCTTAAATTTTCTTATATGCGTTCGACATGAATAATTTGTCAAAAAGAAAAATGAAACGTTAATTTGACAAAGACTAACAAATCAATAGATACAGATTATTAATTTACTTAATTACAACAATAATAACAGAAATAGAGGAAGTCGTGGGCAACAGCCACATTTATTACAAAATAAATATGAACAGGTACCCGATTCAATGTTTTTCAGGAAGAAAAATTTATATCAAGTATCGATGGTATCTTAAATGATTGATCGTGTTTCGTAGATATATAATAAGATGCCGCAAAGGTACATAATTTCCGTATAGAAATAGGAAGTAAGAGATTTCTCTTTCCACTCCAATTCACTTTATCTGCAGTCCACTGATCAGAAAAGGTAGTAACAGAAATTTATTTATATAAAAATTGTATTAAGGAAATGTTCTAAAGCGCGATGTTTAATACAACCAAACAACATCAATATGAAATAACAATCACACAAGATATACGAGTATCTCAGACACGAGAGAAAGATGCGCAGGCGTTGCGCTCTATTAACTTTGTTCATCATTCCAACACATGAGACGGCCGGTCATTGCGCAGCTGATATTGTGTTATACCAACAAAAATAAAAACTTTCGTGCAATACGTGAAACAATAGCCGTGCATTAGTGCGAAATTTGGATTGCTACTTATTGATACGATCTTTAGTTTATTTATATATTCAAGTCTTTGGAGTTGGTATTTTGCCATGACAGTACCATAGATAGTAAATTTATATCTTAGATAGAATATGCATGACCTAGAACTTATCTCCATGTATAAAGGTTAAACAGTGGAGTAATTGCTTTAATGTGGCGTCATTATAAAAAGTCTATCATCTGTCAAAATGTCAGAATTTTAACAGTTAACAACTGTCTAAGCGGCCTTAGATTATTAAAACTTTAAGCACAACAGCATAGCTTATATAGCCCCACCGAGGGGCACGAGCCTACTCTATGTTAGAATGATTAAGGTGTAAGTCAACCACGCTATACCAGTGCGGATTGGTTGATTACATACATCTTGGGATTTCTTCGCAGATGTTAGAAGAATGCCTTACGATGTTTTTTTTCACCGTAGGAGCGTCAGATAAATTCGAAGAACGAAAAGCATTTTTTTTACGGACCTGTGCTGAAGCCTCAAATGGCTACGTTCAGTTTTGCAATGAGTGTGTTTGAGGCGCACGAACAGAAGGTTCGATGCCTTGCTTGCTAACGACACCGGCGACCGTTCCGGAGTCGTTAGGATCGAAACAAAGGAGTCTACTCCACGTGAGCGCGCCGTCTAGTGGCTCGGACGCTCAAGATCGCCGTGCAGTGGAGGGTGAGAATCTACCCGGTACGTGACAGTACCGGGTATATTTTTGACGAGGGGTGAGTGGCTCGGATGTGCGCGGTGTGTAAGCGTGAGACGTGGGTGTGTGGCGTGAGGGACGACGCGGTGGGTGGCCGGCGGAAGGGATTCGTTAGCGCGTGTGATAGGGTCAGGCGGGTACGAAAAACACATTGGTGCATAGCAGAATATACCCCAGGCCCCTCGAATCACCCGATTCATTCATATTGCCGAGTTTACAGCGTCACCGACGCTCCCCTGTGATTGTTATATTATATTTAAAAATTCAATAAAGTGTTGCCTGACGTAATTATCTGTTAACTTTCATCGTCACCAGTTGTAGTTTGGAGCTATGACTGCTATGCAAGTCCTCTAGAACCGGCGCTAGATCAAATTTGGACGTCACTGATATCAGCTTTGAGTTTATACAGTTAGTTTATGCTGACTAAATTCGAAGTGTCATGCAGGAATAAAACGAAAATTAATTTCAGCGTACCTGTGAAATACGGATAATACTTATTATAACATTCTTTTACATAATCGATAATATTTAATTTCGATGCGCTTGGGATTAGAGTTGTCTCCTACAAGATTGATTGTTGTTACTAAGAGACTATTTGTAGCAGATCAAGGGGCAAGACATTGTTATCTGGAATCCCATCTATATACTCGTATTTAAAAATTAATGCCAATTTTCGTTGTAATTTTATAACATAAGAACGAGTTCACCTATCACATACTCAAACCAAATATTAAGGCTTTCATCATCACAGCTCATATACGTCCCCACCGAGGGGCTCGCCTACCCTGACTACATTAGGGCGATTAGGCCTTAGTCAACCACGCTGGCCCAGTGCGGGTTGGTTGACTACGTACACCTTTGAATCGCTTCGCAGATGTACGCACATTTCCTCACAATGTTTCCCTTCACCGTAGGAGCGTCGGATACATGTACATGGCTTTGTTCGGACTATTTAGTAGATGGTTTATTTGAAATTCACAAAAAATCGGTCGAGCGGTTCTTCATTTATCACATTTTTTGTAACAAATGAATTCAATAAATGGTGGATTTTTTTGTATAAGGATTTTTGTGTCAAATAAAAACTTTATTAAGATGGAGATTGTGCTGTCAAATTGAAACTTTTTTCAGTGTTGATAACATAACTGAATGATATAACAACATAAATAGTTTTTTGTTTAAAAATTATAAAAAAAATATCCCATGACAGCATATGTCTATCTTTTATGGTTGACTCACAATAACACGTGTAACTCCCGATAGCTTAACAGTTCAAAGTTTCTGATTATATTTGTCTACTCTTACGTTTATAACACTCTTAGTCATCCCTAATTAAAATAGTTAACATTATTAACTTCTCCATAAAAAAGAATTATGGAAATCGGTATAAAATTACGATTCCGCGCGGACGAAGTCGTGGACACAGCTAGTTTGAAATATAATAATGCATTATACAGGCAAAGTACTTTGCTTATTAAAATAAGTGTGTATATTCTTTATATTCACGGTGGGATGGTACGTTTAACTCATATTGACTCAGTAACTAGTACATTTTGAGTTCAAACGATGTCTAAAAATGTCTCAAGAGACATAATTTATAAAATGTCTCAACGACAGGTTGATGATCACAGAATTCACTTTCGTCCAGACTTTTAATACCATCCAAATTATTTTCGTATATAGATTACAAATTTGCTGATATTTTATCACACGAGAGGAATACTATCGGCTAAATAATCAAATGATAATGTGAACTTGATTGATAAACTTTAGCCTCTTGTAATAATCTTGTGGTAAAAAAAATAAATGTTGTAATAAAAATGTATGGAGCATAATAGCATAATGGAAGACCTGATGTTGGGTATAACATTGCGAAGCTGTCTCAGGGTAGAATATACCCTACTAATATTATAAACGTGAAAGTTTGTATGGATGGATGTTGGTTACTCGATCAAGTAAAAACTACTGAATGGTTTTGAATGAAACTCTACAATAATATAACTTATACATCAGAATAACACAAAGGCTACAATTTGTGAAGACATACGCCACGCTAATATAAGCTACTCGAAATACTAATCCTACGCAGACGAAGTCACGGGCACCAGCCAGCTGAGATGAGATGAGATGAGACGAGACGAGACGAGACGAGACGAGACGAGACGAGACGAGACGAGACGAGATGAGATGAGATAAGATAAGATAATGTCATAAGATGAGTTTTGAGTATGAATGTGGATGGAGATAAAGGAAGAGGAAGACCAAAAAAGGAATAGAGTGATTACGTCAATGATAAGTGTTGCCGCAGATATGACGCGTAATAAAGGAGAGTGGATGAAGAAAACCAGTAGTGCCGACCTCACTTATTGTGGTATACCACAAGGACTGATGAATGATTATGATGATGAAAAAAAAAATACAAATATTAGAAAACAGTAATAGATAAAGCAATTGATAAAGCTTTCGAATTATAATAGAAAATAAATGTGTGTATTATTTTTGTTTTAATTTAGATTCTGCGGTGATGAGTCCAGATTTAGAGAAGTTATATTGCTCTACAAAATCGGTATCCACGATAATGTTACCTATTGGCGGTTCATCTTAAGCGTCCACAATGGGGTAAGGAAACTGTTCAAAATTTACGCACACAGACGTAAGTTTGCACCGCATCAAGCTTTCTATATATGTATATGTACTATAAAAACTGCCGCTACTACAAGCCAATTAAGAGATATCTCACGGTCAATGGAAATAAATGACGCGTTACTGTCTATACCTAAAGCCCTATTCATGGTTAAAATAATAACTCAATAAATCGGTAATTAATCACGTCTTTGCTTACATCGTAAACAAATAACCGATTCGTGATTCAATACTTCGTTAGTGAGATCTTTGCTAATTGATGTTTCTTTCATCAAACGATATCTCATAAACATCCGGACCATAATAAGAGGGTATTTTTAGGTATTAGGGTGTCTCGGCCTATATAGACCAATAATAACAAGAGGAAAAACAATAAGAAACTACAGTGGTTCCGCATTGTTATACAGAAATATTTTTTTAATATTCATGATTTTCGACGACCTTGAGTAAATAATAGAAAAATGGCGAATAATTTATGATTTATTCATCCAAGAGGGATTGTCGTCTGTTGTCGATGAATACTGGCGAGGACTTAGTAATTAAAACTAAATCCTTTTGTTTCGTTTTAACGAATATGTCACTTGATTTAGTCTGATTACTAACGAATTGTAATCTTATTTGGGTTTGACTAATGGTTTGTCTGTGGTTAGATTTTGTCTTTATCGGTCCTATTCTTGTATTTTTTTTTATATTTGAGCTTTTCTCTTATGTAATATTTTGCACAATAGAATTGGTTAAGTATGAAAAAAATATATTTTGATTTTGTCTGCCTTCTTAATTTTTATGTCCTCTTGTATATATCAGTATGACTGAAATAATTATGAATAATACACGTTTACTCGTCCTTAATTGATATATTCAGAATCTTAGACAGAAATGACAGCTAGAAGCAGGTAATATCTAGCCTCAAGTTACTGCTTTGCACAGTTGCTTGCGAATATACATTGAATCGCTCGAACAATGGACTGCTTCGGGCGTTCTGCAGCACATATATTGTTAAAATAAAATAATATGTGAATGTAGACTTGTACTTTTATTCCTGAATTCACCCTCCAGTACACGGCGATCTCTCTTTGACCCAATCCTAACGACCCCGGAACGGCGCCGGGGTTGCTAGCAGGCAAGGTGTCGAACCCTCTTGCTGTGGCCTCCTTCTGTGAAGCAGTGATGCTCCAGAAGGAGGCCGCCGAGCGGGGTCGGGAGATGGCCGATCCCGCTCGAAGAAGGCGGCGCCGGGCTCGGTAGCACAGCTGCGGCGCCGCCACGGGTCGCCGGCGGGCGCGAGGAAGTCGCGACTGCTACGGCGACCCGGGATGGACCACGCCCCTTCCGTGGCCGGGGGGCGTCGTCGGTGGAGGAGACCGGGGGAGGTAGTAGCCTCCCCCGAGGAGGGCTCCCCTCTAGGCAGGGGAGCGGAGGCTGGGGGTTCCCGGAAGTGGCTTTATGTTCCCGGGGGCTCCCTACATGCCTGAGGAAGGCCATCCCTGAGGTTTTTAGTGGGTAGGCCTCCCCCTTCTGGGGAGGAGAGCCCCACATAACCGCCGGCTCGCCACAGCCGGGGTATGCAATTTAATGCATTTTCCTCAGGGGAACAAAAAAAAAAAAAGGTGTCGAACCCTCCGTTCGTACGCCTTCCACAAACATACGGGAAAGCTGAACATAGCCATCTGCGACTTCAGCATATGTCTCTCAAAAAAATCTTTTCATTACATTTCTTATTTTAGTTCACCGTTAAATTATATTTCTTATTTTAGTTCACCATTAAACGTGTTGTCAATAGATACAATCTTCCACACCAACTAGCCAAAGATAACACTAGTTTACAAAATTTTACTTTTTATTTATACCCCGAACCGAATGTATGTCAATATGTTAATGTACCTTCCCTAAACCTAAAAGTGTTAGCAGAAATATTTTATCACGTCGGAATTTTTTTCTGCAGTCAAATGTTTTTTTTTAACTACCCGACGTGGTGGTGATATTTTATTTTTTATTCGTTCGCTTCAAACGACAGTTACTTTGCTTTGGATTGATTTAAAATGGCTAGCAGAAAGTGCAAACAAAGTTCTGACCGTTTTTGTTATGTTTGTGGACAGTTAATATTGTCAAAAAAGAGAAGACCTATCGTAGATTCGTTAAAAACTGCATATCTTCATTATTTTGAGAAAGCTGTAGAATCAGGAGAAAAAGTTTACCTTCCATTTGGTTCGCCAATGCTATGGAGAGAACCTAGTAATCATGAAAATGATTGTAACTTTTGTGTTACGAAGACATTGGGATATAACAAAAAAAAAAATAAGGCAAGTATTATGTATGCCGATGTTCCACTGTATCCACTGTACTTTGACTTTGATGCCATTAACGATTAGGTTTCTAATACATACAATAATAGCATAAGTCTCCGGCCTACTAAGTGCTCCCGTACCACATCCCAATAAATGTTTTAAATCAGATGCCGAGTCAGAAAAAATTACAAAATGTTTATACTCACATGATTCAGCATATCTAAGTGACTCTAATATAGCAAGTAATCCTAAGCTCATAAAAGGCAGATTTAAATTATCAACTTGAAACTTTGCAGCAAAAGATGTATGTGAATCAAAATATGAGAAACCTGAGTTATTATTAAGAGTATCTTTAGATGCATCTGTATATATCTGAATATAGTCTGGAAATTCATTAAAGACAATAGCGTCGAGAGCTTCCTTATAACCACTAGGTTTTGTATGTTTTTTGACTGTATCTATAGACGTAATTGCGATATTAATTATGTTTTCCAAAGGTGGCAAAGAGGAGTCTGGCTACGGTATATATCATAATTCTTAACAAAAACTGGGGCTCATGAAAAACTTTGTAAAGGCGCTTGACAAAAACAGTGATGCTTTCCGGTATTCGCAAAAAATATTTCCAAACATTACAAAGGGAAAACTGAACGAGAGTATATTTATTGGTCCACAAATCCGTAAAATTATGAAAGATTCTCAGTTTGAAAACCTTTTATCGGTTAAAGAAAAGTCTGCTTGGAACACATTTAAAATGCTTGTAGAAAATTTTTTGGGAAATAAAAAAAGTGAATATTATGAAGAAATTGTTAACAATTAATTGAAAAACTTTCATGATATGGGAGTAAACATATTAAAGATTCACTTTCTACACTCTCATCTGAATATTTTTCCTGACAACTTAGGAAGTATGAGTGACGTACAGGGTGAACGTTTCCACCAAGATTTAAGGACTTTCGAAGAACGACATCAAGGGATGTCGTTTTCATTTTGGGATGAAAATATGATAGGGAATTACTGTTGGTCTATTATAAGAGAAACTGATTCAAATAACTATAAAAAGAAAGCAAAAATTAGTAATTTTTAAATTATTTTTGTATTAATCCTAAAATTTTTGTATTTCCCTTCAAGAAAATAAATATTCTTTAAACCAGACGTGACAGAATTTTTATTATTTTTTTCTGGATAGTTCTTCCTGAACACAAAATAAAATAACAACTTTCAGCTGGGGTAAGAAAACCGTGTAAACTAGTGTAATCTACGAAAGTTCTTATACATTACGAGATACCAACACATACCATTGGAAATTTCAAGCAGTGTGATTTGGACTGCATGAACGTGTATGCAGTCCCTGCATATTGGCTAACTGCTCAGTTATCATGAGAATGCATAAGACTTTTGAATGAAATAACACATTTCTTTTTTTTATTTTATAAGTCTTTGCAAAGTGAAATGTATTAAGTTAATTGCTCTTCATTTTCACTTTAAAAAATCGTACGAAGTTCGAAGAAAGAAAAAAAATATATATTGGTAATCAGAATATATGAATTTGTAATACAAATAAGGAAATTACGTGTTAATCTCTGCTGACGACAACAGAGGACTCCAGGAACATATACAAGTAAAGATTGCTTCTGCGTTAATGAAACGCGTTAATGCCACTGACTGAATAATTTTCCTTGCCTATAATTAATATACGCAATTACTGAAATGCTTCGTAATTACGTAGAGTGTCAAAATATGGTTTACCACCATAAGGATGTAATTTGTTTTTGCGTCTCGAAATGACAAAGTTAATTTTCCTTTGCAGTGACTGTTCCAAGATCGTCTTTAACATACTTTATTTACACGCGAAGTTTTGTTACAATTGGTAAGCCACTTTCTTGGCGTACTATAGACAATGATTAATGCCTTTTTGTTCACATATTTCATAAAATTCCCTAAAGAATGGATTTTGAAATCATGAATAAATTCAGATTTATGAACATTTCAACACTCCTGATACAATATTAATAAAGTTATAATAACAAAACTCTACTATTATTATATTGTAGCAACCAAACTGTTGCGTTTAACCAATCAGAATTCGGTATTATCACATCATCAAAAAATCTAAGGATTCCTATTGGTCCAACGCAGCTGTTTTTACAATAGAATAAAGACTGATAAGCTTTTCCGAGTGAAGTTAGTCAGGCAGAAATGATCTCGAGGACATGTCATCTCCGCGACCAAGTGAAGTCATCAGACAATTCACACCGCCAAACAAATAAATAAACCAACAGTCAGTTTAATTTTTTTTTATTTATGATATCTTAAATACACATATGCTGCAATGATTCATCAATCAACACTTAGTTATGACAGGAACCTAATCGCCTTAATAACTTTATAAAGGTCACGTTGAAAATAGCAACGTGTAATTAAAATTATCCATTGTGAAATGCTTGCATTTTAAATCTTTTATATAGGTACGTGACGTCTCCATCAAACGCTGCGGGCATAAGTAGCGTCTTAATTAACCTTTCTAGCCAGTTTAACAGTTTTATTTAGGAGGTTTCCTCTATTTCTACGAAAATTGGTATCTCACCACGGTTCTCATTCGATTTGATTATTTGTTCGAATCGAAAAGTTTGACAGTTATATTTACAGGTACATTTCGAAAAATTGCTTTTGACAGGAATTATAAACTCTAATAACAAAGACAAAAGTGTTATCTTTGACATTAGAAATTCAAAATTTTTAGTTTATTAATCAAAAAAATGTTTAGAGCGTAAAAAGAGCCGACGTCGTTTGTGCGAAAACATTAGTATATTGTCGATTCCCGACTGGGAGTAAAAAGTTGCAATCAAAGATTACTTCACCTCATTAATGGATATAAAACATATCTTATCAATAATATTCACAAGACAATTTTTAATTAAAAAACGAACAACACAACCCAAAAATATATCGTAATTTTATATACACTTTAGGTAACTTTATTTCATTACAGACTAAAGTTTCAACTACATATGTATTGTATATTTACATTTGAGACTATGCGGCTTGTTGTTGTTAGTTGTCATACTCTTGTTATTTATACAAACTTTCATTTTAGTAGAATATAAATAATAATATCAGTGTTGTAGTTCGTAGTGTTGCGTACTCCTTGGACTCCTGGCAACCTTTTGTACACCTATTTTTGAAATCTATGTTTTTGTATTCGTTATTGACATCTCTGTTTACGTTAGTTACTAAGATATTTAGCATAGTTGAATTGGTATTTTCGCTTCGTATTAATATATTATATTTTCACCGCTATCACGCCTTTCCCTTAGAACTCATACATATTCTTATACAGTCCACACCTTTTTTTTTTTTCTTTTTTTTTTTTGTTTCCCTGAGGAAAATGCATTAAATTGCATACCCCGGCTGTGGCGAGCCGGCGGTTATGTGGGGCTCTCCTCCCCAGAAGGGGGAGGCCTACCCACTAAAAACCTCAGGGATGGCCTTCCTCAGGCATGTATAGGGAGCCCCCGATACAGTCCACACCTATCCTTTACACGTAGTATTATTCATTCCTTTCGATTATGAAACATGTCTATAAAATTTAAATTATAAGTACAATAGAATAAGACGGAAGTAAAATATTTGTTCTTTGACAAGTTTTGGATAAAAAGTAAATCTCCTGTTATACCAATCACATCCAAAATCTGGTATTTCGATTGAATTTCTCGATTGAATTTTTACATTTCTCTATCGTTCGTGTGAGTTTATCAGTATTTAAAAGAACTCAAAGGCGTAAATAAATAAATATATATTTCTAACACTCATTCCAATTATCGTAAACTAAAGTAAGCACTGTAAGGCTTGTGTTATGGGATCTAAGATATCGGATAGACCTACATATATAAATATGTTTTAATATAAAAATATATATTATGATCTATTATTAAGAAAAAAATGCTCGCATTCATCACACAAATATCTGCCCGTACCTCAAAGATGGCGAAACTACTCGGCTACAGAATTCGTTAGTAAATAGTGTTATGATTTTCTAATTATATGCAATTCGTATTTAATTTAGTTACTCACTCTACACTCCATCAATATAAGGCAATTATTACGAAAAAAGATGTAATCTAGGTAATTCTAGTTACACTAAACACACTTGTATTTGAACGATATTCCTTACGTTACGGTGACGGATCTAAAATGAAGAAGTATTTATTCCTGTGGAGTCGTAAAAACCAGTGGGAATAATCGTAATTGGTTTTGTAATATTAACTTATTGTTATGAAAACTCGACAAAATTCAGGAGAGACGTACGTATTTTTTGCTATTTCAAAATAATCTCTCTGTGTTTATATAGAGTTCGTAATCTTAACTTTTTTAGCTTTGACATGAGTCGCTATTCGTGGTGAATACTCGTATCACATCGTAAAAAGATAAACTTATAAGCTTTTTTATTTCAGCCGCTATTTTATTACAGTGCTGTCTGTTCGATAATTCTTTGGTAGTGAGCTTTTCTCTGTTAAATTGAGTCATATGTACATTATTATTCTATTTGGCGTAGTCTTCTTGCAAACGAATTTGGAATACTTAATTTACTGTTCTATTTTGTCGATGATGTAATATGTAGCTTTCCTGCTAAGAACTCTTAAGCAAATCAAATATACAGCATAAGCCAGAATCAGTGCTCAGGTCGTGTGATCCAGGTTTATGGGCCTGTTACATTGCACTATCATCATCACCTTGACTAGTCTTTCTAACTAGACTTATCAGTTGCCATATTACGCAACTTAAATGACAAGTGAAAATTATTATCATCGTAAGCGATTTAGAATTCATTGCTCGATTTGAAATTGAGAAAATGGTAAGATTTTCTATATCAACTGGCAAGGTATTTAGATTTCACGATGATAAACATTTTCACTTGTCATTTGAGTTACATAATAGGTCTGCTGGAGAGCAAGTTTCGAACTCTCGATATTCAAAATTAGACAGATATTATTATGCAGTGACAATGATGGATGCTTTTGTCGAACGATATATGGTGATCAACAAGTTCAAGCTCGTATAATTGATATGATTCTGCGATAGCCGCTTTTGTTACGTGTTGCAGTAAATTTACGGAAACTGATTGTTTAACAATATCTAGTCTAGGTTAAGATTAGGAATCAGGGTGGAATTAGTAATACTGGTAGTCGGTAGGGGTTGAAAAGCGCTCAAGATTTTTTTTATTGCCTTACGTGGCAGACGAGCAAGCGGCACACCTGATGTTAAGTGTTAACCGCAGCTCATAGACTTAGCAATCCCAGCGGTGGACACAGCTAAGCCGCTACCTACCGAGATAAGATTACTCTCTTTAAGCCTCGTTTGAAGAGTGACATGTTATAGCGCAGGGGAAACACCGCAACAGGAAGATCATTCCACAACTTACATGTCCGTGGAAGCAATGATCGCTGGAAACGCAGCGTACTAGACGGGAAGGGATCCAGGTAGAAAGGGTGAAGTCTATTGCGGCATCGAGTGGTACGGTGATAGAATGGTGCCGCTGGTACCAAGTCAAACAGTTCCTCGGAGCACTCCCCGTTAAACAGCCGATAGAACACGCAAAGGGCTCCAAAGTCCCTCCGCTGCTCCATTGACTCCAATTAAAATATTAAAACTAAAATATTTAAATCTAATTGTTACGAGGGATGTTCGTCTCCATCGAGTATTCATCGCTCAATTTCGTATAAGGATTTATGTATGTAAAAGTATAATATTGCTATCAAGCCAAATTTTACTACTTTGTAACTAAAATGGCGATATTTATTAATCCAAAGCTCACGGTTGTTGAGATACTTGTTTACCTTACAATACCATAATATAGTGTCTGCGGTCAATTTAATTCCTCGATCCTGAAGCAACACATATTTATGGAGAGTAAACTATCAAAGTTTATGAGATTGTTGATTGAAGACCAAATTACTATGATGCGTTTCGAAGCGGCCGCCATCTTGGGAAACAGCTCAAGCATCTGTCAATCAACTCCGGCGCAATGTTGTGCTAATGTCATTATGAGTTGCGTGCTAGACTGATGATTATGGTGATCTTTGCCATCAAAGAGTTGAAGTTACTTTGTCTGATTAATAATATTCATATTAAAAAGTAGTAGTTTATTAAATATTAGCTGACGCCGCGAATTCGTCAGCACAGATATTAGATTTTTTCCTACTTAATACTTATTTATTATTCTGATGTATTATCTATATTATCGTAAAGTATTATTGAAATCCATATATATATATAATATATATATATATATATATATAACATTGCACACTATCTATGCTCAATTTAATAATATCTTCAATTATATCATAATATGAAAGTTTAGATCTGTAGAATGATTTAGTAATTTTGTTACTATCAAAGAGGTTGTTATATAAAAATATTGGTTGTTTATATGTATTTATTTGATTATTAAATACAATTATTTAACATACAAACTATATACGCTATAATTTTCAATTATATCATAATGTGAAAGTTTGGTAATTAATCACCCAGTTCTGTAGATTGATTATGTAATATTGTTACTATTAAGTTCTGATTAAAACTGACAAATAGTGGAGTTTTATCGCTATTTTGTTAAGATTCCAACTTCCAAATTCCAACAATCACCACATAGTATAAAACAAAGTCGCTTACTCTGTCCGTATCCCTATGTATGCTTAAATCTTTAAAACTACGCAACGGATTTTGATGCGGTTTTAATATATAGAGTGATTGAAGAGGAAGGTTCATTTGTATAATAACACACATACAATAATAACATAAGCACCCCACGTGTTTTGTTCAATTAATATCAATTTTTCATTTGATTACTACATAATTTTTAATTCAATATAATTTTAAAAGCGTGCTTTTTAGTTTATAAGCTATAATTTATTATATACAACGTTCACAGTTACTCTGTAGTGTATTTAGTATCAGCAATGCACCCATGCGAAGCCGGGGCAGGTGCTAGTTATATTCATAAAGTGTATTCATAGTTATATGCTATGTACGAGGCCCCTAAATCTGGTCCACACGTCGAGGGCGTTGATTCTGTCTCAAACTGTAAAAATCTTAGCAGGTAGCTACCCATTATGTCAATGACAAGATAGAGCGGGTAATTAAGCATTCCAAATTTGTTTACAAGAGCTGATCAGTTGACTACGTCAAATAGAATAATGAAACATATGACTCAATTTAACCGAGAAAAACTCATTACCTAAGAATTATTGAATAGACAGCACTAATAAAGTAATGGCTGAAAAGAAAAACCAAAATGTATTTATTTCTTACGATAGTCTCCACCGAAAAGCGACTCACGTTAAAGTAACAAAGTTATATAGACACAGAGTGGATTATTTTGAAACGTGTTTCATAATAGGCTCATCATGTAAAAGTGAAAGTATTATACGTTTTGAAGGGAATACGGCGACTCGGGAGGGACCACGCCCCTCCAATGGCCGGGGGACGTCATTGCCACCACCGAGGAGGGCTCCCCTGTATCGACGGGGAAACGGAGGCTGGGGGTTCCCGGAAGTCGTTATCGTTCCCGGGGACTCCCTATATGCCTGAGAAAGGCCATCGCTGAGGTTTTTAGTGGGTAGGTAGGCCTCCCCCTTCTAGGAGGAGGTCACCTACCGATTGACTCAGATACTCACCGGGCACGGCTGCTTCGGCGAGTATCTGTGTCGAATAGGACGGGAGGGATCGACACATTGTCACCACTGCGCATTCAACCTCGTTTCGGCCCAGCACACGCCGGCAGAGTGCCCCGCGTGGGCCTCCGAGCGCCGAGTCTTGGTCGCAGAGATCGCCGGATCGCCGGGTCGCCGGCGGGCGCGAGCAAAACGCGCCCGTGGATACGGCGACCCGGGAGGGACCACGCCCCTTCCGTGGCCGGGGGGCGTCGTTGGTGGTGGAGATCGGGGGAGGTATTGCAGCCTCTCCCGAGGAGGGCTCCACTGTATCGGCGGGGCAGCGGAGGCTGGGGGTTCCCGGATGTCGCTTGGCGTACCCGGGGGCTCCCTACATGCCTGAGGAAGGCCATCCCTGAGGTTTTTAGTGGGTAGGCCTCCCCCTTCTGGGGAGGAGAGCCCCACATAACCGCCGCAAAAAAAGGCTCATTATGTAATGATTTTTATAAATTTTAAATATTTTTTACACTTACACCAATTAGCCTAGTCCAAAGTGAGCTCTGTAAGGCTTATGATATACAAATAAAATATTTTAACAACCATGACTAAGGACACAAACATCCGCCCCCACAGGGACTCGAACCCGGGACCTCTGACGACCTCCATAGTCGAGTGGATAGTACACCGGTTTCAAGGTGTCGCCATCTCTGAGGTCCCGGGTTCGAGTCCCGGTGGGGGCATATGTTTGTGTGATGATAGCGAGCATTTGTACCTTAGTCATGGTTGTTGATATATATTTCTATAAAAATTATTTATATATGTATAATATATGTATGTCTATCCGTTACCCTAGATCCCATAGCACAAGCCTTACAGAGCTTACCTTGGGCTAGGCTAATTGGTGTAAGTGTAACAAATATTTATTTATATTATTATTATTTATTACCTCAGATAACGACACCTTGAAACCGGTGTACTAACTACTCGACTACGGAGGTCGTCATTCTGTTGCTATCAAATTTAATGGGAACTGACTAATAGTGGAGTTAAATTGCTGCTTTGTTAGATTCAATGTGACAAATATATTAATTAATTAGCAATGTAACTGCGCTGTCAGTTTCTATTGAATTTGATAGCAACACAATAATATAGTCAGCCTATTGATCCGAGGCTTTATCATCTAATTCAATTGAAATTGTTACAAGTCTTGTTTTAAGGCTGTGAGAATCTCAGGATCATTTTAAAATTAACATTTAATTTAAAATTACTAAGGAAAATACGTCAATACGAGAGTGGACATCGATGCTCACAATTCTGATAAAGGCCTTTCAATAAATGTGTTGTCCGTCTAAAAAAGATGTTGAATTTATTTTAGAATAAATTTACTAAATTTGATACTTCGAACTTTATGCGGGCTCATAATTTACTGATTTTGTATAAGACGGGATGCGTAATCACGTCTTCTATGTTTCAACCATCTGGGTCAAAGGAGTGTGGCGTTCAAAAAACCGATTATTCTAAGGATGCCCTCCTTCTTTATGGTGATATAAATTATCACTTTTGTTTTTTTTTTGTGACAAATTATAAGACTCTTAGGTACCGCGTTTTAATATGATAGAATTACTCTTTTATATTCACGAGGCAGTTCGAGACATAAGTTTTATATATTTACTGACTTTCCTTTTTAATTGCGTTTTTTACGATTTTCCATCTATTGCTAAGCCGCCTGCGTCGTATATACAATTATGCACTTATAATTGTAATTCTAAAATCATTTTTTTTGTATAGGTTCATTCTAAAGTTTGCTATTTTTTATAGGTGTCATTATCATAATCCCAAAATTATGTTTTTTTTTCAAATAAGGGGAAGAAACCTGTCAAATTGGACTTCTTGGTTTGTGAAGATTTTAAAAGCTAATTCAACGTGCTTGCAGTAAAAAAAGGCGACGCACAATATTTTGATTGCACCACAGCATTGGATCATTATTTTAACAGATGATGAACGTGTCGACTTCACGACGTGTTGGCTAACTGGAATATGATATTGTTCACGAGCTATTAATTTGCGAGTTGCAAGTGAATTTTTCATTGTGTTGCTCGTATTGTCCATGTCTTTGTGTCGAATGTAGAGCAAAGATGGTCATTTATCACGGGACTTGTGCTTTATGGTGCCATTATGTTGGGGAGGTCAATACAGTTTGCCAAGTAAATAATGTCAATTGATTTTGATACTTGTTTTATTACTGATATCTCCATATTTATCCTTGGTAGTAAAACAAGCTCTAGTTTACAAATAGAGTCAAAGTGAGTATTTTTAAAATCGAATTTACGATATATTTTTGTCTAAATCGCCACACGTTTCGCTCTAATTTTGCTGATACTAAGGATAGTATTGTAAAATCAAACTCAAGAAGAGATCTAAGTTAGAATCTCATTCTGTACTCATTTTTATATATCGTTTCTGCGACAGCGAAATTAAATATAACACACTATAGAACCTTCAATTGATGTTATCTAACTTGCAAAAAAACCTGCTTACCTAGAAAACATAACTTCCGAATACTTAGAAATGTATTAAAATCGATATATTTGTTCGGTAATTTCTTGATTGCACTCTATATAATTACATATATATGAATGAAACAACCCAAAGCAAAATACGAGGGCCGCTTGAAAATTACTGAATGCAGACACGGATATTTGTATTTCTCTACAGAGTTTCCACAAGTAGACAATACCGGTTTTAAAAAATCTGTTGTGTAAGTCATCCAAATAACAGCCTACTGCAACGTCTTCAGTGCTCAAAAATTATAATTCACCCATATTTTTAGGAGGATGGCACAATAGTCAAATCCCCATTTGTGAGATTGCATCTGTAACAAACGACCTCCATAGTCGAGTGGATAGGATACCGGTTTCAAGGTGATGCCATCTCTGAGGCCCCGGGTTCGAATCCCGGTGGGGGCAAATGTTTGTGTGATGAATGCAAGCATTAGTACCTTAGTCATGGTTGTTAATATATATTTCTATCAAAAATATTTATATATGTGTAATATATATATGTATGTCTATCCGTTACCCTAGATCCCATAACACAAGCCTTACGGAGCTTACTTTGGGTTAGGCTAAGTGGTGTAAGTGTAAGAAATATTTATTTATTGAAAAAAAAAAGTTTAACCATGATATCTTGTAGAAGGAAAATTATACATAAATAAACAATTTCTCCGAATGTAATCAAAGTAAAAACAAAGAAAATGGGCAAATGCATCAGACCGAGTTGGACTACTGTAACCCACCGGCATAGTATCCAAAGGATTCTGATTCATTCTGTGCCTTCGCAAAAATCGCTGTGGGGAAAAAATACAATAATATCATTAAGAAGAGTCCAGATAAAAATCCTTCGCTACAAGTATCAAACAAGGTCAACTCCAAAACTGATTACCGGGAGAAATGTACGCACGTTGCTATCTCGTGCAAATGGGAAAGTTTGATAATCCTGAATTTGAGGAGATCGTGAGTTTCACTATCTGATGATATGTACAGTAAAAGACTACTAACAAATTTTGTGTTAAAAATTAATTTTACTCGAGATAATTGTTTATTTATAAATATCCTTTCAGACTTTCCAATTTTATTAGGAAAAAACTAATTAATAGCCATTGTAATTATTTGAATATACTCATGAATTTCTCGTGGCATGTGTTACTATTTCTATATGTACTTTGTATTTTTATAAGTTGGGTTAAAATTGGAATCCAGTTAATTATTAAACACATGTCTAATCATGACATGTAAATTAAATGTCTTCTGCTACACCCCTACGGAGAAGAAGGCTTTGAAATCCTGTATAAGAACAACATAAATACAAACTTTAATAACGCAGTTAAAACTGATCAAATCAAAGTAAATTTATTTGATTTGCGAAACGAAAGTTATAGCAGTATATGATTCATACCGATAGGTCAAAAGTCAAAATGTTAATTTATTACGGATTCATGTGATGTTTGGACACGAGTTAATTTAATTTTCGTAGATATATGCGATGCACGTTTCATAAGGATATGTAATATCTGACAAATTAAATTTATTTAACTTTACATTTTTCTACACTTCGATAAAAAGGAAAGTTTTGACTGTTTTTGTTTGTTTGTTTCATTGAATAGGCTCAGAAACTACTTGACCAATTTGATAAATTATTTTACTGTTGAAAAGCTACACTATCACCTGCAAACCTGCAATAGGTTATATTAATGTTTCAAAATGTTAGGGATCTGTACTACTCGTATAACTTCAATAATGTGAGAAAAAATTCCAAAAAAAAACTTTCTTACATTGCATGCGCTGCAAGAACTATTGATTATAAAAGAAAATAATGTGTAGTACATTATTTTTTTACATCAAAAAATATTGCCACAGCTTATATTATGACATAACTATAATAGTTAGTATTATAGTTATGTCATAATATGTATTTTTTTATTTTAAAAATTTATATATTAATGCCACCACTAACAGCTCTTTTATTTATAATTTGGAATTAATCCATACCAAAATATTTAACTTTATATTTAAGTCTGCTTCAATACCAACCAATTATATTAATTTTTGAATTATTGAATTTGGACATTACATTCGAAAGATATCATATGTTTAAAAATGTGAGTTATATGAAAAATGTCGCATGGTCGCTGCTTATATAAAGATGTTCGAGATATACAAAAGGAGCAGAGAAAGTAATATATAGTAAAGGCCTTGTTATAACTAGTGCTTGGAATAGGTAGTTTAATTTTATGTATTTGCGATTTTGTTATAACAATATAAGAACAAAAAATATAATTTGATAATCGAATTTTCTTCATTTTACTCTTTTTTAATGACCTCACACAAAAACAGTGGAAATGGTCTGTCCCCTATTACATCTAAGCGAAGTGTTCGGACAGCGGTAATAAGTCTGTTCTTTATTAAATACTAGCGGACCCGACAGACTTCGTCCTGTCAAAGTAGTTATAGTGACGTAACTACAATAGTTAGGCATATGGTTTCGCGAAGTTTTTTGTAGATATTGATATATTCTATAATATTGTCGAACATTTTTTGTCCTATCATTAATACTCTTCATTTTATGGCAAATTTTTTTACACCTTCGGTTGTTTTAATAAGAATTTCTAAAGATTTCTATAGTAATCTAGTACTAAATATAGCCTATGTTACTCAGTGATAATGTAGTCCCCAATTATATCTATGCGAAGTGCCCGGACAGTGGTAATAAGCCTGTCCCTTATAACATCTGCGAAGTAACCACTTACCGTTAAATGAGCAGTCTTGTTTGTTAACATATCACATTAAAAAGTGTACAAAGATAAAATAGTACGCCCACTTATAAGCACAGTTTCTAGAATGGACTTTGTTCCCCATTGAAATTGCTTTAGAACTATGACTATACTCGGACGGGTAGTTTAGACTGGTCAAACTACTTACGCTCCAGGTACGACAGGTAAACCAGGTACGCTCTTGTATGGAATACTGCTCGCACCTCTGGGATGGATCAGCCCGCTACCAGCTTGAGGCCTTGGAAGCTATTGACAGACGCGCCAAAAGACTAATAAACGACGAGGCATTAACAAACAGAACTCTCTAGAACCTCGAACATCGCCGCCAAGTCGCATGTCTGTGCATTTTCTACAGGTTACATTTCGGGGAGTGTGCTCAGGACTTGCATGAATTGATTCCGCCTGCACCCTTCTACCATCGGACGACGAGACGCGGCCAGGGACTCCATCCGTGTGTAGTCAACATTCCACCTCTCCGTACCTCTCGGTTCGCTTCGTCCTTCATTATGTGAACCGCCAAGGAATGGAATTCCCTGCCTGCGTCTTTGTACCCTGATACCTATAATATAGGGATTTTCAAGGCAAGAGTAAATAGGCACTATTTGAGTTTGCGTGTTCCACCTTAGGCAACATCATCACTTTACATCATGTGAGATCGTTGTCAAACGCACTCAAATTCAGAACTCAAAAAAAAAATAACTTGTGACCTGGAATAATTTCAACAGGTCATGATTAATATATTATGCACTTAAATAATTTTTAAGAAATATATGTTTTGATTAATGATAAAATGTATAGCTGTCACAATGACATTGCATCGTTCATCCTGCACTAATTGTTCGGGTGCAAGCGATTAGAACACGAGGTAAATTTATCAGGAAAAACTCGCGAATTAGCCGAAATATTTTAATGAAAAAGAATTATCCAAATATACACAATATCCACATAGTTCCGATTCGATGAAGTGTTCAGTACTTTATCCGTTTAAAATGAAAGTGTAGACTTAATCTTAATATCTCCGAATCATTTGATATCATTAATATTTAAGTGAGAAATGTTTCGGTAACTTTCTATGTATTAGATTTGTTATATTTTTTTTCAAAATATTTGAAATTTGCCAACAGCTAATCTTTATATATATTAATCTTCTGTACGTGTGTTAGTCATTGAACTCCTCCTAAACGGCTGGACCGATTATAATGAATTTTTTTGTGTATATTCCAGGGGGTTTGAGGATGGTTTACATTCACAATACGGTCATCTAGATATTGTTTTTTGACATTTGAGACGTGGGACAGGACAACGTCTGTCGGGCTAGCTATTTTCAAATATTTCTAAATGTTATTCTGGAAGAAAAACGATTTTACCCGTCTTCTTTCTTATATTAATTATTTTCCATGTCTTCAGGTTTTATGCCTTATAAGCTACAATATCGATAGATCTCATCCGAGAACCGCGAGACCCATCTTCATCTGTTAAAAGAATTAATACGCTGGGTAAAGTAACATTGCGCTACACGGTACAAATGGCGCTATCTCTTTTTATACAGTTTTTCGAAATAGCTCTGCTAGATTATATAAAGATATTAAGAAGCGTGGTGTTTCCACAACGTGCGCTTCCACGTCGCATAACGTATCTATGGTACCAGTTCAAGTCCTATATCTAGGTGCCATCCAGAAATCGAGTGGTTAGTGTGCCTTCAAGGTGTTGTATATATATGTATGTATGTTCTGTATATATATCTGCCCCCTTTTTTTTTGTTCCCCTGAGGAAAATGCATTAAATTGCATACCCCGGCTGTGGCGAGCCGGCGGTTATGTCCCAGAAGGGGGAGGCCTACCAATTAAAACCCTCAGGGATGGCCTTCCTTAGGCATGTAGGGAGCCCCCGGGAATATCAAGCTACTTCCGGGAACCCCCAGCCTCCGCTCCCCTGCCTGGCGGGGAGCCCTCCTCGGGGGAGGCCACACTACCTACCCCGGTCTCCTCCACGGCCACGGAAGAGGCGTGGTCCATCCCGGGTCGCCGTAGCAGTCGCGACTTCCTCGCGCCCGCCGGCGACCCACGGCGATCTATCTGTCCCTTAGATCTTACACAAGCCTAGCAGTGTATACTTTAGGCTAGGTTAATTGGTGTAAGAAATACTTATTATTATAGTCCCTTATATGAATATCACACGTTTTTATAAGATACGGTCTTTTACAAGGCGTAATCGGGGATACAGATCCAATGCATAATGCGAAATTTCATGAAACATTTGTGCGCGGCGTGTACCATCTAGGTCTAATCTCTATCTGCACCATGAAAAATGCAGCTTACGACTATACCCAGTAAGATGCACAGAAACTATTGTAATTACTGGTCAAAATATTTGTAGACTATTGCATTTCAATTTTGGTGATAATTAAAACCGGGCTATGGAAGAGACTTCGGTCACCTGCTTTCTCAAAGCCTCCTAATTGATTTGAATATGGCAGGTGCATTTTCCTCAGGGGAACAAAAAAAAAAGGTGGTGACTCGCCGCCTACTAACCGGCCTCCCCAAAACGGCTAATGTCTAGTACAGAGATCGAGACCCTGTCGGCGTCACAACATTATTACACTTCCACCCTCCGAGCATCTGCTTTTGCGACTCCACTCTGTCCGGCCGACTAAGGCATACAGAGGCGGGTGGCATACGCCTCCCTAAGGCATATCAGAACCTTCGGTGACGCAACTCACTGACAGCTCGCCACAAGCTACTCTGAGGGAAACTGACTACACTGATATATATGATAAATGCTCCTAGCCGGTGATGAGGTCGTCATTTCCCTACGCAATCGTCACTTCACTGTGCACTTATTATGTGTTGTTATTATTCATTCATAGCGCAGGTACCATAATTTAACATAAAAACATTTGTCGGAACGTGTCACCGAAAATATATGTTGGATTAGTGCTGTCTCCTTGGACACATAGTTGCAAACTTGCTTAAATCGCTCAACAAAACCTCGGAACTAAACTTCCCTTAATTGACCGATCAAATTCGTTAGCATTACAAATTCGTGTAAACGAGGTCACCGCCCTAATTTGCAAATAGTTCGATCCTTAATTTCCGTAGCCGGGCAAACAGCTGCTGCCATTTTCTACAGTAAAGTACGCAGTAATTTCACAGCCATATCTCAGCAAAGGAATACTGCTGAATTGCTTCATAAATAGTTACGACGGATACACCCAAGCAGAAGACTGTTTCAGATCACCCATAGGTAAAACTGGACTAGGAGACGGACTAGAAGGACTAGGAGATGGATCAGAAAAAATGAGGCCAAGTGTCTAAAGTAAAGTGAAACATGTTCTTTGAGTGGTTAGCCAAAATTTTACATATATTTCACTACATTTCTAATAACTTAGTGTGTTGAGATTCTGCATAAAATTCCATTCCCTATATAATAATGTAAATTTCATATAGAAAGATTTCAAATACATTTTTATATGAAAAATAAAAACAAAAAGTTGTTTTAGTTCGTCATTTTTAAAGAAAAGTGCATGTGTATATAATATAACTCTTTTGTCTCTAAATGTATTGCGTATTATGAAATTTTGAGTATTAAAAAAAATATTTTGTACTATTTGCAAAGTATATTAAAGAATAAAAAACTCCACGCGCTGAAATAAATCGGTCGAAATGTAATTGAAGTATCTCAACTTGGTCCCTTCTCTATCTGTACATTGAGACTCAAGATTTACGCATCTAGATGCAAAGAATTTGATTACTAGTCAAACTTTTTATGAGCTTCTTCTTTCTCTTACCCTGTTCTCAATTTTATTTGGGGTCGGCACGCTGTCTTCCTATTCCAATCTCCTCTATTACTCGCTATTTCGACACTCACTATGAGCTATTTATTAATTCTATTTTAACTGTTTTATGTGACCAGAATAAGGTCGCTTGTCTTTTTCTCTCTTGAGAGGAGATGCTGAGAATCCTCATGGATTCCATCGCAACCAAGTGTCACAGTGATTATGTCGGACTCCAAGCCGATTGAGGTGGCTCGACCCCCCCCCCCCGCCTGGGTTGCGGGGCATGTGGCAGGGCACGTAGCACAGGGGCAACGCTGCCGACGTTATGACACTTCCACTCTTAAAATATTTGCTCTTGCGACTCAAGACCAGCCGGTTCAAGCAAGACAGAGGCAGTTGGAATACGGATGGTAATCTTCAGTGTCGCGAGAAACATGTCAGCTACCCTCAGGGTTTTTTATTATTATAGCGCGAAATAATAATTTAAGAACAGTGTATCACATGAAAATGTAATGAAAATGGAAATAAGGAATATCTAAGAATGTGAACAAATATATTATATTAAGGACTGAGATAACGTAATGGAACGAATGGAAATATAACAACAACACGTAGCGCCAACACCCTAAGAAGTAGAATAAGAAATGATACCAAAGTAGATAGTGACGAGATTATATTTTCCTGTGTAATATATTCATATTGTGATTTTGCATAGTAATGTTAGAGCCATTACGCCTTAATCAATAATCCAGTGAGGATGGGTTGACATCGCAAACTTAATCGTGTAGATGAAGTTTGTTCACGGATCAGTTTAACTAAGTACCTTTCACCTGACCTTTCTACCTATGACCTACCTTTCATAGATTTAAAGCATATATAAAAAATATATAAAGTTAATGATTACTTAAATAATCTTAATTTTAATAATATTAATTTCTATAACTTAATTGTTGTGTGTAATGTCAACGGATGAACGAGTTGTTATTGTCGCAAAAATGTATAAAACTAATATTGTAAAGGAAGTTCGACTCACACATAGGTTCAAAGGCAGTCTTCAGATTTATACTCATATATAATTGTTTTGGTTGAGTATTATGATATTTTAAATGACAAATGAAAAGAGGAGAAAGTTTCTTGCCTGTTCTTTTCGAAAAGGGCTCAATTTTCGAACAGGTGATTATATTTTTGCTTATTGCGTATTGTTTAATTTTTACATTTATTTTGACGCCAACAGGTGCCTGTAAATGCCTATGTTGAACACTTATTATTTTTAGCCGACTTCAAAAAAAGGAGGTTATCAATTCGACCCGTATGTACATATGTAATATTTCTCGAACTGCCCAGTTTTCGTATATGTTAGTCTATATCAGCGTCTGTACAAATCTGCCAAATTTTAAAAGAGTATGTATGTATGTACATTTTTATGTTTGTGTTCGCATATCTCCGGAAGTACAAGTCCGATCTAAATATTTTTTTTTTGTTTTACTAGGTATTATTTAACTTAGGGATACTGCAAGTTTCATGGAAATCGGTTGTGTGCTTTTTGAGATGGGGAATTTTTTATAACCGATTTCAAAAAAAGGAAAATAAACCGAATCCTTCGTACCTTACGTAAGTTAAGAAAGAATAAACACAACACAATTAAATTTTCACTTTCAACTACAGAAATATATACATACGAGTATCTACCTACAATACCAACATCAGGAACCTTTATGGACTTACTAATAACTACTAATAATACGTTTGGTATTTTTTGAAGTCGGAGCGCGGGGAGGGGTGATGTGTTTGGTTAGATAAATGTGTATGCTTTAATTTCATTTACTTACTTACCTATAATTCGGGCAGGCACCGACTTCAAAAAATACCTATTTGGTATATCAAAGTTAGTTTATTAAAGACGAGAAGTTATCGTATTTATTTTTTTACCTTTTAATTATTTTATATTTTTTCTAAACATACGTGGGTAAGTTAGTTGCGTACAATTTTGGCTTTATTTTTTTAAAATGTTTTTTGTTTTTTTTTATTTAATTGTATCAATTGACAAAATCACCAACATATTGTTAAGTATGAATATCGTGTTCTGTAAATAGGGTAATCGATTTCTAGATCATAGTTGTAAGAACTTACTAGGCAGCTGTATAAAATCGAATCTAGCGCAAGCGTGCATGTTTGACGGTTCGTCATTATATATTTTATTTCTTGTAAATGGTATTGTAAATCTATTTTAATTTAACAATGAATAAATTGTTTTTGTAAATAACCGGTTCCTTTCTTTTTTATTATAAGATTTCCAGTCTTTATTTTCCAGTTCCACGGAGTTATACATAATTAAAAGTAGCTTCCCTATTAGTTATTACGAATTGCACACAAAAGGCAGTGGCAACATATATACTATATCTACTCGAACTATCAATACTGATATTGTGTTACGAGTTGCCATTTTAACATAATCAGATGCTCAAGTCCATCACAATGTAAGAACAATACGCCTACTACAAGCTTTTATACGTAGATGCAGCCTTAAATTCTTGTCTCTGTCGACCCGCCTCACTCTGATAGAGACTGCTGTGGTCAGTTAACCTAGAATTACATCAGAAATGGTAATATCCATTTGTTATGGGCGTTTATGTCGTGTAACTCGAGCAATTTAGAAGCTCGCTCTCAACAAGTTCTAGGTTCCAGTAATGACTAGACGAAGTTACATAAGAACCGGTTCGAACTATATGTGGAAAGCGCTATGTTACGCACCACAAACCGTCAAAACTACGTAGGAATTGGTAATTTTTAAATAAATTTGATGTTTAAGAAAAGTGAAATCACGAGAAAGATATTTTAAGCAAATCGTCGAAATAGTAAAAAACTCGATTTTATCTTTTCTATTTTTAAAGTTCTATACTTTCATCATAGTGTTTTGACTTTTAAGGATTTAGGTCTTTAAAATTCTACCATGTTTAAGCTTACGTTATAAATTAAAATCCCAAAGATATAACGGATTAATTTCCATCCAAGCCGTAGGCTAAGGCTCCGGTAAGCTTAGTCGGTAAGTCATCCCGTTTGAGCCGCCAGATCAGTTCGAAGTCCGACATAATCATCATAGCACTTTTTTTAGGTGGTATTCTCAGCCTCTATTAACAAGCGGGAAAAAAATCATTAATCCTTTTTATTATTGCACCGTTCGGCATCGACAGGGAGTTCATCCTCACACACTGGAATTTCTTGGAAGTAAATAGGTTTTTAAAGGGTCGGCACCGCGCAAGTGGTCTCCTGGTGTTGCAAGTGTTCCTAGGTTACGGTATCCGCTTACCATCAGGCGGGCCGTAGGCCTGTTTGCCATCAACATGGTATAAAAAAACAATCTGTTATTTTATAATCTATTCTGATACCACATATTAGATATTATAGTATGTTGTTGTAATTATTATACACATTATTATCAGTTTTTACTAGATAATACCGAAAGAAATTATAAATAAAAATCAATTTTCGATTTCAATCCAATTACAGATAGAATATGAGGATATTTCCCTACCAAAGTCTGAACTTTATTTAATTGAAGCAGCGAACAAGAGCTCGAACAAAACGCTTCTATTTAATCTGATGGACCTCCCTATTGGCGTAGATACCTCAAAAAGATTAGATTTAATTTAGATTTACTAATATAAATTTATTTATGTCAATATAGAACTAGTCTTAGTTCAATTAGGATATCATTATTAAAATGAGGTAAGCGAATCAAGATACCGACAAATTATATATATTGATAACATCTATCCCCTTGTAAAAACGAAAAACTTTATGTACGCATGGTATCACGACAGGCTTAACATTTTAGATAGTTCTAATGTCGATCATAATAGTGGCGATTTTCTTAGTGCAAATGTTAAAGTATGTCAAGTACCTGACTCATTTTGTTGATAAGATTTATTTTAAATTGAAAGATGAGGTCTAATTTTGCGTAGTTTCAGTCGTATTTTGGATGTAGGTGTCGAAAATTAGCACTATTTGCATTGCTTTGTTCCTTGTAATAGGATATATTGTAACAAAATTACTAAGCTACTAAGGTTACTCAAACAGAAACACAGTTATATGACACTGATATTTTACGCTAGAAATATGTATGACGGAGATACCAAAGTTAAACTCGTTTAGATTCGATTCGAACGAAATAGATACATGAATTCATCACTCAATCGATTGCAAGAATATTTATAGCATGAGATATAATATATACTTATTATATGACAGAGTAATATGTAATGGGTCCGCTATTACAAAATCGTCAAGTACAATCACTTGGTGGTTTCGGACCTCTCGATTACAAGGACAGTGCCGAGAGAACTTGGCCACAAATGCTCTTAGCTAACTTCAAATCCGTGCATAGGTTCACATGTGTATAATTTTCTTTGATGATCTTCTCATATTAGACGTAAAGTAATATTATATAATTTAAAGCCTTGTATATAATGCAAGCAATGTTATATACATAAAATAAAATGCTGTTAGATATATTATTTACAAAGCCAAGAACGGCTGAATTTATTATACGATTTATTAAATAGTTAAAAAATAACAGAATACCAGAAATATTATTTAAATTTTAGAGAAAACAGGGCACAAAAATTAGGAAAAACTCTAAATCTAAGTATCAGTTTTGGAATTCCTTGTACACTCGACAATTGATATCCGGGTCGGCAAATGACATACATATTTTTAAAAGAATTTTTTCTAATCTAACCAAAATTTTCCCTGTAGTTTTCGATAGCGTTTGCTACTGCGTTTTATCTCACTACTAAGTGCAATGTTAACTTTAAGAATAATAAAAAAGAAAAAAAAATCATTTTATTCGACACGGGAATCGTGATTTATTATGATAAATAATAAAAGAGTTACTGATAAAAGAGCTTTTGACGTGTTCATTTTATCCAAATTTCTGTGATCATATAATTATAATTTCGAACTACTTATATACTTAATGTATTTGCAAAACGTACGACGAATCATTTCCGATCTATCCGATTTCGATTATAGCATTTCCTTACGTATAAAAGGGGATTATATTTTGCTTTCTATTCATTTCATTTGATTTTGTATTAGGTCTAAAGGTGAGGTCGCTTATTTAGTTTTGTGTCTAGCAAATTGGATATTCGTTGGAAGTCCATTGAATGCTGTTCACATCAGATCTGTTTTCATTTTACTGAGGGTAGACATGAAGTATTTTGGTGTTTGTATTAATATGATGTAAATTAAGCTTACTTGAAACAGTAATAGAATTCGGAGTCTAAATGTTAATTTAATTTTAATCCCACCAAGAGATTTTGTAATGAAAATGGGTAAATATTGGTGGCTTTGACTGACATCTTTTCTCTCATTATCAGCTGATAGAATATTTTATAACATTTTAACCCAACTATGCAACAATTTTTTATTGCCATAATCAATATTGCCCCTTTTTTACAATATTTTATTTCTTCCATTTTCTTTGACTTAGTTTAGGCTTCCTTTTTTACCGATTCATCCAATTGTAATACATTATCTCATTTCAATTTATAGAGGGATTTATATTTACAGAGGGAGGGAGGGAGGTAGGGGAAGACATTGACAAAAGATTTCGGACTGCCAAGAGCTTCCGTAAACTTGGTACTGGAACGTGTAATAATAGCGGTTTTCGTGGAATCTTATCGGATATGGTTAGGTATAGAAACAAGCCACGAGGATATATATCTAAACTAGAAAATACTTTATTGTAACAGAATTAACGTTGCTAACGTACAATATATGAGTAAGCTTTATTTTGCTTTTAACCACGCTTAGTACCAGAAAGTTATTCTTTATTCGTTATACAAATATATCATAATTATAAGATCAATTCCCTCTTCTTACTCTCGTTGTTAAATTGAGATAAAATTTTGCGAATTGACGTACAGGCCTTGACAATACATTAATCAGTTATATGATTTACGAAATATTTGTTTAATCAGTTTTCTATTCTATTTCTATTGGGAATAATGGTTCTAGTCACAAAGTGATTCAGTTATCGGTTAGTGTGAGAGAGAATCGATATGTACCATGACTTCAGTCTACACGCACGCCTTTGTCGTTGCATGCGGAATGCGTTAAATATTTTTTCTAACACTTACATTAATTGGTTTAGCCCAAAGTAAGCTCTATACAGCTTGTGTTGTGGGATCTAGGGTAACGGATAAATATATATAAATATTTTTGATAGAAATATATATTTCAACAAACATGACTAAGGTACAAATGCTCGCATTCATCACACAAACATCTGCCTCCACCGGGATTCGAACCCGGGAACTCAGAGATGGCGACACCTTGAAACCGGCCACCTATCCACTCAACAGTCTGAAGATTTTTTAATTTATTATTATAATAAAACTGTTATTACAATAATAAATTATTACCAATAAATATGAATCTTAGTTTTATGTAAATTAATTATTGCGCCTACTACTGCATCACTTCCATCACCTAACTGATGATCCACAACACGTGGACTTATAGCTGATGTTTGACCGCTAGAAGATTTGCCTTATAGAATCAGCAATGATGAAATCTGTACTCGTAAAGTGTCGCGGTGCTCGGTAGAGCGTGGGTAAGGTTCTTAATCAATAATGTTTAAACGACGGTTTGCTGCTTGAGGTTGGTTTATTTAAAAATGGTAAGAGTCCTACAGCTTTCTGTGTAGGACTCTTTCTTATAATTATTATATTAAATTAATTCTTTAATATTGGCAATATGGAATACATTTTTGTAGAAATTATATATCTGATTGTTTTAGTACGGCGGCGAAACATAGAGTGTGTTAGCCTAGCTTATTTGCGTTGGCAGATAGACATATTTTGAATGTTTACTGACAACGTGAAGGCAACGCATCTGTGACTCCTCTGGTGTTGCGGGTGTCCATGGGCAACGGTTATCGCTTACCATCAGGTGATCCGTTTGCTCGTTTGCTGCCCTATCCTATAAAAAAAAAAAACCAAAATCATAAACGATAGAAATAAAACCGGCCAGGATTCTTAATATCATAGACAATGAGTACTAACCATAGGCAACATAAGCATGTAACAGCGGCACTGTTACAAGTTAAAGTACTAGAACCCGAAGAATTGCAAACGTTAAGTGGAAGTGTGCAAGGCAAATAACTAGAAGGACTAACGGTCATTAGGGCAAAAAATCTTTGCCTCCATCTATCGCATGGGCTGTCGCATGTATTAACTTTTAAAATTCGACAACCAGATATCAGGACTAATTTTTCGCGGCCAATCCTATATCACCGTGTTCGTAATAAGATAATCTTTCATTTATTTAAATTTAATTCATTAACCAGACCGGTGCAAGTTACTAGTATCGATTTACCTGTTTATACCTGCCTACCCAAGAGTCGTGACGGGAAAAAAATGGACAACCTAATGTTTGCATATTCTATAGGCTTACTTTCGATTGATCCTGAATTTGTCTATTAACCAACCCAGTGAAATGTTAAAAAAAAAAAACTTTTTAATTGTTAATTAATCATATTCTGGACTGAAATTTTTTAGATAACCCACTTAATATAATTTTATTGATATATTCAATTGAATATAAAATACATTTCATCCATTACCAGCTCGGTGAAGGTCGTTTCATGGTGGGATCTTAAACTATTAATATTGGATTTGGATACAGCGCAGGATCTATCGGTGGGGAGATCGTCGCAAGGTTTATGTCCATTAGTGGGTGAATTGCGGCTGCAATGATAATGGTTATTTACACTTCATCAAACTTATGTGTCTTTATAAGTCATTGTTGTATTGCAATTTGATTTTGGACATGGCTCTTAATAGTATTAAAAGTAAAAAGGTAAAATCAATACATTATAAATATTAAGATAAAATACAAATGTAGTTTATTTTACAAATAAGTTAATTGGATTTTTCTGCCATTTAATGAATGGTACGAATTTCGTCATACGGAAATAGCAGCAAATACAAGGGGCATAAGTACTATCTCAAGATCAATATTAAATCCTGGTGCGTGTTTTCAAAGTGAATTTAAAAGTGAAAAAGCATTATCAAGTATCTCGCATACTGCGGCACCAGAAAGTTCAGTAAAAATTAATAACATATGATTATAAGTAAAAATTCCATAAACTTTTATGTATTACAAGTTTAATAATAATGTTGCTTAATATCACGCATCTTTATAAGTCACGGGGCTTTATAAGGCGTGCACGGGGATATAGACCCAACGTGTAGAGGCCATTAAAGCGAAATTCAATGAAAGTGCGCGTGGAGTATACTAACTGGTTCTAATCTTTATTCGCACCATGAGAAATGCAGTTAAAGACTATACCCAGTTAGATGCACAGAAACTATTGTCATTACAGGGCAAAACTTTAGTGGACTATTGTATTTCGATTTTGGTGATAATGAGAACCGAGCTATGAAAGTGACTGCGGTCACCTGCCTTCTCAAAGCCTTCTAATTGATTATAATATATGAAATATGGCAGGTGGTTACTCGCCGCTCAGTAAAACTTGTAGTGCGTCGGGGATGTTCGCAGAATACCGCGTAGATTGGTTTTATGCTATAATGCGTCTGCGCGTCCTTGATACACAGAGTGGGTCGTAGTACCAACAGCATCCTGGGCAAGATCGCTTGTCGATTGGATTGTGCTTATATGAATCGCTGTAGCGCCATTTCCCACGGATTGGCATAGCGATTGTGTATATGTTGTATTTGTTTGTGTGATACTAACAATAGATTAAGTGAAATTGTTACAAACAAAAATACATGTCAAATTTGGAATAAAAATTATTATTATTATTGAATGGGCCCCAAAAAGCAGACCAATATTGGTGCGAAGAGAGCAACATTGGTGTGAACGCCTAAGGGTGTAGAGAGGTGTGTGTGCGAGCGATCGAGTCGCCGTCGACGTTATAATGTCTATTATCAACATATAATCATTATAAGCTTGACATGGAACCATTGCAAGGCCAACCAAAAGCAGAATTATTATGAGATATTATTACTCCACCTTTTATACCATCTTCGGACTCGCCATAAGGAAGTGAACACACAGTTTTGTGGTAAATTTTGCAATTACTCTCCGCCACAGATATTGTCTTTCGAGACGGCACTTACGATACTCTGTAATAACCTTCTCGTACAAATTCGAGGAGACTTCCTGTCAAATTAAATATTATTATTATAAGTGTTTTTTTTATTTATTACGACCATACCTGATATAACTGGACTTTATATCTCAGTTCTGTTGCAATTTCTTTATTATTTATTTGAATGATGTGCAATACTTCATATTTATTAAATTCACATTAAAATCACACTTTATAATTGAATAATTATCGCGTGTAGTTCTTGTAGAAATGTTTGCTTTTTACTAATAACAATGATCACAATTGATATGACCGAATATAAGAAAAAAGAATTGTGTAAGAAGCTAGGAGCAGTTTAGAAACCAGTTCGATTCTCTTGTATAGAATATTGTAAATGTACAAAAGGACCACAATCTAAATGTTTAAATTTTTTTAAAATAAAGGTATGCAGTCTATAACTTTGTCACAGTTTTGAGGCGGTATCATTGCTAACAAATCAAGATCTAAGTGGAATATTCTACTTGATTAACACTGTCACCAGTCCTCAGCTACAGCACCTCATCTCACTCTCCGTCGTGTAACAATTACCAGGGTGATAAGATGATGATGATTATAAGCTCTTAGGCTGCGTAGTAACACCGAAGC
The DNA here is from genome assembly GCA_036419045.1 of Scirpophaga incertulas. Classification (NCBI taxonomy): domain Eukaryota; kingdom Metazoa; phylum Arthropoda; class Insecta; order Lepidoptera; family Crambidae; genus Scirpophaga; species Scirpophaga incertulas. Next base: position 7,553,391 of record CM071641.1, read on the forward strand.
ACGCTGTAATAACGCAATTACTATGAACTCTACAAATAGGATGGATAAAATCCAAGATGGTGGCTACATAACACCAAACTGTGGATTTACTAAAGGGGCCATCACTAATGTTCGCAAAGTCAATCACTAATGTTGCTTTGATAGCGCTGCGATAGTGCTGTGACATGCAGATATTAAATACCGAGAACTTGGAAATGTTAAAGGCATAAGCGCCATAACGTTATATTTGAGAGAAACGTTGTGTCTGTTTTGTTTTTGACGTATAGAAATACTCAGCACAGCCCTACCATAGTATCGATCACATCATTATCTGTACGTACATTACGTGTGGAGGGTAGATTATGTATTAGTATCCAAGCATGATGATAAAGCATTGGATATTACAACCCTTACTTGATAGACACTGAACTGATCTTTTCATCGATCAAGATAACCAGCTAACGCGGGACCTTCTGTCCTTGCAGGCAGCATCTGCGCTGCCGGCGGCATCTGCGCCGCCAACCCCTCCATGATCCCTTAGTTCGGCAGCCTTCAGCATCGCCAAGACTAGGTTCCCTCATGACAAGGCCGGCGTCACTTTGACTTCCCGCGCCTCTTCTAGCGCTTTTGGGCCCCCTTTATGGGCCTGCGCTGCATCGCCCCTCTCCTGAGGGGCGGTCGCCCTCACGATTTGCCTATATGGTTTTAGAACCTACGCCATGCTGAATTTAGTCGGTAGGTCACGTGGCTGGACCGTTCCGGTCGTGTGGACTCCGACATAACCTCCGTGACACTTGCCGTTGCCGTATCCTGGGTACGTTTCGTGCTCCTTGTGAGGATTCTCAGCCTTCCTCTCCTGAGGAAAAAAAAAAACTGATCTTACGCAAAATCATCATGTTGACCCTGAACTATGTTACGAGTTAAGGATCATTATTACATCACCAACTCTTTATGGTATTCATCCACTTTCGTACACCGTGTAATGAATACGCACGACGTAAATACAATGCTGTTACGTATTATGTAAATATGGAATCCTGACACGTATCAAAATGATGTCAAAAATCCGATTTGAATACTCCGGCTACGCAACAGCCAGAATGAGAACATTATGTCATTTAAGGAAACATCTTTGTTTATATGCGCGATGCAAATTACATTCTTTACCGTTGTGTAACTGTTCTATTAGTTGCGGTACAGTGGCGGACGATCCATCACTAACTGTCTGAAAAACTGGGCAAACTATGAGCGGTATTTCGGAACGATATTTGTCATTGTATGCAAACGGAAAAGATATCAGCGCGGATTCGTTACTGTGGTTTTGTAAAACATATGCTATTAAAGAATACCATAAACCATATAACTATGCACAATTTTTCATTCGCTCATTAGAATTATCTCGTAAACAATACGTAATAATAGAGCTTAAGTCATCTTTCACCAGGTTAACTTTAAAAACTAAATAAAGGGAGAGCCAATATTCGATAAAATGCACCATCAGATGTCATATTATTGAAACATTATTTTGGCTGAATTCTTTCTAAAATTTCGAACTAACTATTCACAATTTTAAGACTGGCAATCATAAGCTATTTAAAAAATCATTATAACACTTAATTAAAATTCTGCAAATTTCGTTATGAATGTTAGTGAATTTAGTGTACTATCTAATGAAACTAAAATGAAAAAAAGTCGATCAATATCTTTATATCAAAACTTGATTAGAATCCGTGAAATCTACGAGTGCCGATGGAAATCCCAATGTCAACGTTTAACATTCTTTGCATTTGATATGTATATTTATCCTATGCGTCACGTCGAAAGAAAATTTCGTATGACAAATTGCAAACACCTTGAATACACGAAGATATTTAAAATAATTATATATAAAGTCGACCAATGAACATTGGGCTGCGTCGTTAACGATGACATAATCTCCCATCTATGCGTATATTTGTGCCTCTTAGCGGCGACGTACATCAGATGTCAGAATATATAGGAATAGGATTTAAAGTTTTGTGAAAGCTTCATAAACCCCCAAGATACTTTCCTAACTACCATCAATTTAGCTCACCGCCATTTTGTAATCTCGTAATTACGTCACGTCATCTATTTCTAGCGGATTAGCGATGCTCGGGCGCTTCGGAGTACGTGCCTTTGTGGTCAAACAGCTCCTAATCGCCAACGTGCTAAGAGATCACACGTGTCACATATTTATTGTTAGGTTGCATCTGTGTTTTAACTTAATCTTCATAAAATATGGCGTCCACGCTTTCTCTAGAATAAAGCGAAAAACCTTTAGTGAATCTAAGCGATAGCTCAATAATGAAACAAGTATATATAATTATAAACAAAGTATTGTTAGTTATTTCGTTTATAAGTTTAACTAAAGAACGGCTGAATTATTTGAAATGATAATTTCTTTGTCAGATTCGTGTCCTCCATGAATAGGTGTCAGGTGTGCGATATATGTATATTGATTGACAAAAGCATCCATCTCTGTCACTGTGTGATTTTTGTTGAGAATACCGATCTCAGCTGTCAAATTTTGTTTACCGACAATTTTATGCTCCCACCGCAGCTTTGGGATTCCGCCATTTTCCTCATGACAGTTCATAACACTATATTGCAGTTTTACTATCATATGTCACTATACATTTTAAAGATAATATATAAGTACAATTGTATGTTAAGAAGCAATTTAGCTCTGGAAAGGATTTCCTCCAACTAACCACATTATCTGTTTGGCGACATGTTTGGCGTAGCGGTCGACTGATCGACTACTACATATTTTGTATGACCTACAAAAAATTGCTCCGGTCTGGGTGTTTCTGCGTGTGAGATTTGTATGTTTGTGACTGTAGCCTAGGACAACACAGGAAATAATCCTACTGCGGGGCGACGTTATTTAAAAAAAAAAAACGTAGCTTGATTCATAAACAAAATATAAAGTGGATATTTATATATTTAGAAAGGTCGTTAGTGCTCTTTTAAATTGCGTAATTCAGATTATTCTAAAAGTAATTTAAAATACAGATTATTCTGACAATACAAAAAAATCAAATGTATTAATTATTGTAAAATATTTTTTATATGCATTAGGGCTAAATTATAAGATACCGGATTTCACAAAATTACATCCTATCACTTTCTATTTTGACCACATTGGCGTTAAACTCAAAATTGGCTTTATAAGGCAGCTCAAAGTTACCAAAAGGACATTGGAATAGGCTAAGTTCGTTTCTCTACATTATAAAAACAGAAATTATGAAATCGGCAGTAGAACAGGGTCACCAACGTAACCTGAGAACTGTGGGCCTTAAATGGCAGTGGGCAGGATACATTGCTTGCAGGATTGATTGTCTTGGGGCGATAAGATAAGAGGGCGAATTGTAAGCATTTGCCGAGCAAGGCAGCTTTGACAGGTGGCCCCACAAGATGAACGGAATATTTTCTGACAATCTGAATCTGAGAAATCTGAGAAGGTGCTGGTCGCGCAGGACCGATCGATATGAAAATCCTTGGGAGTGGCCCATGTCCAACAGTGGGTCTTCTGGCTGAAATGATTGATTTATTGATAAATTCTTTGTGGCGATTTATTTGTACGTACCGAAGTTCTATTTATAAATAGAACTTCGGTACGTACAGATTTCGTTTTCGATAAATGACGATAAGGCTAATGGTGAAAGTCAGTTCCTTCAACTTCAACAACTAATAAACCATAAAATTTCATTTTGCTATTTTATTGCAATTTAATTTTCCTATTGACCAAGGAAAATATTTTATCACTTTTAATTGGCTAGTTATTGAGATTTGTAAAAAACGAAGAACTAGTGAATAACGTTAATTTTATAGGTCATTAAAATTCTTTTTATTGGTGTTCGAAAAACTACTTTGCCAATAAATGAATGCGGTTAAATTTTCGATGCAACATAAACATTTTTATACATGAAAAAGTCACAGATATAAAATGTTGGTTTTGTTAGTTCGCATCGAATAAGATATTAAGAACAGCGGTAGAATGTAAATATACGATAAAAATACAAAGTTAGTTAAAGAAACAGAGTTATTTTCTTAAGCGGCATTGCTAGAGAAGACGTCATTCTCGTTACATTATATAATATCTTAAAAGCAAATTACATTTTTCACAATACACGTTATTATGAGAGGATGTACAAAAAAAACATTTCTCAGTTTATTTATTTACAATACATTATATCATAATAATGTTTAACTTGTTATGATTCTCCAGTCTGCGTTGTCAAAATATATCATTGTTATTTTTATAGCCAGTAAGATAAACTGTCAACGTCTGCTGTATCTGTAAAGGTCTTTCGATGTACAGATACAACAGCTGTGTGTATTGTTGTATGTCTTTTAACAGCAACAGTCTGTGATATATATGTGTTTCGATGAAGCAAATAACCGTAGATTTTTAAAGAACTTGAGATAATATGTGACAGAAGCTGAATTTTGTACCGAATCTTTGGTATCTTTCAGTTGACATCGAATCCACTAATTTAGAAATAACAAGTCAAAATAAACCACTATATGTAAAAAAATTGGTTGTCTGTAGAACTCCGTCTACTGCCGATATTTGAACGTGACAACGTCTATTACATGGTAATTTTTTCTGGGTGCAATGAAATTATTTAAAATAAAGTAATGTATAACATTTATATTTTTATTTAATAGTTTGTTTAAATTTTCTGCTTCTGAAGTTATACATAAATTAATTATTATGAGTAATGTGCACTTGCACACTAAATACAATAAGCATATGATTGCACATACATATGAACATACATTCATTCATCTTCATACAGAAGTTTATAGTTACAATAAAATTAAGCGTGGACTCCGTGTGGCGTCAGATTCGGCCGTTACGGTGTTTTCGAGAATGACTCCACGCCGTACCAATTTAATAGACGTTGTCACGTCAATAAAGTAATGTAAAACATTTATATTTTTATTACGTTGCCGTGTGGCGTCAGATCGGCCGTTACGCCGTTTGTGGACTCCGTGTGGCGTCAGATTCGGCCGTTACGGTGTTTTCGAAAATGACTCCACGCCGTACCAATTTAATAGACGTTGTCACGTCAAAATAACACACAAAGTAATCATCATGTCACAACATAATCGGTTCACGCCGGACTGTCCGGCAATCTGACAGCTGACTATGGTAGAATGGCGGGTGACACATGTGACACGAACTTTCCCGAACCCGAAGTCAAGTGAAGGACGCGATCGGTCACTAATTTTAAAACTTATCCCACAGTGATAATTGATCAGTTTTAGGAAATTTGAATAAACAATTTAAGTTAGTGTTGATTTACTTGACGTTTTCTCACTGCAACTGTTCAAAAATAATACTTCCTTTTACAATCCAATTGTCAGGATGTGTCGTCAACACAATGATGTCTCAAAGACTATTATATATTTGGACAAAGTCTCACAAACTTTAAAAAGATCATGATGAACATATTATTTAAGACGTGACTAATACATTGTATGTTTATATTCTCTCATTATTCAATTTAAGTTTTATATAGCCATAGTTACGTGTCGTTCATGTTGACACATACCTTATTCCTAGGTAATCTGGTCTGGTATTTTATATTAAAAAAATGTATCTATAATCGATTATTTTCTGTTTTGTATGTGAAATAAATAAACAGATTATATGACCAGTATGATTTGGATACTAACCACGATCCTATTAACTCAAAACTTACTCAGACGCAGTCTACTAAGTCGTGGAAATCCTACTCTAAACTGGCGGCTAGCTCTAGCGGAACATGCTGGTTAGCAAGAACCATTGTTGTATACTTATAATTTAATGATTGCTTGAGTGATAAGAATATGTATATATAGGAGATAGCCTGTAAACAGGCAAGGTCCACAGTACCTGTAGGTAACTGATGAGCGTGCATGGAAGTAAAGCACGCTTAGATCGTAGTCAGATAAAATCTCTGCCTACCTCGTGTCACTTAAGAGGCTTGAATTATTACAATTTTATCGAAACAATGAAATGATTGAAACATCAAAAAATAAAGAAATATTTCAATCATCAATAATGCTATACTATAGGTGACGCATATACTGTGCAACGTTTAAAAACTAGGCTTGAATAGATATTATTAAAATTTTATCGAAACAATGGAATGATTGAAACATCAAAAAATAAAGAAATATTTCAATCATCAATTATGCTATACTACTATAAGTGACGCATATACTGTGCAACGTTTATAAACTAGGCTTGAATAGATATTATTACAATTTCATCGAAACAATGAAATGATTGAAACATCAAAAAATAAAGAAATATTTCAATCATCAATTATGCTATTCTATAAGTGACGCATATACTGTGCAACGTTTAAAAATTGACTTGATTTGCATATATTGTACTAATTATTCTTAGTGAGATTATTAGTGGGGAATTCACAAGTCATACAGAAAGTACGGGACAGAAAGATATCGTTGAACTAGTTAAATAGAAGGCGATGAACGATTTCTTTGTTCTCTTCGTCTTTATTCAGATGTGCGATATTTGCTCTTGTGTGTATGTAATATAATTACCAATAATTATCATTAGGTAATTATTGGTAATTACATATATACATATTAATGTACAAGAATAATTTATAGTTATATAAATGATAAAAGGTTGTTGAATCTCATCTATGTATGTCGAATATGTTGTTCGCATTTTTTTCGTAAATAATCATTGAATAACTTGCTAATGCAACATTAAAAGCATTTATATATAGTAATGCCAAGAAAAATAAATACGATAAAATAAATTTATGAAATATGATGTAGAATCAGCCCACGCGATTAAATAAGTTAATTGCCCAAGAAAATGCTAACGCTCCATCGGGCCTACTTCACAAACCTTCAAGTCTTTGAAGTGTTTCTTTGCTAAGATACGAGTGTATTGAACAATTTTAAAATTGGTTAACACAAGGTCTTATTTGATAGGCTCGAAAGGTCGTTTGCTAAATGTTCTTAAAGCAATGTAAGCAATTTGGAATATGTTTACACTATTTGGTAAACTATATTAGTTAAATGGGGCAACTAGAGGATAAGGGGGCGTCAGTAAATTACGCGAGGTGTTTTTATTTTAATTTTCTGTAATGGGTAGATGTCGTGAAATTTTATTTAATCTCCTCCCTCATTCCCCAATCTCACGTGAGATTTTTCAAAATGTGGGTTTCCTCTGGACAGTCCCCCAGACGGAGAGACATCATCACGGCGTGCGCGGTAGCCAGACGCGCACGCATCCCCGCGGTAGGGTCATTAGGCGAGCACCGCTCTTGCGTATGCCCGCCTACTCCTACCTATCCGTCTGCGGCGGAGAGGAGCGGCCTCGACGTCCTCCTCCCGCTTCCTCTCCGCTGCTTCCTTCTGCGAGATGACGTTCTCGCAAAAGGAGGCGACAGCCTCCCATTCCGCCTCGCCTCGGAGCATAGCCACGACCACGCTCGGCAGCGAGAGGTCGCTGCTTCCCAGCGCAGTGATCAGGTCGCTACGCTGTTGTTGCCACGCTGAGCACACGGCCAGCGTGTGCTCGGACGTGTCGTCGGGAGCGCCGCAGTGGTGACACCGCGGCGTTTCCTCCCGACGTGCGACCCGGTGCAGGTAGTGAACGAAACAACCATGTCCGGTCAGTAACTGCACCATACGGAATGAGAGGCTGCTCTGCCGGCGCCCAACCCACTCTTCCAACACCGAACGAACGGCTTCGATCGTCCGGTGGCTGGCAGCTGGGAAGGCGAGTACCTCGCCCCACCGGTGCAGAGCCTCCCTCTGCACCCGGGCACGGACTCCCTCCACTTCTGGTGGAGCGAGCCGTTCCCCCCGCTCACGTGCCGCGACCTGATGTCGGGTACACAGCTGCATGGATATGTGCATCGACATCCCACGGCGTGTGGCCCGCTAAAACGCAGGCCGCGCCGTGGCTGACCGTGCGATAGGCTCGCACGACCCGGGTCGCGATAACCCTCTGCGGTCGTCGCAAGAGAGCCACTACGCGGGGGGAGAGGCACTCCGCCCACACCGGGGCTCCGTAGAGTGCCATCGACCGTATCACCCCGTGATACAGCCGACGGCACGCTGATCCTGGTTCTCCCACATTAGGGAGGACCCGTTTTTGGACGGACCTATGCTGAAGCCTCAGATGGCTATGTTTTTGCAGTTCAGCTTTGCAATGAGTGGTTTCACTGCCACTCAGCTCGTACGTACGCTCTAGTTCAGCGAGTTCGGCTGACAGTGGCGCGAAAACAAAGGACGGGCCACACTGTACCGTAAGATAACGCATAAGGTTAAATTAAATGGATCAAATTTTTATTTATTTTTGTTTTATTCAAAGAAATAAAAATTGCGTGATATTTGCCAGGAGACCCCCCCGCCTCTCAAACTTAAAATCAGATGAGATTTGACTCGGCTCCCTCCCCCTCTTAAACACCTCACGTAATTTATGGACGGGGTGTCCATAGTAAGTGTCCTAAGTAGTCCCAAATGGTAATATTAAGGTAATGTTTACCTGACTCTATACCAGTGTCGTTTATTCGGGTAACTTACCTTTTTATTTAGTAAGATAGTGAAATTACTGGGTACTAACTTTACATTTTATGGCATAAGTTGACAACGTACGATGTGATTTTTGTGAGGGTTTTAGATTGAGTCGCATGTAAGCGATGAATCACTGCCGTGAGGAAAAAGGGATAATAAAAGGAGAATATGCGTTATTTTCAACAATAGAACTTCACAGGAATGGCGACGGTATCTGATTGACAATTTGCAGGAATTAAAAAAAGAATGATTTATTTCTTGTGACTGGCCTTCTCGATGGGTGTTATAAAAATACAGAACCTTACATTTTAAAAGAAGAATGATGAATGATGCTAATGAAACGAACTCTGATTTTCATCCAGACACCACACAGTATAAAGTTATTGAGAGAGAAAAAGAAAAAACATTTGTTCGTACGTATCGTCGTTGCCATTTTTATCACCTCGGTTTTAATTGACTGATTTTGATATAAGTTATGTCGCATAAAAAGGGAATAAAAGTTCTTTTATCAGCAAATAAAATCATGGACAATCTAACTATATTATCAATGTGTCAAACCCACGTCTAAATCAAGGTTAGTATGCCTATCTTGATCCTTGTTGACTGTGATATGATTCTATTAAATTTTACGTTTCAATATAATCTTGAAAATATTCAAGGACTCTGCGACATTAAAATATTGTACGACATTCAGAAGAGTTTTGAGAACAAAATCTTCGATAGAAACATATGAAAATTCTTAGAACACCTCCGTAGGTGGCGTGGTTTGTCTGGTTTCACGATATCGTTATATCTAGGTGTTATTTCCGGGGCAGATGATACCGAAATGACTACGAGCATTTGTGTCTTAAGGCACATAGTGGATTCAAAGAGCTTGCTCGATTGGGCGAAACAAATATAAAGTACGCCAAACGTGCTGAGAATAACAGTTGTCACAGTGCAGATAAAATTATATAAATTGATTATACATATAGGCATATTACAGATATGTTGAAATGCATAAGATCAATGTAAAATTTTTAGATAGTTAAGATTGTGATTTATTTGTTATAAATAATTAAAAATATTGCGTATTGTCTAATGTCATAAGTCTATTCGACTATTGATCTTGTAGCAATAGATGTTGAAATAAAAAAAAATATGTAAATGTTAGAATAATAATGTCACTATTGTAAAAAGTTATTGTGACAATGGCGATAAACTTGAGAAATATGGCTTTGGCGGCTTCGCTCGCGTTCGACGCAATATCAGATTTTCCAAAAAGGAAAAATATTTTTTCCGCTGTATAAATTATCTTTTGTTGTCCGCCGGGTCTCCGACTATCTCCATGCCAAATTGCGTGGACACGCGGCCAGTTGTTTATATCACATTTTCCCGCAGGTAAAATATATTTTCCCGCAAGTACAAATTGCAAATTGTCTACTTCTATTTCAAGTCTTTTCTTCGTCCTTTTTTTTTGTTTATGTCCTTTTTCTGTTTAGAGTAAATTTCATTCAAATGAAGTAGTTTTGGTGCGACAGACGTCACTGTCGCCTTTATAATATTATTTGTGGCCGTCATATAGCAGCGTACCCATGATGGCGAATCAATTATTTTGAATGTAATCTTACAATATGGGTATCAAATAAGTAAAAGGAATAACTAGAAAAATATCCACATTTAAGGTGTCCCTTAAGGAACATTATTTAAAACAATATTACGAACCATAATAGTCATTATGTAGTTTTGTATATACATATATAGTAGGTAAGTATAGTAGTATAGATATTTTTTGTAATTTTATTATGTATATATGTAGGTATATAAATATGTATTTGAATTTGTATGTAAGTAGTTGTTTAAGTGGAAATAACGATAATAATATTATAATTATACAACGTAAACAATATTTTGTATTTATTGACGCCGCGCTGTCACGTGCTTGCTAAAATCATAGAGTAAAGCCATACAGATGTTCCTCCATAAGCGGCGACTTTAGGTTAATATATGTATAGACGGGTGATTATAAAATGTTTAGTTCGTAATTTTTTATTGTTTAGTACAAAATATCCTAGTAGTAGTAATTAAATAAAGTCGTAATATTTTGTTTTCTTTTATGTTGCCATTCCTTCTATTATAAAACATAATAAGTGTATGAGGTGCAATGTGCTTATTGAATTTGGTATCGCTTCTGCGGTGAAAACTCTGATACAAAGCGCTTTAACGTCATGCTTCACTGCGCTCGGCAAAACGTCATAAGTATGCGGCGGTTACGACGTTTTGGTTGAACGAAATCTATACTACGACAAGCGATCCAGCAGTTGACTTTTTTCTATGGTCAAACGAGGTCACATAGATTTAGCGATCTAGCTGATTATAGTTCTAACATTCACCAGTATTTGAACACACTTTTTCCTTTAGTGTTCTTGTCTATCGGTAGAATATATGTCAATGGGTATTTAATTTTAATATGGGATTGACGAACAATAAATAACTTGTCTCTAATACTAGTTATTTATTTTCGTGAAGTATGTTACAAGTCAGATAAATAGCCGAAACAAAAGGTTTCCAAGTTTATCAAATAGGCTTTAAGCCCTTTTCTCCTAAGCAAAACATCAAGGGCTGAATTGATAACTATATACTTTATAACGAGGGACTAAATAGAGCAAATATACCCAGAGTGACTTAAAACTGGAAAGTTAACGAAGCAGTTAATTAAAAAGGGAATATATTTTGCATTATTTTGAGGTGACCACTTCTCTGCGATTGCGATAAAAATATTGTTAAGCTTATAAATTTAATAGAGTTTTTTGGTGCATAAGATCAGTTCGTAGTACGTCTGCACGTACGTCTGTCATAACCTTTTTTCTCAGGAACACATAGCAGTATTACAATTAATTTTGATTGTTAAATTATATTTATTTTATCGTACATTCAAGTAATTAGTTTGTTGGTTAAAAGTTGGGATAAAAGTAATAAGTTTTTCTGTTATTACGGAAATATTATGGAACACCAAACACTGGGCAAGTTCTAGCTTTTAACGCTTTTAATACCACAAGAAGCAAATATAAAACTGAATACTTGTACTCCCTAGGTATTGAAGCGGGCACTTTACTCCCGCTATGTAGGGATATATTTTATAGCTTTTAGACGATGAGAAGTGAATAACAGTTCCTAGGTAGTAAAAAGTTACCGGTTTGAAAATGGTTGACTGAGGAAAATATTTACCCCTATAACGAGTTATTTCGAATAAAATTAAAGCGAATAAAAAAAAACAAAAAGAAAACCACAGCCTAGAATATTCATAATTCTATTGGTTGAAGATAAAACATATCCATGATCTTAATTATACATGAAGAATTTCTGCTGTGAATTTTTTATGCTTGATCACCAACATAATAAACAACAACAAATGCAGTGACCAAAAAGTGACATAAAGAAATGAAGTTTTTCAATTCAATGACGAATTCAATTGAATTGAAAAACTTATTGAAGCTGTTTAATATTATGTATATCTGTATTCTTTACTCTAGATCCCATAACAATTCCTATCTCAGGAAGCTCTTCCTTTCGGCTATATAGGTTAATTGGTGTGAGTGTCAAAAAATGTATCACTATTTATTTAGAAACATATGACGAAACATCCATTCAAATCAAAATTCAACTGCTTTGTTCACCTTTTACTTTGTTAAGACATAGTAGACTTTATTCGCTCTTAATAACTACATATCAACAGCTAAGTAAAAACTTTATTACACTCTACTTATACTATAAGATAGAAATATATTAATAGTACTTCCTAGTTCTTAAAAAACTAAGAAGAAGTCGCAGACCGCGACACGTCCGTAGCGATCTCCCCTAATCAATCAACGCAGGATCTTCAAGACTTGCAAGCGGCGGCGTCTGAGCCGTCTTCTGCTTAGCGACGAGTAGGTTCCCATCAACATAGCCTGGAGCCATTTAGGTGTACTGTGCCTCTTCTAGCGCATATGCTCTCTTTATAGGATAGCGCTGACTGTGCCTCGTCTGAGGTGCGGTCTTCCTTGTCACGTCAAGCCATAGGGCCATTAGGACCAACGGCTTAGGCTGAGTTTAGTCGATAGGTCTTTCGGGTCGAGCCGTCTCGACTACTCAGGAGTCCACCATAATCACCGTGGCACTTGGTTGTCGTGATATCGGGAAAGCGTTTAAGCGGGAAAGCGTAACAGACAGAGTTACTTTCGCATTTATAATTGTCAAATGTATTTAAATTTCCCGCCTTCTTACTACAGTGTTATCTTGCAACACTACTAATCTGTGGTTCACTCTGTTCGCGCTCGTTTTTCTTGCTGTGTCATAGTATTCTTTTGCTTAGTTAAATCATACTAATTACATTTATACCAACAGGTTATGGGCCCAGATAGCTCTAACGTATTGTGTTGCAAATGTTACACAGTATCACAATAAAGTGATTAACGTAAAGTAAAAATAAAATAGTTGAAAAGTGTTCACGCGTGCATAACCTCAATAAAGTTACCGGTACGCGAGTTCTTCCTGTACTTCAGTTATTTCAGATTTGTTTTACAATATGAATAACATAACTATGTCAATTCCCAAACTGATGGGACGGGAAAATTGGTCTACGTGGAATTTTGCTGTAAAAGCGTACCTACCTAGAGATAAAATTGGTATAACATTAAATAAATAGTTATTTTTATCAATATATTTGAATAACATATCAGCATACTATTTTTAAATATCTGTGTTGATAATTTTTATATTTCTACATTTGTATGTTGGTAGTGAGAAGGCTTTAATTTGGTGGGTGTGTCAAATGTATTTAAATTTCCCGCCTTCTTACTACAGTGTTATCTTGCAACACTACTAATCTGTGGTTCACTCTGTTCGCGCTCGTTTTTCTTGCTGTGTCATAGTATTCTTTTGCTTAGTTAAATCATACTAATTACATTTATACCAACAATAATATTAGTTGGGATATCTGTAGATAAATATATATTAGAAATTGTATCCGTTTCATCCTTATAGTATGTATATTATAATTATCCACCTATATCAGTATTTATGTCATCATTTGCTACTCATTTACAGATAGGTATATGATATGCTTCTATATAAATTATTCAATATTTTGAAAGGTGGTTTATTCATCTTCATCTGTACGGGGTGCCTAGCATTGCGTGTAGACCTCTAGAGGTCTTCGCATACTTGTTCCACGGGTGCAGTGCAGTATTGAGGGGTGGGTGTGATCGATATTATATTAGACTAGCTTTCTGCCCGCGGCTTCGCCCGCGTGGATTTCGGGATTGGGTGTATAGAGGGTTAAGGGTCATAGCTTTTGCCCACGGCTACATATACGCGGAAGTCGGTTTATGGTGCGAAGATTTTATTGCGCATCCCGTGGGATCTGTCGATTTTTCCGGGATAAAAACCGGGATAAAAAGACGGGATAAAAAGTAGCCTATGTTACTCGGGGAGAATGTAGCTTTCCAAAGGTGAAAGAATTTTTGAAATCGGTCCAGTAGTTTAAGCGTGAAGAGGTAACAAACAAACAAACAAACAAACAAACAAACAAATAAACAAACAAACAAACAAACACACTTTCGCATTTATAATATTAGTTGGGATAAAGGAATCTAGTCGCGTGCGTAGGGTCTGTACTGAGCGTGGATGAAAGATAGAGTGTTTGACTAAACAGTTTGATTGATTTATCAGTGTTTACATTAACCATTGTGACCAAAAATAGAGTTAGGTGGACATTATTGTCAATCTCATATTTATCTCTCGACTTCTTGTAAGAAGACATATCGAAACCACGAGAGATGATGTAATCTATTACAACAGTAGAAAGTACCCACTAGAAAAACAGTCAATGTTAATTTACAGACATAAATAGATTGTTATCTGCTCAGTAATCAGAGTTTACCCGATGACCGGTGATTGAGCTAACCGGAGAAGCGATGTTCCGCCATTCACTTGCACTAGGCACGTTACGACTCCTTTCTTGATAGTAGTGCAATTCTTGAATCATGCGATAATATTGATTAGTCCGAGCTTTATATGCTTGACCGATAGAAATCCACCGGAATCATTTTATACAACGTTTGAGGATCTAGCACAATTCGTGATTTTCACAGAATCAAATTCATTTCTTACTATAGCGTAGGTCTATAAAAATATTCATCGCACCATTATTGTTTAGAAATTTCGAGAGCTAGTGAGATTTACGTGGTTTAGGGGAACTTAGGTTCAAAATTTTGAGTTGATCCTGTTTCTTGAAGTGCGCTAATCAAGCGTAATTTTTCTTATATATTCACTTCTGTTCATGATGGTTACTCATAATTAAATATTATTTTGACTCACCGTAGCAAACGGTATATTTGATTTGTGTGTAAGTTATATAGGATCTACTCTATTGCGTACCTAATTTCATTCAAATCTCACAAGCTCTCGCAGCATTCGTATATGACTAAAAACATGGTCAAAGAATACGGACCCCAACTGGAGTCGTCATATTTAGCCTGACATTTCTACCAAGAGGATAAAATTTTATTATAACAAAACCACAACCAGAAACTTAGAAAATAGAAAATTTCATATAAAATTTCAAAAACAAACTCTTTCCTTCTGTAATAACCTTTATTTTTCATCGATGTTTGACTCCTATACGTTAGTACAAGTTAAATATTTAAAGCTTGAGTTACTGAATAGACATAAAAATCTTTTTGTAGATTTAACTCATCATGGTTGCCCCAGTGGTTTTCATTGAGCTCCTACTTTTAGTGAAGGAAATTTCAATGAACGATTACCGTTACTTATCGACGGAAAATGGAGACAAAACAAAGGCGCGCTTCGTTTATGAAATAATGTCTAAGTCAATATCAATATTGACCTGTAATATAAGAATCAGACGACAATGTCAATTTTGAAGCTGTCGTTGTAAAAATCAAAAGCTTCGCGAAATTTCCCTAGCTTTTTATAGATGTGGATAAAACGAATTATTAAATATTAAGCTTGGGGAAACGTTGTATAATGAAAATAAATATCTAATATCCGATAATCTCGCAATGCTTTTATTACTAAGGTTTCATTTTCTTTTATGTGTACAGTTTCTTATATACTTACTTATATTATGTCTAATATTAAATTGACAACATGTCACATCCACATATTTTACGTTCGTAGAATCTACTAGAATTTATTAGTTTCAAACCCAGCGTGCTTGTTGCAATAGTTGAGATTTTTATATTTGGTCAATATATATTATAGCCTTTGTTTACTATAGTAAGGTGGCTGGATTCGTTTTCATGCGATTCCAGTATAAAACTGTGTCAGCACGTAACGGTATGCATTCTAATATGCCTTAAAGATGAACAATAGACTTTTCTGTACATCGTGACTCAAATTACATCTTTGGACTTTATTTAATGCTGTAATAGGTGAATTGTAATCGCAGTGGTAATTTTCAAATTGAATGTATATATAATAATGTAGATACTGTAATAAGTGATTGGATAGGCACGCTTATCTAACTCATACAATATGGAAATTTTCATGTATCTAATTATATGTAACTCAATATATGTATGCGTGTTAGAAACCTGTTTCTATGTAATGTTTTCGATAATATTTTAATAATTAATGACTTTACTTTATACAATGAAACGACGATGTTTGTAATACCCTAAAACAACAAGGTAGATATCTTAATCTCCTGGGCATTACAAAGTTTCTAGCCTCTAAATCTGTTATGGAACTTCAACTTTTTGAGTCCGCGGCAGACATCTCAAATGCTATGTATATTTCGACGCAGAAAATTGTATCCTTTTCGGCTTATTATTTTAGGGCAAAACTTATTCAGTGCCAGAACAGGACTGTAATGAGTGTGACAAAAGATTTTGACTTGTGTAGTATCCAGAATGTCTTTTATTTTGAGCGCTGAGTACGTGGGCATGTTATCCTGGTGAAGCAATAGTCGGCGAAGCCCGATATTCCGACATTTGTTGTTCATTGCAATAAAACTTTCTGGCAGGCATTTCGAAATATACCACTCGACGTTAATACTGTTGATTGAAATTTTATCTGCGCTTCTCAATCACTTCACTTTAGTAAGTGTTGGTTTGTTTTGAAACAGCCACATTGTTAACTGATGCTTTGTTACTAACTCTTTTTGGTAAATCCAGGATTCGTCACTTGTTGCAATGACGTTAACGCGCTGTTAATTAAAAAATTGTTAAATATATTCATCATTTTTCGGCATCATTTACGAGCCAGCTTCTGAGCTTCGACGAAGTCGTGAGTCCAACGTGAACCTGTCTTCACGCGTAGATGCTCATGTAGAATTTTGTCCATCCAATCTAAAATATATGCTGAATCTCTCCGTATGTAATTCGTTTTTTCTTAATTATTGTTTTAGTTGGTAGTATTCATTTTCCTTGGTAATATTAGTGGAAGAATGGGTATTCCTTACTTATTACAAAAATTTGAACGACCGGATTGGATTTGTTATAGCAACCGTAGTTGTTTGTACTTCAGAAAACCCTTTATCAATAAATGCCATTTGAAGTCGATTCTACTCGTCTGGTTTGAGGTCGTATGTAAAATCATAAAAAAACTATTGCACGAAAATGTTCCCGACGCAGTTTTTCAATGACATCTATAAAATTTGTCTCTTAAAAATTATGAAGAGTAATTACGATTATATTTTTACTTCTATATAAGCACATTATTTGTATAATTATATTCAGTCAGGGCTTCATATATACTCGTAGAACTGTTTTGCACTATATTTTCTAAGTGACCTGGTACTTGTTAATTAACTCAAAAAGGTTATTAAACAAGTTAGGTAGTTCAGCACACTGAGTGAAACAATCATTGGTTCATTCTGCAGCAGCTGTAGCGTACGAAGGTCCAGATCCACCCAAATTGGGAAGAGTTTCAAATCCTCCCGCGTATGTTTTTAAATAAGCACAAGGCGGTGTAGCTCACTATGCCCAGGATAAACAATATAGGATTTAATGGGAACAAGGATAAACAGTATAATATCTCGAATACAATATTTATTAGATAAATTACTTCTCCGAATGAAACCGAAGATATATATCATGTACAAAAGTGTTACATGTTAAGCTAAGATCAAATATGGATGGAGTTGTATACATTATTCCACGAAAAATGTCGCTGTTTTTGCTATAAGCTAGTTCAAAATCTGGGAATAATAAATTGAATGAAACCAAATTTTGTTGACAACTTTCACTCGAAATTTACGTCCGTAAAAAAATAAGCTTCCTAACTTAAGCTCAGAAGCTGGTTTCCCTTAACCTTAAAACTTTCAAGGGACTTTAATATTTTTAATTATATAATTTTTCTAGTGTATCATTTTCATCTGATACGCTCAGCAGAGTTCAAACTATTTTCAACATATGAAAATTTCTAAAAGTCAAATGATTAAAAAACGTTTTTGAATAAAATAAGAGACTGTAAAAAGATGTTGGAGAAGTTTTAAGTGGTTCTGCTCAATTCCAATGTATATGTTAAATTTTTAAATAAATAAATAATCTATTTATTTTTTGAGATTCTATTTTATATAATGTGCGCTCTACATTATTACAGTCTGTTCTAAGTGATTAAGTGCTGTCTGTTACATTATACAATATGACTTTTGCCGATTTTGATTGTTAATATATGTATGTTAACAGACTGCCCACTTGGCGGAAAATGATTTCAGTCTCCTACAGTACATGTGCAATTAAAAGAAGATGTAAACTTACCGTACTCAGTATTTTCACTACCTACCTCTTACGCTTTAGACTAGGGGTTCCCCAACCGGGGTGAATTAATCCAGATGGAATAAAAATGAAACTTTGATGAGTAAAAACTTTTCAGCTATGGATAGACTGCAGATTCTGCGTATTGGGGATGGTAATATCAATGAGGTAAGCTTTTTTATTTATTTTGTCGTGCACAGTGATATCGGGTCTCTTATAATAATAATAATTAGATTTCTCTGTCTGCAGCCCTAACCATCGGTTTGTTTGGGCCTTGCCTCGCTACCGGCGGCATACTAGGTTTAAGTTTTTTATAGTATTTATGTTTATTTTATATATCTATATTGTAAAAAACTTAAATTTAAGATTAATTATTAAATATATGAATAAGAATTATAATAGGTAGGGAAGTGACGACCCCATCTCCCGCTGGTGGGGCATTTAATGCATCTTGACTGCCATAAATGCCCCATCAGTGCAGTCAGTCTCCCTCAGAGCAGCTTGTGGCGAGCTGTCGTTGAGTTGCGTCACCGAGAGCACCGATGTGGGGCGTATGCCACCCGCCTCTGTCTTGCCTTAACCAGCTGGGCAGAGTGGAGTCGCAAGAGCAGATGCTCGAAGGGTGGAAGTGTTATAATGTCATAACGCCGACGGCGTCTCGATCGCTGTCGCAGACACACCTCTCTACACCCTTAGCTGTTCAAACCAATGTTGCTCTCTTCGCACCAATATTGATCTGCTTTTTTGGGGGGCCCATTTGGTTAGTGGCGAGTCACCACCTGCCATATTAAAAATCAATTAGGAGGCTTTGAGAAGGTAAGTGACCGGAGTCTCTTCCATAGTCCGGTTCTCATTATCACCGAAATCAAAATGCAATAGTCCACAGGCTTTTTGACCACTAATGACAATACTTTCTGTGCATTTAACTGGTCTTTAGCTGCATTTTTCATGATGCAGATAGAGATCGGATCCAGTTGGTACACTCCACGCACACTTTCATTAAATTTCGCTTAAATAGCCTCTACGCGTTGGATCTGTATCCCCGCGCACGCCTTATAAAGGACCGTGTTTTATAAAACCACGCGACATAAGCGACAATAATAATAATAATTATTATTTGTTACAGTACCCCAAATCAACCCTCAATTGTACCCCAATGGGTTTCAATTTTTTATAAATATTATTTATATTATAATTATTACTGTTATGTATTAATTGAATCAATGATTTTTAAATTAGATTTTTAGTTGTGGGGGCTATAATATGAAAGATCTAAAAAGAGGAGATTTCGTTTTTTTTTGCTCTTCGCCATGGGGTAATTAATATCAACTTACAAAAAATATTTTGACGTAATGATTAAAAAAGTTTCCCGACCGCTGCTTTAGACCGAAATACAGAAATGTAAACTCGGTTTTTTTGCAATACAAATAAGTAAGTTGGAGGAATCTAAGGAGATGACCCTGTAATAGATATTGAGACTGTAAATTTTGGATTGTAAAAGAAACTCTGGTTTTGAAACTTGAGTCTACTTCTTAACGGCGGATCTGTTGCGAACAATCGTTGCAAAATCAATTTGATTAGAAGGCGATCTCCGATACACATATTACTAAGATAGGAGCGTACCATTACAAATCTGCTATAGTGTTTGGGCAACTTTTATTTCATAATCTGTGAAACTTGCCTGGAAACTATCTAGATTAAAGCGTTACATCGCCGGCATTGGATAGCGTGTTTGATTTAACATTTTTCAGTAGTGGGGGGTGGGTGCCGGGATGATTATAACGATAATCTTATCGGCATAATCATTACCGCTCAGAAATCAAAGTTTTCTATTTCTTGGATATTAAATACTATTCTAATAGTTTCTTTTGTTTTGTTAATTGAATTGGTGTATCGGTGCTATTGCCCCATAAAGCCATGAACTAAGCCATGCATAATATATTGTAGTTGCCATGGTTACGTCTGCGCTCTTTTTTACTTCTTGTAGTGCATACATAAAGCAGTTCAATTTTCTATTATATGAGTCTATTTTGAATAAGTGTATTTTGTTACTATATCTAATACTGTATTGTTATTAATTTGAGAATTTTACTGTGATTTTGGATATATATAGGTGGTATAACATAGGTTTCGTTTTTGACAAATTAATTTTCTAAATTTTGGTTTGTTAGCCAGTTTATGAATATTTATTTATAATATATTATCAATTTTTATCAACACAATATTAAAATTGAAATGTCCTCCGCAAACATAACACAATTTTCATTAAGAGCTTCGTCGTTCGTTTATGAAGACGAGAAACGAAAGACACTACCAACAGAAACATTAATATTAATTATGTTGGTACTAGATCAACAATTCCAATTTTGGTATGTTTTCTTTAAAATATTTAAACTTTACTGTTTGTTTTCCATCAAGAATGTACGATTGTAATTTTTCATAGAATGGACCTATACAGTTTATTCAATAATATGATATATTTAAGTCTATCGCATGCTTTTGACATATCAATTTCTATTGCATCGAATAAAGCTAGCGTAGTCCGACTCAATCTGACGAAGAATTTGAACCATACTGTCGAATTTGAAGTCCGGTCTCATTAAATTTTGAACTCACAATTACATATTATAGTTTATAGACATGAATAAAATTAAGAAAAAATATCTCTAGAGATGAAACTAAATATAATCAATATAAAACGGCGTTAAGAGGCGCCGTGGTCTTAGCGTTGGTTTTCGAAGAGGCAAAATCGGGAGCGCGGAGTCAATAATGCCCTGAACCAGTGTGTTTTACGAAATTCTTATGTACTTTTTCAGGGCTCATACAGTAAAGGAAACTATGATGAGGTATACTGCAAATAACTGCGAAAAAAATCAAAGGTGTACACATTTGACCAATTCCACAACGTTGTTGACTAAGAACAAATGCCCCTACAGTTAGGGTAGACTGGAGCCGTTCGGTGGGGATTTATATGAGCTATGAGTATAATTCTATGTTGACGTTTGATGATCAAATTGTGTTTAATTGTCTACATGGTTTGTAATGTGTAAACTAATCCTTAATTAAATGAAGTAATTTAAGCAATGCGAATTTATGGACGCAATAATAGCGATACACTCACACCGCTTGCATGTCTGATGTAATATATTGAGTACAATCAATAAAACATACAGGTTCTTACTATAGTGAGAACGTTCTAGGAAAGTATGATAAAGTTATTTACGACATTAAACATTATTGCGGGCAAGTAGCAAACCATAGCAATGCGAGGGTGATGTACTTTTAAGGAATTTTAAAATCCAAATTTACAGAGATACTCGTAGTTTCTCTTTACATTTGCACAAGAAATGCAAGCTTTTGTTTATGGTGCAAACCTTTCGACATTGTTTTGCTCGTATGCATAACGAAGTGTCAATGAATACGCAAATATTGTTCATTCGTTGCATATTTATTTACTGGTGATCAAGGACGCAGATAGCTAGAACTTGTATAACTCAAATCTCTAGACGAATAGTTTTTACAACAGTTGGTGTATAGTTTTGAATCTATTTGATCGTTCGTCTTCTGAACGTGTTAAGAGCAATGAAATGAAAAGTTTTAATTAAACTTAATTAGACATTGAAATTGCTGTAAGAAATTAACTAACGATGGATTATTTGAATGGCTTACTTAGTCATTTTAAATTATTTGTGTAGTATGAAGAGTTTTGTGACACACCAGTGGCAGCAGAAATGTTAGCATACGCTATTTCATATGGAGAGATGTAACAATCGTCACAAGAAGAGTTTTGAATATGAATCTAAAGGGGGATAAATCGAAGAAGGTGTTGATTGATTGCGGAAATAATAATATGTGCGTGAAAGGTGTGAGCAAGAAATAGAGCAGAATGAATGAAGAAAATCAATAATACCAAAATCACCTAGTGTAGGATAATTGAAAAATATTTGCACTGTATTAGTTATTGATCAAGGGAGTCACGGAAGTAATGCAAGAGAATATACGATGAACAAAAAAAATTACAGATAAAGAATATACGTGTCACCGCTCCGTTTTCTTCCTCCCTCTGTGGATGTTGTAAGAGCCGAGTAAATATTTAACCAATAGACAAAAACGTGCAAGTAAATAAATGTGTTTTAATAAATAATAAATGTGTTCAAATACTGATGGGTTTTAGATGTAAAATCAGAAAAAACTAGAACCACTGAACACGTCTAATCATATAAACATAAGCATTTAGTACACATATATATCAACACTGCAATAGGGTAGACGACTACAACTAATTATGGCCGTTTTTATACTATAATTATCTGATTTGAGCAATTTATATCTAATGAAAGTATGTCAATATAGATATTTCAGTTTAATTATTAATTTATATTGTTTTTAGATTTCTAAAATATGAGCAATTATTATTTACGTAATTCTAATGAAACGGACACATTTCTAGCATTCTCACATTAAATGTAACATTTTTTTATATAGAAAGTATACCTATAAACGTACAAATAACAAAGTTATTTTAAAATTTGTTTATACGCTCATACAAATTAGGCGAATTTACTTAGTTATGACGTCACGATTGCAGTGTTTTTAGTACGGAGCGTTTTTGAGCGACCCGCGACAGCGCCGCAAACATGGCGATGTATTTCAAGTGATAGGTGCAGGTGTACTGTTGGTTCTACAATATTTTACACTTAAAAGAGTACTCTTATTATATATAGAATTTAAAAAATTGTCGTCTATCCAATTAGATATTTGCCAGTATTAAAATGGGGGTTAATTACACCTCTCCCTACCCTTTAAGGGAGAATACCCGCTTATATGTTTGTATGTGATTTTCTACGTTGTAACTAACAGTAATATTCAAATATAAATATATTTAAATGGCACTATAATTACTGTCAATCAAAATTATAATAAAATTGATAGTATAACATTTCTTATTTTATTTGCACTATATCAATAAAATTAAGGTACGGATACGGATATAAAGTATGATTATTTTAATTTCTCTATGTTTATTAATAAGTTATATTCTTTTCGATCCAATTGATGCATATCAATTTATGGATATAAATGACTCGACGTCGGTATTAATTTCGATGAGAAACTGTAAACAATAATTAAGATTTTTTAACACAACAAAACATAAACTGGAAAAGAAAAATAAATGATATAAATGTTATCCCTTTTAAATCAAGTACGTTTAATTATGTAAATGCAAGGGAAAAATTAACATTTTTAAGCGATGAAGATATTACTTAAATCTGTGGCCAATGCAATTATGTAAATAAAGAATGGCGGTGTGATTTAAGCCATTGAAAATTTGACTTCATAATGGCGATTTGCATTTAAATATATACAAAAAGATTAGTACCCAGTTGAGAAATATGTGAAACTTTATTTATGTAATCTTTGTATTCTGCAGTTTATTATAATATATTATTTTACACTGCCAATTAGAAATGTCGGTTGCTATAGGAATGTTTGGCCAAACCAACATACATTATACGAGTATATCATACAAATATTATGTTATGTTATTAACCAAATATCCCTTTATATGAAACTAGAAATAGTATGTTTCTATAGTATTCATATAATGTGATTATTTCGTCTGAATAATACTGTTCGAAATTATCGCCCTGATACTCCGTTCTGGTGTTGAGTTTTGATGATTATGACCTGTATCTCTTACCAGGTCCCGGTTTTAGGTTAGTTTTTGGGCCACCACCTGCGTACACGCCGTCCCGGTAATGTTGCAGGAACTTATCTCGTCCTGAGATATTGGGTTGATGATGATTGAAACCACTTGATAATTTTCTTTACACCGATTGCTTTAATTACTGACTTAACAACCTATTTTTATGATGATAAAATGAATTATTACTAATTACAGCTTGACAGGTTAAGAGCCCGACGCCATGAAATTTTGTTCTATATTTTTTAGTTGGCGCTAGCGTCGTGCGCGTCCTTTTTTTTAAAGTCACAGATTATAGACCACCTTAGTAGAAATGAAGTGAAGCGCGGCAAGGTTTGAATTAAAATATACAAGACAATTTTAAATATTGAGACATGTTCGTTTTGCGTGAACAAATACCATTATTCTATAAAAGTCGTGTGCTTGGGAATGCAGTATCACGTTCACCACAAGCCAATGAACTTGCTGCTGAGACAAGAGTAAGAGCAAAGAACCGCATCCCTGATGAAATGACTGCGAGGTAGTTCTAACAGCACATGAATATTGTAGGTCTGCAAGTTTACCTACAATGTGCAAGTGCTGCTAGAACTCATCATCATTCATTTCATCAGGGATGTGATTACCTTGCACATTATGGTAAGAAAACATTTCCGATACACATCGCATTATATCTTTTCTGTCAAGTGAGAGAGGCTGAAATTCCTTACAAGGAACATTATCAGTTCCCAACCCAAATTTTTTCCATGTTCTAATTGATAATCTTTAAGTGGTCACTAAGCAACCATCTCTTTGGAGTTTTACAACAAAGGCAGGAAAACAAGAAAATAATCTCTAATCTCGGATCCCAAGTCTTCAGTTCTAACTTTGCTGTACCCTGCGGAGTACGCGCAGCCCTGGCAAGTCACGCTAAGGGATTAAGCAGAATTGTAGGGTATTTTATATTAGGGAAAACTTATTTTGCGGGTACTCGGATAAAGAATAAGTCCTTTTGATGAAAATGTTTATTACATCGATAAAACCTTGTCTTGTGGATAGAATGGAGTTACGCTTTGTTGGTGTTCCAACAAAACATTTTGTAAGGAAAGAAATTGAGTTTTCTCCTTCGTTGATTCTGTTGAGGGATTCATTTTTACATCCTTTGAAGTCATTTTCATTGTATTTGTTTAAAAATTATTTTAAGTCTTTGTACAGTATATAATGAACGGTTCGGTTGTGGTAAGAAAGAATATATCAAGTAGTTGATGATCATACATATAAAAGTCTGTATTGATGTGTAATTTTCGTTTACTTAAATTTGAATATTATTAATTAGCTTTTACAAACACATATATATATCTTTACGGTAATTAGGGTCCTATATTGCTATGGCCCTCAGGCGGGTAAAAATACGTCCAGTGTACTCCGATAGCTCGCTTAGATTTACATTGATATTTTATTAATAAATTAATAAACAAAAGTGCCATAACACAAAAAAAAAAACAGGACGACAAAAAAGTTACATTCCATAATGTAGGAAATAGCGAAAATCTAATATTCATATTTGTACTGTGTTGTACAATTAGTACGTGCTATAAAATCGACTGTGTCGCTCAAATCGGGCATTAGGTGTAATTTCATTTAGTCGTGTAGCAATAGCGAGTGAGTGAAGACGTTGATTTCACCTCTTACTATGGTTTGATTAGTGATTTGATTAGCGCTAGCAAAGTAGTTTTATGAATATCTCTGATGGATTCTAATTTCAGACACGTTAATATAGTGGAATGAACCCGAATTGAGCTAGCATGGTTGAGGATGTACTCGAGGCTCTCGTTGTGGACATAAGAACATGGTATCCATGAGGATTCTCTGCCTCGTTCCGACTTATAGTCTGTGATTTCTGACGGATATTCCATAATTCTTCATCGGAGATCTTGTCAGAGGAGAAAAACGGGGTATCATTCGAAGACATTTATTTATTGGAGTTTCAGACCACTAAGAATTGTTACATTACTACATTTATCTAATAAAAATCCATAACCTAACTCTTAGAACATAAAAATGTTTTAAGAGTAGTCACATAGTTCACTACAAAATAACAAAAACCAACGCAAAACGCTAGATTATCTAGCTGTGCCAGCGACTTCGTCCGCGTGGAATAGTTATTTTGAGCATCATATTTATTTTTGCAAACAACCACCTCAGCTGTTACCCGATCTTGCCAACGCGACATATCCAAATTAGATTACCACAAAAACGATTCTAGTGAATTAACGGTCTTGATTCCTCCGAGTTTTAAGAGGAATAATTCTTTCATACATATTTTTTTGGTATCTAGAACCGTTTTCGCAGCGCACGCAACGGAAGCCCTCAAAGATGAATAATTTTCCATGTTTTTTCCACATTTTCCATTATTTCTTCGCTCCTATTAGTCGCAGCGTGATGTTATGGAGCCTAAAGCCTTCCTCGATAAATGGGCTATTCAATAAAAAAATATTTTTTCAATTCGAACCAGGAGTTCCAGAGATTAGCGCGTTCAAACAAACAAACAAACTTTTCAGCTTTATAATATTAGTATAGATTATAAAAAAAAGTTTTGTGGACTATATATAGAGACATTGGTGACAGACCAAGGCAAAAAAATCTTAATAACTAGGTTATATGAGGACAAATGAAAGTTAATAACATGTTTATCAAGTAAAAGTCAAAGAAAATACGTTATTCCCAACACTGCGGCAGGAGACTTTGTACTGGACAAACGAACCGTTTGCGCAAATAACAGCGATTTTACGAAGAAAAATAAAAAGCAGTAAATTCTCATGAAAAATCGTCTATATTTACGCAGGTATGTCAACATAGATTATTGTCTTCTCTTTAGAACCAATTCACATTTCTTATGAAAGCAAAAAAAATAATCTGAGACCAATTCAGATCATATATATTGCTATGTTTATATCAAAGGTATTCAATATCAAAGCGTTTAATATTATAGTCTAATTTTAAGGCCGCGGCTGCGCCTGCATTATATTCGTTTTTCTATCTATACCTATAATTAGAGATCGGATAATCGGATGCATATTTACCTAAAGTTAATTTTTGGCTCACAAATTATGGAGCCGCTTTTTAAAATACATTTTGTTAAATAAAAATCCCGGGAAAATACGGGACTGCAAATTTAACGTAGTGATATTGTTTGAAAATTACTAAATTAGCACGTGGTATTTATTTTCAAAAGACCGAGACTCCGGGTTCATTTATACAACTATGCATACGTATTTACATGAAGTTTAGTTTCAGTTCCCCGTGCGATTTATGAATGTACGATTTATTACATGAAGAGTGTTATACGAAAGTAGTGAGCTAGTTTGACTAAAACAATAATCACACGGGGAACTGAAACTAACCTTCATGTAACGTCGTTTTTAAGCTCATATTACCGACTAGTTTTGCATTATCAAAATGTTCTACAGTACCGGAATTCCGGGATTTTTATTTATGGAAATAAAATAAAAAGACAGTTCCCAATTTGTCAAAAACTAAATTAGGTAAATAAATAAACATCCAGCTATCCAATTCCGCAATCCCGGGATTTTTATTTAACAAAACAATAAAAAGCCGTTTCCATACTTTGTCATAAACTAACTTTAGGTAAATATGCATCCGATTATCCGATCTCTACTTATAATAAATCTGTAGAGAAGTCAATTTTGTACATGAAATATATTACCTACCAAAATAACGACAGATTACTTGATATGTTGCTGATTCTGTATGAAAGAAAGAAATTGTAAAAATATTCTATAAGAAATTTGTTAACATTTTTGAACATAACACTAAAACTGTAATATACTAATATAATAATACTACATGTTACATATTGACGTTGTGATAGTTCTTATGTCCCTCTAAATAGTGGCGGGTTTTGTAGTGTAAATGTGAAGTATGTCGTGTCGATGTGTTGCTAACTATACATTGAATAGAATTGAAATATCTCCGAATAATCAGAATCTGAAGTAATCAAATTAAATTTTATCATTAAATTAATGAATGTTTAAAAACATAAGGCAACTTTAATGCCAAACCGATAATCTCTGTAAAAGAAAGTGAGCATAATAAGCTATTTACGGGATAAATTAAACATATATATTTATAAATGACCTACTGAATACCGTCAACATAGTTTGTTATAGTATATTCTCACTAATATTATAAAACGTCAATGATGCATGCATGAAGACGCTCATAAAAGTGGAGGAAGCAAGAGAAGTGTGCCAGGATCGTAGCAAGTGGAGAGAGGTGATGGTCTCTGCCTACCCCATTGGAAACAAGGCGTGACATATATGTATGTATGTATGATTATAAGTATGGATTGATGTTTGTTATTTTTGTACGTAAAAATTACTGAATGGATATTAATAAAATTTTACAATAATATAGTTTATAAATTAGAATTAGAAGTTTACAATTTATAAAGATATTGTATCAATGATCTAAAAGATGATGATAGGGTCCTGCGCAGACGATGTCGCGGGTACCAGCGAGTATAATATATGGACCGTTTATTTTGAAAGTAGTGTAAGTCCATTTTCTTTTGTTTCGAGAAATTAAACACGGACTAGTTGTATATAAAAAAAATACATTAAATTAAGCATGAATCACGTGATAGCTCATTTTTCTCAAAAATGGACTTACACCACTTTCAAAATAGACGGTCCATATATACTTAAATAAGTAATATAAGCAGTAAATGAGAAAACCAATTTTCCAGGTGCCAAAAATGTGTTTTTATACATAGTTCCAAAGAACGATAAGTTCTGAAAACGCTCCAATTTGTACGACTAAGAAACTAATAAATCAGGGCAACATGTGTCAGATTTGTCCAATATTGGAAGAAGAAGAAAAATCTCGGTCGGAAGCAAATTATTAAAGTGTTTAACGGCAGCGCCGCAAACACTCTGATGCTGATCACTAAGCCATGTTTCTGACATGAATGAGGGTTGTTCTCACGTCTATGTAGCCGATAATATGATTTGTCAATATTTAATTTATATTGTACATCCCAACTTATATAATAAACAGGTTTGTATGGATGGATGTTCGTTACTATTTCGCGCATGAGAATAATTTATTTTTTATTTATTTATTAATTAATACTTTATGTACAATGTGTACAAAGGCGGACTTAATGCCTATGGCATTTTCTAACAGTCAACCTTTAGGTGGTGCAGAAAGAAAAGTGGTAGATGTACCCATGACACAAATGAAAAACATATATGTATATATATATATATATATATGTATAATATATATATATATATATATATATATATATATATATATATATATATATATATATATATAATATATATATATATATAATAAAATTTATTTTAAATTATAATACATAGATGTAGGTAATTAATAATAATATACTAATACATATGACGATATCATAAATAGATAAAATTTAATGATAATAAACCAAGAAATATGCCACATCATAATAAACTCTTCTCATAAATATATTTCCGCAATTTATTTTTGAAAATCAATCTGCTGGTAGACTTTTTAATTTCAAGAGGCAAAGCATTCCATAGCAGAATGGATTGAACTACAAAGGAGGCGTGAATTGTTTCGGAATGGTGAGACGGACATTTCAGAAGCAAATTGGATGATGATCGGAGAGACCTATCATGAGAAGCACATAAGTATTGAAAATAGGGACTCAAATAGCTGGGTGTGTTGGGACCATTGAGAATGGAATAGAGAGTTTTCAATGTTCTAATATTTCTACGCTGCCGAATAGGCATCCAGTTCAACCGTATTCTATGCTCGGAGATATGGTCATATTTTCGCAAATTGTTGACGAACCGAATGCAATTGTTTAGAAGTCGGTCAAGTTTATTGAGTAGATCTGCATCAAGGTCAAGGTAGAATAACACATAGGCTACAATTTATACAGATACGAGCTGGTGCCTGCGACTTCGTCTGCACGGATGGTAGATATTTACCTATGCAAGCACCTGCTAGTGTTAAATTCAGAAAAAGAGAGCAATAACACTTGGAACAATAACATTTGTATTTATTATATTTATACTATATCACTACATAGTATAAAGCAAAGTCGCTATCCGCCGTTTATCTGTCCCTATGTATGCTTAGATTTTTAAAACTACGCAACGGATTTTGATGCAATTTTTTAATAGATAGAGTCTTCGATCATATATTTCTGTAGATACACAGTTACCGTCTAAAAAGTGGCACCGGCGAAACAAGGCACAAACAGTAAATGTGCCTTGTTTCGCTCTCATTCATTCGGTGGCCGCGCGCGATTGATAACGTCAGCGATGCCGAAATGCGTAGTTTATAATTGTAAAAATGACACACGTAAAGTGCAAAAGAAGGATGGAATGTCATACTTCCAATAAGTATATCTTTATTTTAATTTATTAGCGCATTTTTTATGAGTAAAACACTTTTATTCATATTATGTATTACTAAAATATCAATTTAAAACTCTTGCGTACCATGCCACGATGCGTAACGCATCGCATCTATCTCTTTCTGTCTCGAGTGGCTCACTCATAGGAAAAAATAGCACAGAGCTAATCGCCTATACCATTTTTTGTGATTTTCTTTCTTTTTTTTTTAGTTTTCCGCTTTCTTTGTTTGTAAGGCTCGGCAAAATAAAGGTTGAGAAACCCTGTCTTAATAAAGTCTGTACTCTCCTTAGCACCTAATTCTACATACTTCTTGGTTTATATTTAAAGGAGAATGCCCAAATTTGCCCCACTGGTCCCAAAGCTATAACAAAATGTAAATAAATATAAAAATAATATTACTAATTTTAGTGGCATTTATTTCGCAAATAGGCGTGCGAGAGAAAAACTCAATAAATAAAGTGTTTCTTAGAAACGGAAATGGCAATATGACAAATACGAAACCATTTATATGGCCGATTAATATGGCCAAAAGTCAGCTTGACGTTGTTTGTCGTCGTGCGTGACTTGTGATTTTTGTGTTCTGGCTGTTTCTGTGCGCTTACTTGTGATTTTATGATTAGTTTAACTGACCCTTGCTGTGTTTCCTGGACTTATTACTTGCCTCACTGACTACCTTTCGCTGTGTTTTATCGGAATAAAGAATTGCTTATTGATTTGCAAAATGTCGCGGTGCACGAATTGTCGTTGTTGTATCACCTTTCAACGGAGACGTTTCGTATCAGATTTGAACGAGGGTGCACAAAATATACTTATGAGATGGAAATCTGTGCAGGAGGAATAATTGTAATGATTTAAATAAGTTACTAAAGTGTTCGTTTAATTTATTTATGTGTATTTTGGTTGGCTACCTTAAGTGTCATTGTTATTTTATTCTACAGTGCATAATTTCAAACTCGAACAATAAAGAACTCTTCTCTTTATTTGCAGCTTATTATTAGCTTTTTTATTTGATACTGTTGTAGCTGTGTAGTGGGTAATAGAACAGTAGGATGTTGCTGTCATGTTATGTGTACATGATGTATTTAAGATGGGCTAGGTATCAAGATAATGTGACTGCACCAGCATCATTTCTGGACAATGTTATTGATATGAATGAATAATAAAATAAATGGTTATAAATATAAACATTAGTTTTTTATTTACATACCTACACCTTAATCACTGTTCTAAAAACTATAATGATTATACTGTTTGATTAAATGTAACATCTAGCCGACATTAGGTTGGGTATATCTGTGTATCTATGAAGGAAAAATAGTTTGTAACAATACTAGTAATTAGGATAAATTATTATTAAACTGCACATAATGTAAGTTGCTGAAAATCAATGAAAGGGGTAATTCAAACTGAACAAACAAGCTTTCTTATTTCATTAAGTATATTTAATAAACTTATTTTCACATTACATATGTGCAATGTAAAAATAAGTTCTCTTTTTTACACTATGGTGTAAGCTGCTAAAAATACACGAAAATGCTAGGAATATACTGTGATTCCAACTAATTACCTTTCTTTTTATCAAAAAATATTTTATGTCAAACAAAATGCATATCGTCGTCTTACAACTTTGCTAATAAATATTAGTAGGCGCACATTTTATTTGTTTAATATCTTTATTTTCGCACGAAGTTTCGAATTTATATCTGACTCATTTAAAAAGCTATGCTAATTACGCACACAATAAAAAAAACTCATTAGTGGGCATGCATAATTATAACTGGGGCACAGCTCTTTATAATTTGGGCATTGTCCTTTAAAAAGTTTCCGTACTGTTAAGTGTAAAAAAAAACTAAGCATCTCCACTGCTGTCTATGATCAAGTAGGATGCGATAAGACGCGAGCACAATATTCGGAGTCAAATGGAACGTAGGAGCATTATTATATGAAATGAATTTGTGCTTAATTGCAACGGACTAAGGGCTTATTATCCAATATATTTTTTTTCAAATATGTCTTGTTCATTTCTGATTTCACTACATCATTATATCATCGAAACCAGAAGATAATATGTAACGACCTTAACAAGGATTTATTTTCATACTTCATTAGGTTACTTAAGATTTAAATTGGCTTAAATTATATGACACTTTAGAACTTTTTTCAAAATTGGTACTATAATATACATCTATTCTTCTATGTATAGACGCGGGGTCGATATTTTGTTTGATTTTCTATGGAATTGTGTATCTACAGAAATATATGATCGAAGAATAGAGTGATTCTTAAGGAAGGTTTATAAGTATAATACATAATATAGTAGAGAAACACTGATAAATTTAGAGGTTCACCCACAAGCATATACAAAAAGTCATGGATTACCCTTTATATATGCCTCTTAAGCCACACTCGGGCAGACATGCAAGCCAAACTGGACGACCTTCAAGGAGAAGCCGAGAGGATAGCACTTAAAGTCAACATCGGGAAGACTAAGGAAATGAGGTGCGGGGCAACGAGTACTTTCCCGTTGGTCATCGGCACAGAGGGAGTGGAGCGTGTCCACAAATTCACCTACCTCGGTAGCTGCATGTCGGGGACTGGTGGAACAGAAGCGGACATCACTTCGCGGATAGCCAAGGCACGAGCAACTTTTGCACAGCTTAGGCCCGTATGGAAATCACGGAAATTGACTCGGAGAATTAAACTCAAGATATTCCGGTCGAACATGAAATCCGTGTTACTATACGGGTGTGAGACGTGGAAGGTCACAAAGACATCTCGCACAGACTCCGTGACAGCTGAAAAGCGGTGTTTTTGTCGTACAATCATACACCTAGACCCTCCTTGGTGCTGCACAAACGTCCATTACGAACTCTATCTATCTATCTTTCCAACCAACTTCGCTATTGATACTTTTTCAGTCGAATTCCATAGAATATGCTTCTCTTAACGTTTAAAATCTATCTTGCGTCACTTAATACAATTACAAAACGCGTTTGTGTGCTCAATTTTTTCTCACAACTGTTAGATGAGTCAATTCTCAGATAATTGTAGGCAAATCCAATTTCATTCTCATTGCAGTAACGTGGTCTGGATTGCGATAGACGCCCGCTCTGTTTAGTCTATGTTCTTTTTGTTTTAACGCAACCAATCCTAATTCGGTAACAGATTTAATGCATATATTTTTTTTTTGTTTAAATTCATATTCTGAAAATCGCTGAAGTGTATCAACATATGATATGACTTCAGTACTATTTTTTTTTAATTTATTCGTTACCATGGGACTTATGGTACAATTAATGCGACATGAAAGTATTTTTTTTTCCTATGGGTAATCATATATAACGCAATCGAAGCCGTTGGCGGAAAGCTATTACAATAGAAATATACAGCTGGCAGCTAACTTTGTAAGATTTTGTTTGAACATGTACACTAACATCGAGAAAAAAATCTCTGATTATTCCATAATAATTATTGTGTATAAAAAGAGGATAAAATTAAAGAAAATCAATTGATATTTGATTTCTAGAACAGTATAGAGTTGATATTAGAATTATACTATTAATAAGAAATATTGTAGTAGTAACAGTACGCCAGTGATTATTAATTCCGAGATACAGTCACATGTTTGTAGTTATGAGTATAGTCAATTATATAAAAAAAATCATTAAATATGTATTTTTGTAAAGTAATGAACATTTTTATAATGTAAACCAGTCATTCTCAAAGTGACAACGCCCTCTTGTGGCCCTCGAACTGTACTTGCTGATGTCACTGATAAGAAACTCTCCTTGTAAATATAAATTAAAGTTCAGATCAGACAAGGATAAGTTGGACTATAATTATATTAATTTACTAGCTGACCCGTGCCCACTTCGTTGGGCATAATATTAATAATCCCCGAAGCGAGCACGAACGCGAACCGAATTAAACCCGAAGCCATCGCGCGCCGTCCGCTGCTTTGGCCTTCACACTTATAACGATGAGTTTACTTGTTTTCATAGATTCATAATTTTTCGGAATATATGACTAATAAATATGACCTAATGATTTGAATTGTTTTATTAATATAAAAAATTAAATTGTCTATGCTAATGTTAAAAATATACTTTTTGTAATTTAAATATAAAAGTTAGACATATGCTGTCGTTGACTTTTTTGTAGGCATTTTCAAGCTCCACATTTTTTCTCTAGAACTCAAAAATATATATTTTATAGTTAAGGCAGCGTTCGCAAGATACGCTTTCATTCGACCGGTTTTTCTCCGATTCACTTTGCAAAACGGGCTACCACATAAAAGC
Source organism: Scirpophaga incertulas (assembly GCA_036419045.1). Lineage (NCBI taxonomy): Eukaryota > Metazoa > Arthropoda > Insecta > Lepidoptera > Crambidae > Scirpophaga > Scirpophaga incertulas. The sequence continues at coordinate 7,588,114 of CM071641.1, forward strand.
CTTTTTATTTTTCGGTTTTTTATATAACCTATGACACTCAGCAATAACCTGGCTTTCTATTGGTGAAAGAATTTTTAAAATCGGTTCAGTAGATCCCGAGATTACTCCTTACAATTTACCAAATATACAAACACACAAACTTTACTTCTTTATAATATTAGTATAGATGTAAATAAAAAAATATGAAGTGGGCAGCAGACTTATTATTTCGTTATGTTAGTAAGTTTGACAACATCTTGTAAATACAAGAAAATACAAAAACAAGGTTAAATAAAAGTAAAATTTTATTGTATTTAAATTTATAATAATAACTAATTAGTAAGTGTTTCGTGAGCCATATTTAAATCAATTAAGGGAAGGAAGCTGTGCTCAAAGTCTTAAACTTGGATAGAAAATACTTACGAAAAATATAAATCGATTTCAATAATAATCAAAGAAAAGCTTCAACTATTGTTTTTTTTAAATGATCATGTGAACTTTTTTTATAGATGTTTGAACAAACCGAAAGATTAGGTTATTTTTATTGCTTTTTGAACATTTAATTTCATTTACTAAATAATTTATATAAAAAAAGAAAACAAAACAGGAAAATGGACATGACAATAGAAACCTTAGATCTTTATGAAGAAAAAATATATTGTTCTAGTATAATTTGACAAGTAGAAAACATAGAACTACGTTTGTAAGAAAAATATGTCGCGATTTCTTTTTAAGGGAACTTTAAGAAGGCAGGATAATGTAATTTCTTCCAATAGCCCAGTTCTCATTAGTATCTAAATCAAAATACAATAGCCCATTGCTTTGGCTTGTAATTACAATAGTTCCTGTGCATCTAGCTGGGTATAGTTTTAAGCTGCATTTCTCAATGTGCCTATAGAGATTGAAACCAGTTGATATACTCCATGCTAATTTTCATTAAATTCGCTTAGTGGCCTTTACACGATGGATCTATATTTCCGCGCACGGCAAAGGACTGTATCTTAAAGACGTGATGTAAAGCGACTCTGAATATTAAATGAAAATACTGATGTTTCCCCACAAAATTAGTAGGGGCACATACAGATAACATACGGTCCTATGAATGTAAGGAATGACAGCTAAATATTACTGATTACGAAATAAAATGAACGTTTTGACTGACACGACCTTAGCGTTACGGAGATTTGGACATCGCATAAACTATTCTCTATTAATTAAACTGTAAGTACATCAAGTCTAATCTATGCGGGCTTAAAATAGCATGCTAAAATATATCGTATTAAGGAACTTAAGAAGTGCAGTTCGATACACTGAAAATATTATATTGTCACAAATAAAATACACGTATATTTTTATTAAAGTTGGGATCTATGTCTTATGTAACCTGTCGAAAGCTGCGACTTAAAAGTTACATAAATACATAGCAAATTAATTAAGTTATACACAAATCATATTAATAAAATAGGTGAAATAATTATATATTTTAAAAAAATGAATTTAATAATAAAAGTATTTCAACAAAGAGTAAAAAAGTGTAATATTCTTTTTTAATTTTTAGCCATTAATTTTCACATAAATAACGATAAAATATTCTCAAAATGTTTGTATTTCATGTATCATATACTGCACGTTAATGTCATATGCTAAATGCAGAGTTACTTCCATCATGTTTTTCCTCCTTATACCTCCTTGGACAGTGCACAAATACCACTGACCCCAGGCTCGCTTTCTTCACGCGAAAAGATTGCAAACTGCTTTATAATAAACTTGAGATTCGACGAACTATTCGGCATTGTGAAATATCAAGTTTCACATCGATTAGGAACACTCATTTTCCGATTACACTTTGTATGTTTTCCTTTCAAAAAATCGATATACATATATGATTGCATAAATTGAAATCATTTTCATGCATTGTTAGACATCGAAACGATTTGGATAACAAATCGGACAGGACTAATGACTTTTGGTCTATGCACTTTGGCAGCGATAACTGAATGCGAGGCTCGCCCTTCGGCCTACAATGTAGCTGACATAAAAAATAAGCGCGAAGAAATTTTGTGTACTCTTCAATCCAAGCCTTTATGGCTAAGACTCAGGCTGAGCTTAGTCGGTAGGTCATACTGGTCGAGCCGCTTCGACCCGTTTGGAGTCCGAAATAATGACCTTGGCATTTGGTAGCATCCATGAGGATTTTCAGTCTCTCCTCTCCAGAGCGATAAAAAGTGTGAAAAAATCATAGCGCGAATTCTCATACGTAAACAAGTGAGGTGGATTTTCGATTAGCGCTAGCAAAGTAGCTTTATGAAATATCTCTGAAAGATTCTAATTTCAGTCACGTCAATATAGTAGTGGAATGAACCCGAATTGAGCCAGCATGGCTGAAGACGTGCCCGAGCCTCACGTTGTGGACATAAGAACCAACCATAAGTCCATTTATCAAATATCGGATTTTATCATCTATAAAATCGCTTTTATTTCGACTGGCATATGAACAAGTCCAAACCACATAGCTTAAACTAAAAATTGGCCCTTTTCAAGTTACGGTAATATAGATATTATGTGTGAATATATAATATTATTAAAAAAGAAACAATTAAGTACGGTTCCATGCGATTTCAAATAATAACACAAATAATAACAAAATGTAAATAACAATACACTAGAGGTCACGCTTCTATCATGCTTTTTTTTTTTTGGACGGACCTATGCTGAAGCCTCATATGGCTATGTTCAGCTTTGCAATGATGTGTATTTGTGGAAGGCGCACGAACTGAAGGTTCGACACCTAGCCAACTAACTGCACCGGCGAGCCGGTGTCGTTAGCGTCGAGACAAAGGGAGTCGACACAGCTTGAGCGCGCCGTCTAATGACTCGAACGCTCAAGTTCGTCGTGTAGTGGACTTCTATCATGCTCTCAGCGTTTGTTATAAGTGTTATGTAGATAAAAGCACCGCGCCGGTGGATTTCAGACTAAATCGGGGCGGGCGGCGTCATGCCAGATTTTTCGTTTCGCCGTTGAGCTAGCTCCGTCGTCGGTGGTGTATATTAAAGCATTTTTTAAATGCGTATGAATGAATTTAATATGAAAATAAAGTCAATTAAAATAGTTTATCTCTTCAAATTTAAAATTTAATAAATCTAAATCCCATAATATTTCGATCCTTTCTTCGCGTGAAGTGTGAAAAAGAACCTCTCAAGGCCACCAGTTCCCATGGCCGGAGTTCAGCATCTGCAGAGATAGTATTCAAGTTTTGGTCTATAATATGACTTACCATCAGGCGAATTTAGATCATTCTGATTAAAAAATATTGTTGATTAGAGATCAATTTTTTCTCTAATGTACAAATGCTACATATCGCGTACGCTGTCCGTTTACGCTCTATATCCCAGTAATGAACACATAGAGCGCTGTCAGCAGTTCTGTGTGTCGCTATGTGCAGTGGTTCAAGATTTAAATTCACACACGTAGGCGCGAACACGAACCGGCATTCACGTCAATATAGTAGTGGAATGAACCCGAATTGAGCCAGCATGGCTGAAGACGTGCCCGAGCCTCCCGTTGTGGACATAAGAACGTCTAATTATGAAATATCGGATTGGTATTACTGTTTAAAATTTTATCAACTATAAAATCGCTTTTATTTCGACTGACATATGAACAAGTCCAAACCATATAGCTTAAACTAAAAATTTTATCATGCTCTCAGCGTTTGTTACAAGTGTTTGTTGTATTTATGTAGATAAAAGCGCCGCGCCGGTGGATATCAGACTAAATCGGGGCGGGCGGCGTCACGCCGGATTTTTTGTTTCGCCGTTGAGTTAGCTCCGTCGTCGGTGATGTAATATTTAAAGCATTTTTTAAATGCGTATGGATGAATTTAATATGAAAATAAAGTCAATTAAAATAGTTTATTTCTTCAAATTTAAATTTTTAAAAATCTAAATCCCTTCATATTTCGATCCTTTCTTCGCGTGATGTGTGAAAAGGAACCTCTCAAGGCCACCAGTTTCCAAGGCCGGAGTTCGGCATCTACAGAGATAGTATTCAAGTTTTGGTCTATAATATAACTTACCATCAGGCGAATTTAGATCATTCTGATTAAAAAATATTGTTGATTAGAGATAAATTTTTTCTCTAATGTACAAATGCTACATATCGCGTACGCTGTCCGTTTACGCTCTATATTCCAGTAATGAACACATAGAGCGCTGTCAGCAGTTCTGTGTGTCGCTATGTGCAGTGGTTCAAGATTTAAATTCACGCACGTAGGCGCGAACACGAGCCGGCGATGTGCATTTTTGATGATGGTTTATGTGACGCACACCGTTTCTAGATTATTTATTTATATTTCACTGGCGGTGACTGATTAAGAACAGATTCATGTATCATCATTTCATTATTGGTTTAGAATGTTTTCTCCATAGGTGGAAGGCATTCTCAAAGATATACCTATACGATCGGCCTGTATGGGTTATATCGGACTCTTATCGGCTAAGCTGCTAAAGCGTTTGACATCATTAGCCATTCACTAAATTTTTATTTCGAAAAAGCTCCATTAGTGCCATGCAGTAAATAAGTCGCTTTACTATATCAAAAAATAGTAATATATAATAGATAAAATGAAGTTTTCCTACACGCATTTTTTAATAATACATTTTTCTTTTAAACTACTATTATTTCATCATTATAGAATAAAAACGTGTAGCATAATTTGAAACAGATATGTCGTAACCCTCAAAGCTACCGTGTCATGCGTGACCCGTGTACTTAGATAAGTGTTTACTAAACTCATGCGCACTATATCGCCAAGCGAAATCGTGGCAGTGAAGAAACCGCGCATGCGCAATCTTTAACATAAACTTGATCTGATAAACTTAGGTAGTGATCTAGGAGTGACACGCATATTTCTTAATGCATTAGGGCAATGCAAGGGCTTTAGGACCAGTGATTTTGTGAAAATGATTGAAAATCACATTGGTCAACTTTGTTCTTATATACGTTTCAACTTATATATACGTTCCCACCAAGAGCACAAGCCTTTTTTTTTCTTTTTTATACGCAGGGAATTGCAGTTACGCATACCTCGTGCTCTAGGCAGCAGCACGAGGTTATGTCGGACTAAAATCTTGTCTTCACGCCTGGTGTGCGGGGCTACGGGAACCGACAAGTATTTTCCGCGGCCCCGATGGCGTCAGCTTGCGAGTAAGCCTCTCCTAAAACCTCCCTAGTCATTTAGCCGGGCAGATCACAGGGCTGTTCGCTTTTGAGAGGCTTCCCCTCCACTCGCGGCTGTCTGTCGGACGATGTCTGCCGGAGAGACGATGAAAGGTTTCTCTTCTCTTTTGTCGTCAACGACAAGTAATTCATATTTATATATTGTTTGTTATTTTATAACTTATATAACTACACATTTATGCTTGCCCAATACTTAGAGAATTAACAAAAGTATTATTTAAATCTCATCATTTGCGACTTTCTTTATAACAGTGCTTTGAAATTATAATTACCGCAATAAAACATGATATAATCAAGATAAAATCTAGGTAGAAGCGCAGATTCAAGAGATTTCATAGTCTATAAAATTTTGAAACACGCTGTTGAAATGATTCGGTAGAGTACCTAACATTATTTGTGTTAGATCATAATCCTAGTATGAATATGTGTTTGGTTTCGTTTCGAAAAAAATGTATATTTCGGGATTATTCCCTGTTTGATTCTAAATCAATAATTAACTCATCCATTCGGTAATTAGAAGAATAGGGTTGCCATCTAGTTTCAGTTTTTCATAGACTTTTAGTTTATGCCATCGTAGCGTTTGCTAAGTTATTCCATCTGCCTAAATTCAATCGGCCTAAATAGTTTATAATCAATATTCAGTCAAGGGACGAAATTTAGCTTCTTAAATGCTATTTCGAATGATTAATTTTAGTTACTAAACTATTTTAGGACGACTAAATTTACGTAGACGGAAACGACAGAGTTTTGTAGATTACAGCACAAACGATACTTTTTGGTGTAAACGGTCGATTTATTACATTGATTAGACCAGATGTTGATTTTAGGAAATGGCGGCACTAAGGGCTCATACGCGCGAGTGTTACCAGAGTACAGGTTTTTACTTTTATACTTAATCAAGCGACTCAATAAAAAAATGACGATATCAATTCAATTCAATTGGAAGTAATCTAATATATTTTTAAGAGATCTATCTAAACAATTAGTAGGTATTCAATAACCACTTTGAAACACGGTTCATATAAAAGAACGTAGAAAATTATTAACGATGGCCAGGCTTGGCAAATATAAAATTGTATTTAGTTAGCATTAACTTTCGTTTACCGTTCAAAACTCGATTTCTCTGTGACGAGTGTCCAAATTAAAAGTTTTCGAATGATCTATTGAAACTCGAATCTGTCTACTTTATTCGTGGCAAATAATTAGTAACAACAAAACGAATGCACTTTAAAAAATATTAATTAAGCACTTTGTAGTACTGAACAATATTTGGTTTACATGTCATGATAATTTTTGTACATTTTTATTCAGCTCATTTTTTTTTATTTTTTTTTATTCAAATTCCACGCGGACGAAATCGCGGGGACAGCTAGTTACTAATAGCATTACCAGGAACTGTTCTTTCGTCTAGAATCAGTGAGTCCATATAAACATTTGCTCAGGTGAGATAAAGGTCAAAGATTCAAATACAATAAATAATTGTTGCTTTATAAATTTAACTATTATTATTCAATAACGACTAGAAAAATAAGAAGTTTATTGCCTGAACGAACGAGGTGAAATTGGAGTCGGTCTTTATTTGACTTTCTTATTCATATAATACAAATCGAGTTAGTCGGTTGATTTAACATTGGTTAAGAATTCGGAGACAAATGGAACATAAAATAAAAATTAACTGTGACAGTTATTTCGTCTGAATGCTAGTTATCACAAAATATATTTCTAAGTCAGTATTACTTTACAGTAGATATTATGTTTAATTCAAGAAATTTAATATAACGCCATACTTAATTTAATAGTAATAAATATTGTTATTTTTTGTTTTGCGCGTCAGTGATGATGTCTCGGCACTGGTCTACGAAATGATGACTGTGGATGATTTATTAATTTTGTTTCGTTTTTGTTTACACTAGTCTAACATATCAGCTAAGATATTATGTCTACCGCTCTCTTCACAAGTCCCATGGATCTCCGCACAGAACGGTATTGGGCTGATAGCATCCAACTACTTAAATCGGGTTACTAATATAATGTTTCCTGGTATAAGCCAGTCACTTTAAGAGTTTCCCGGAGCACATGGCGGTAGAATCGCGAAAGCGCATCCCACCATGTACCCCGTATGGGCCTAGAGAACTCAGGGAGGTTTTAGTGGGTATGCCGGTCCTCTTAGATCGGGAGCCTCATACACGGCCGCTCCTAGCCAGCGAGGTGTCATGGTGCTTAAGGTGCATTTCCCCTCTAAAAAAAAGGCACTTTAACAGTTTATTGTATCACCGTCCATCAGTCCTGCGAGCAATTTACTCTGCCCGCTGCCATTTAAGTTCACAATTAATCTTTGAATGGACTATTATATCTTTGATGTATATGAGGATCATAGCTAGGGGGCTATTCTATAATATTTTCTGATTCGATCATGCAGAGAAACTAAACAAAACCCATCCCATTGCTGTTTAGGTACATTGAGCCAAATATATAAACTTAAAATATATAAATTAGCATTTTTGCCAATTACTGGCTTCTATGATTGGAGATAAGATTCTCGTACAATTTGTAAAAAAATGTTATAAATTTTCTTGTGAGCGCTACTTAGTCAATACTCTAGAGTATTGACTACCATAGCGACTAGTCGCAACTCAGGATATGCTAACATAGCATATTTTTAATTTGCGTCTTTCGGGATTGTTGAAATATCAATTTGGAATTTAAGTACATAATTGTATTTATTGCCTTTTTCTTGTTTTCGATTATCTCATTATACATTTTTAATTTATTTTCTATACAATCGCATTCATATTTATAAGCCCTATAACATTATAGGTTGAATAAGTAGTACACACATATGTACTACTTATTCAAATACACTACTTTTATATTTGAGATTTTATCGAATCACATGCATTTTTGTAAATAGTGTAACGTCTATATTATTAGAACATTCTGGAAATTTCTCGGAACTTGCAATTATATGTAAACTTTTAATCTTCTAACGTCTATATTATAAGAATTTTCTTAGGTCTTGCAATTATAAGTAAATTGTTATCTTTTAATGCAAATCTGCCCATCTGCTAGTTTTCAAGCTACGCTCATGCAATCTACGCATCTGCATTTCTATTATTAATCGTGTCATGCCATGTTGGACTCCTTTTTATGAATTTTATGTCATAATTTTAAATTTTTGTATTTAGATTCGAACACCATATCTGGCTATTATATAAGGCGGTCCAGGGTCTCTGGAGGACATTCTACTTCTACTTCTGAAGCTACAAACAACTTCAATACTACCTTAAGCTCTCTGTGAAGATAAAAGTCTTCAAGTACTGTGAAAACTCGGCTGCATACTTCATCAACAGAACCACGTACTATTGCTGCCACATCGAGCCTCCAACGTTCTCAGCATTCCTGCCTGCTACTGCATCCCTGCCTGTCGGTACTGGCCAGCCTGCTGCGGCATACCTATCAGCCTGCTGCAAAATACCTACCAGCCTGCCGGTGAATACCTGCCAGCTCGCCGCTGCATACCTGCCAACCTGTTGCTGTGTGACTACCAGCCTGCTGCGGAATACCAGCCAGCCTGCCGCTGAATACCTGCCTGCCTGCTGCTGTATACTGCCAGCCTACTGATACTTGGTCTACCTAGATCCTGGTACCTCCTTCCTTTCTTTCCCCTTCTCTACCATCTTATTTTTGTTATTTTGTATTTTTAATTTATTTTTTAAGTTTCGGCCGTGCTGTCCTAATAATTATTTTAATATATTAGTCTCTTGGTCTTATCTTTTTCTTATTATCCTTAACCTATTTTGCTCCGTAGCCTTCCGCTACGTGACAATAGTTTTTACATATTTTTTTGGTTTCATTTTATTCGACTAGTCAATGACTAGAAATCAAGCGATGCTTCGTTTAAAAATAGCGGTGTACGATATATCTAATTTTCGGAATACATATAGCTGTGATTATGATTATCGGCAAAAATCATCCCTCAGGCTTCAACTAGATTACCATGCCATACCATACTGTCCAGATTTTTTCAACCGAATCCGATCAATTATTGGCGTGTCAGGCAGGTCGAGTTTTGATTGCTCTCAACTGCGCTAAGCAGGACCAGGCGACGGCTGCGCTGTTAGTCTGAATTGCGGATGATGGTGGGTTTATCCTCGAACTCGTTCTTTTGGCTAATAACATTATGTGCGGTTTCGAGAGGTAAATTTCCGGCTTTTTACAACAATTAGTCTGGTTTCTGTATTTTAGTAGATGGCAAACCAAATTACATTAATTCTTAGCATAATATTCATTCGGACTGACTCCCAAAGTATTTATTTGACATTAACTTGTACATGACGAACAGTGGACCTAATATAACTAGCGTTGGACGTTCACAGGTATGACGAAGCAGTTCTGATAGACTTATAGGATGTGAATGTATGAAAGTTCGGTAATCGGTGCAAATTAATTTAAATGTCAATAGATCGGCAGGTCAAACGCATTATGAGGTAAAACAACACCACGCTAGCCGCCATTAACTTGCGCAAAAAATGAATAAATTAGCGAAGTTATTATGTATAATTTGTATTAAAGCATTAAGGTTAATATTTTGGGAAAAATGTGATTATCAAACCGCAGAGTGTGGACATTGCAATATTGCATTAACAATTATACGGCGCTGGCGAAAAGGTGACAAGGTTGCGAGGCGCTGAGGTCGTCCTAGGTCGCATTTGAAAGGACACATTCGTGTCAATGTCAATGATAATTCATTGAAGTAGGCCCTTAGTGTTATGCAGAACTTTAACATGTAAGTAAAACATTTTTCAAATGACATAGGTACCTATTTAACTGCATACATTACAAAATGAGACTCAAATCTCTGTTTCAGTGCAGTTAGAAAGAGGTAGGGTTATGTGGGCTTATTAGCACCATCCCTTTCTAACTGTACTCATTGATTTAAGTCTAATTTTAAAGTGACACGAGTTTACTATAGATCAAATACAAATAAACAGTCAGGTGCTTAATATGAAATAATAGTAGAATTATGTTCCGCTAGGGGCGCTGTACAAAGATTTCATACAAAAAATTACGTTGTCAATATCGTTTGCAAACGAATGTAGACTCATGGTAGCTTCACGGCGGGCAATGTTCCTTATTTGTCGACATAACACATAAAAAGATAATATGTTCAAAAACAAGACGACGTATTGTAGATTCGTTGTTTGTGCGTGACATTGTCCACACTCTAAGGTCAAGAGCCTCACTTTTTCGTAATTAATGAACAAACATCTTGAATATTCATGAGAAGCAAATGACTTGGTACTCGTAACAAACGACGAAACTGAAATTTCACCTTAATAATGTACTTTACATTTGAATTTAAATTAAGGATTGAGAATTTTCACAATTTAAAGTAAAAGTTTATACTTATTGAATTTTTATTATATTTACGTAATTTGGATCTCAGCACAAATGTATGGCAACACTTTCGTACACTTCCACGACCTCGTCGGCGTCATTGGCTCGCCCGCGGCGAGCCCCTCTCACCCCCCCGTTGTGCTGGGGGGGCCGTCGATCCCCCGGGACATCCAGGGGATCGTCGACTGACGGCGACCTTTGAACAGCAGGAATCAGCCTTCCCGGGCCTGGTCCCCGCTGGTCACCGACAGGAGAAAGGAGGCGAGCGAACTCGCGCCTCCTCCGCCCCGCGCGCCTGCGGCGGCATGCCGGGGCCTCGGGATCCGCCTCCCTGGCCCGCTCCGCCGCCTCCTTATGCGTCATGACGTCGGCGCAGAAGGAGTTCACTAGCGCCCACGTCCTCTCCTCCTCCAGCATGGCGCGCACCACGTTTTGGAGGGAAATATATTTCCCTAACTTCCTCGACTTTCATTAACCCTCACTAATATTCAAAACGCGAAAGTTTTATAAGTATGGATGAATGTTTGTTCCTCTTTTTTTATAATATATTTTACCGGCCATGGCTACAAATGCCTTCAGCCGAGTCTTCGTCTCAATTTTCTAATTTTATATATTTCCGATTGTATTCATTATATATTCATAAATATACATAAAAGTTTCTGGAATTTTCAGCAATTCGAAAAGTTGGCGGGGTACTTCTTTAAGTAATGATTGCAATTTAGCAACTAAAACTAAACGCTGTATAGCGTAGCTCGGACACTTCAGTACGATATGTTCAAGATCAGCAAGTTCATTCGATTCACAGTTTTGACAGAGGTTAGTTTCAGCTAAATTGATTTTATACAACGTTGATGGTATTCTACAGTGTCCCAATCTCAATCTGTTGATGGTGCTATAAAATTCTCTGTGTTCCTCTTTTACGTAAAAATTACTGAATAGATTATAATGAAACTTTACAATAATATAGCTTATATATCAGAATGACACATAGAATACAAATTATAAAGATATACGCAACGCTAATATAAGCTACTCGAAATAATAATCCTGCGCAGACGAAGTCGCGGGCACCAGTTAATGTACAATAAAACTACAAATAATAAAACTTTTTTCTTCTACTTTACTTTGTGATTAAATATATTACCACAAAGTAGATTAAATATAATACGAATTTGTTATATTGTTACATCAAAATACAATATTTTTTGACGTGGTATGGCCCTTTTTTGATTAGCGATCCGCGAAGACGCCAAAAGCGGTCAGCAAGTCGGTACACTTTTTATTCTACAATATTGATGTAGTATTATATATTATAAATATATATGGAATGAAAATAATAAAAAAACAAATGACGGCTTTTTCTAGAGCCAGACTAACGAGTTATCCAAGCTTGATAAATAGCGTTATTACGTTTCTACTTGAATGCAAACTTCATGTTACAGATAAAAAAATAGTAGGTATTTATAAATTTTAATAGATTGTGTATATAGTACTCGTACATATATATTACATTATTTTAAAATTCTGCTGATTTATGTTTTAAATTAGTTAAACATTTATGAAAAAATATTAGGCTTTCAAAGAAATAAATTAGATTATGAAAAGATAGTTGCATAACAAATCAACATAATTTTAACTCATCTTAAAACAAAAGACCATCTCTATTCTATTTTATCAACAGTTTTATTTTTTTATTTATCTGTCGGACAAATCCTCATTCTGTACAAAGTAAAGGATCCTCCTTTCTTTGTTTTTAAATCTATAACCTTAAAATGTTAATTTATGAGAACTCCTGAAATAAACATTCAACCATTGATTCAATATGCGAGCGGTCAACATTAAATTTGACCAAGATTTGAGCCACAAATGTAGTCACGTCCTTCCCCAGGGTCTATTGTTATCAAATTCAATTCAGTGCTTACAGTAAAAAGCTAAAAGGTAGAAAAGGTTACATTCAAATTACAAAGATCACTAAGGTGACCCCTTAACGTTACAGTAACATTAAGTACCTGTATATTTGATACTTTTGGATACCTTTCGATACCTTTGAATGTTACATGACTATTACGTAGTTACACAGCCACGCTCCATTCAATCGCATTCTATAAAACTCAGTAGATTTTAAATAAATGTATACTGACGTGAACTTTTATAGGAATAAATTTTATAATGCTAGTGTATAATTTGACTATTATAAAACAAAAGTTATTTTACTTTACTTTATTTGACAAATTATTTTTCAATAAAGTTTTTAGTTGCATACCATTTTTTTAATAACTTTTTTTTCAGGGAGACTACTAGTTTGCGCTAGCATATACACCAAAAAGAAATATAACGAGATGGACTGTCAAAATTATAGATTTTTATCGTATTTGTACAGTTTATTGCGATATACGACTTTAACATATCATGTTTCATGGTCATGCTAGTCAGGCAGACGTCTGTTTCACACCACTATTGCGATATACGACTTTAACATATTATGTTTCATGGTCATGCTAGTCAGGCAGACGTCTGTTTCACACCACTATTGCGATATACGACTTTAACATATCATGTTTCATGGTCATGCTAGTCAGGCAGACGTCTGTTTCACACCACTATTGCGATATACGACTTTAACATATCATGTTTCATGGTCATGATAGTCAGGCAGACGTCTGTTTCACACCACTATTGCGATATACGACTTTAACATATCATGTTTCATGGTCATGCTAGTCAGGCAGACGTCTGTTTCACACCACTATCCACTGAGCTTCAAAGCTCATATCATACGAGTATATTAATCATTTTACTTTTTAACTTAATATTAAAGTTATTTTATATAATTGTTATTTGAACGATTCTTCTACAATTTATTAAATCTATGAGTTCATATTATGTGTTATTTAATTAGAACGCATATTAAGTGATCGAAACTCAACATAACTACTAGTGAGATATAATTTATCATTATGCAGATGGTAAATAGTTAACATAGGTTGATTAGTTAATTATAGTGCTTTTTTATTCCGTTTTGCGTTATGTTAATAATAAAAATCGGATGGGGCGGATGGGGCGGATGGGGCGGGCACACGGCCGTTGGTTTTAACGTGAAACGTCTATGTTAGGGAATCGCTTTTAAAGTAAAAGATTGAAATAAAAATAAGATTGATCGTGTTTTAAGAATTTATTAAAAACTCAATATCACAACAGCGATATGCTACATTCTATTTCGTGTGTAAGTCGGGGCTGATATGCATCACTGCGACCTATTAAGATCTATTGTGACCAGCCTCCTATGTAGGTTCTATGTAGGCCCTACAGTAGCTCCCTTAACTGGACACTGACCAAGAAAGATAGGATGTTCCCAGTTCGGATTGTTTTTATTTCATCTGGGTCAAGGATGTGTTTCCCCAGGTGTCTGTTTCTTTTGTGAATCAGCGGTTCACAGTAGCACAAGAGGTGAATTGGTGTTTCACGCTCTTGTTCGCAGACTCTGCATGTGTCAGTGTCCTTTAGTTTCATGTTGTAAAGGTGTCAACAGCGATATGACTATATAAGTGAAATATTCACACCACATTTTTGGTTCTAAGACTAATAGTTTTTTCATTGTTAAGGTACGATGATATAGACCTTTTCGTACGGTCCAACTTTTAAACCTGGTACCCGTATGTTTCGGCGCGATTTTAAAGACGTTTCACGTCGTATATGATTTACAAATCCATCATGATATAAAATTCTATTTATCTATTTTGATAAGCAAATAATTCGTCAGACGACGAAATTATAATAAGTGTTACCGAAACAATTAACAGTGGGAAATTACCCTTGAAACCCTGGAATGGTGTAGATGTTTGCCAACATTATAGACTAGAACACTTGTATTGTAAAAATAAGATTAATATTTTTGATAATATAGGTCTGTATATAAATATATTGTATATATTGGATGTATTTATTCGATAAATACGGAGATTTTTCCAAACCACATCTATTTTGTTTATAACTAGACACTAGAATGGTCAGGTTTTAACATATTTTCTGGTACACACGCGTTAATTATTACACACGCGCTTAACTTCAGTTAAGATAACAACTAGTTAATCCGTATTTAACTACGGATCATGAAACCGACACTTAGGAAAGAGGAGGTTGTTTCTGTAGATGTTTGTCTTGTATTTTTATAGATAAAAGGGCAAACAGAAGAAACTCGAAACGCCAATCAGGACTCGATCTAAATATTTTCAGAAACAGACAGTCTGTCTATGATTATGTGTCACGGGTAAATAATTAATAATTTTAAATTAAAGAGAAAAAAAAATCAATTTGAAATAATTAACTATAACTGTATGACAATATTAATTATTGTAGTATATTTAGTATCACTTTTTATTATAAAAAAGAATTTACAGATATAAATCAAATTCTTGTATAGGTAACGACAAACTGTTCTTTGGTGATGAAATGCGTAGCCGATGTTGATTCTAACATTACGATGCTAATAAGCGTAAAGTTTGCCCAATTCAAATAAAAATTATTATTATGTTTATAATGTGAATTCTATAATGTTATTGGGAAACGTGTCGAGTCAACGTCACAACAGTCAGTTTAGGGTTGTTCAATAACGTAAGAGTAATTAATCTCTGCTATGCCAGACACGAAACTTTTTGACAACTGTCACAAAGTTTCGTCTCTGGTATTGTTTAAGCAGCAAATTTAGCCTTAGGGAAGGTTACATACCTTCACTAAGGCTAAATTTGTAGAATTGTATGAAACGAAGAAGAGTAGTAAATATTATTCATTAGTTACTTAAACTACTGGAACAATTTGGACCAAATAAACGAATAACATAAAATTATGAATTACGAGTTTTATTGTTTGTTATTCACCAGGATTACTTAAATTTAGCACAGTTACTTGTATATCCAATAAAACCTGTAAAAATAAGTATAAAAAGTGCCTGTATAGTGATTAAATCAAGTCCAAAAACAATGTTTTTATAACTTTCAAAGTAAGTAACACGAAAAAATCTTATGTTTTTTTTATTTATAAAATTCGAATGAGAATAATATTTTTGAAAGATAAGACAATTTGAAACATAATTTTACATAATATTTGGTACAGTCCGTTTCTCTTAAAACTACACAAAAACTAAGTAAGTGACTGGCAACCCTAAGTCAGCTCGAATACTGCAATGAAATGTCAAAGTGAAGATTACAGAATGTAAGGTCGTGCTGAGTAAGGCATGATTAGAAAGTAAGCAAATTATCGCATAGGTCATATTCGGATGAGAACCAAATGGGCGTGGAGAGCGATTTTTTTGTAACGACTTCCTTTTTCATAATTATTTGATAGCGCTGATGGATTGTGTAATTGCCAAATGGCGCATCTTGTGATCAATATATTAAAGCTTATGGCTTTGTAAAACCATACAATGTTTCCTGTGGCATATGCCTATCGATTGTAAATATAGAATCGTGAACTTACATCATTAGACATAATACAATGGAGCCATTTCAATAATCATAATATTATTATAGAGATAACCACACATTACAAACCTTAATAGCAACATTATACGGACAGTTAACGCCTTTAAGCTACAATTACTGTGTAATCTGATTATGTAAGTAAATAGTTGGTCTATTATGATAGCGTAACCTGTTACATGATGCGTAATGTAGGTGGCACCGGCTTGATCTTAATAAAGCAAAACGTTCTATTGTATAAACTTCGGTAGTTACGTTAAATAATTAATATTTTTATTTATACACAAAGCTTGACATTTAACTTAGCTTAAACTTGACTTTATCTGTTACATGGCAGTTTAGTGTGTAATGTAGTTGGCATTAGATTTACTTTTCTGTAAAACCGTTTTCAATTTCAATGAGGCTGAGGCCCTCCTAATGTCTATTTTTTCTTAAACTTATCTTTAGGTAAAGTTGCAAGTATCTGCGGCTAACAATAGTAGGTAATTAAAATAAGCGAGGAGCTTAAAACGCTTATCGAATCATCAGCACCAAACCCAGATACATTCTTTTTAATTCAAGTGTTAATGTAAAATGTGCTGCATTTGGATGTGGAGCTCATTGCATGACCGCAGCAGCAGGAGGAGAAGGGAAGAAGTCTGCAAATTGTAAAATGCAATTTTAAACAACATGCAACTTGATTTTTCTGATCACCGCAGTTTATTATATAATAAACTTAAAGCAACATTTTACCAATCGTGAGTTTGTTTGTTTGTTGTTCCGCTTTCACGCCGTAACTACTGAACCGATTGCTTTGAAATTTTGCAGACGTAAAGATAAAAGTCGGGATTAAATAATAGGCTACTTTTTATCCCGGAAAAATCGACAGATCCCACGGGATGCGCAATAAAGGCTTCGCTCAAAAACAACCGCACGGATTTTCATGCGGTTTTCATCAATAGATAGCGTGATTCTTGAGCAAGGTTGTGGCACTGGGTTGTGACAGGGTGACTTGGGTTGTTTCAAAGAAAGGCACCATAGTCACTTAATATGTATATTTATTATAGTAGGTATAATTAAAGGCACAATAAGTGCCTTCGTAACGTTATATAATATAAATTTATTATTACTCCGAGAGTTGTAATTATGTATATTAATATTTATTTTGTGATTTTGTTCAATTTCATATGATATGCACAGCATAATGGTTCGAGTGATGTCAAAATTGTCAATAAACTCACGCTTGACGTACACCTTTTAAAATGATCAAGGCAGCCAGCCAGGAGGCAAGGAGTAAAATATAGCGCCTTGTTACAAGGTTTTGCGGTATTTTTTATCTCGGAAAAACGGATAGTCCTACGGGAAGCGCGATAAAACCATCGCGCCGTAAACCGACTTCCGCGCATATGTAGCCGTGGGCAAAAGTTGTGACCCATAACCCTCTAAGTATAGACCCAATCCCGAAATCCACGCGGGCGAAGCCGCGGGCAGAAAGCTAGTTTGTAATAAATCTCAGCGTAATAGGAACGAACCTTTTCCCACTTTTGGTAATTTTGTAAATATGAATGTGCTTATTACATTTATAGTCGGCTCTTACGACATCGACAAGACGAATGGGATCGGTGAGACATTTATTTTTAATTCACATCGCATTGAAGATAAAAGATATATTAATTGTTATATACAAACATAAATACGCAAGGCACAATATATCTAATTATATATATCATATAATTATCATATCACTGTAGTATATTCACGCTTTGTACCAAGTTACCACGAGAAATTTAGCCAACTTAAAGTTATAATAAGTTAAGTTTTCATATTTAACTACTAAAATACGTATTAGAGAAACCTATTCTAGTAAGTTGGATGAAGTAACCGAAGTCCAAATAACCAGAGCTCTGGAGGCGGATTTAATTGACTAGAAGATTCTATTGTGAAGACAAACTGAAGAGTTTGTACAATGAAATTTAAAATTGGACATTGATTATTTGTCAAACTTTACTTTGAATTTTGCAAATAAGAATTCAAGAGAAATATCTATTTAGAAAGCGTGCTTGAATGACGAGCAGTGATAGCATCAGACACCATGTGCTAGTGGCACAATGATTGAGCAGTTTCCTGAAGATGCTTATCTCATTACATAAGCGTTAACCAGTCTCCGAAATATTGTTGGGAAGAATCGAATGCATGGCATTGTTCTACATTTGCTTGTTAGTTAACAGCTATTGTTTCGACTTATTTATAAAAGTCAAAGTAATTTACATATTCAATAGGGTCTTGGATTGTTTCATGAAAACCATTTCAACCTATTGTCTACTTATCTAAAAAGCTGCTAAAAATATTTTCCTACTGAAATTACTTTATTGTTTGTTGAAAAATTGATAATTATTTTTCACATTTGAATTTCGCGCTAAAACACCACTCTTTTATTATGATTCGATTATGACGTCATTTATCATACAGAGGTTACTTGCTCATTGATACAGCATGTGTAAAGGTTTGGTTATATTTTGTAATCTATATCGAAAATGAGTGCAATTAAATATTATCAGTATTGTTCAGTTCCCCTGTGCGAAAATGATACAAATAAGACACCTGACAAACTATTTATACCTGTGCCTCATGATATAAATATGCGAAAAAAATTGATGGTACTGGCAAGACGAGACTGGAAAAATCAATCAATAAAGTCGATGATTTACTTTTGTGAAGATCACATTTGCACGATCTAAAACAAAAACAATACATTTAAGGTTACATTGCAACCAACCATTGGTCACTTAAAATCAAATTTAAAGAAATTTTGATTCACTTTTCATATGTGTAATAATACTTACGCGACAGTTTTTACATTTCTGAATTCCGATGAGATAAAATCAGGGTTTTTAGCGAAAAATTCTGCCACCATCATGACGTCGATACGTGGCAAATTTGAACTATCAGCCCTTACGAATTTCTTTGCCTTCGTCAATAAACTGATATTTTACTTCAAGCAAACGACTAAAACTTTAAATCACAGAGATTATGCAAGAAATAAACGAGGTTTCGAAATCACAAATAACGTAAACAAGTAGTAGGTGACAAGTGACGATGTTAAATGACGTCACGCACTGTGATTGGCGTTTGTAGTCACGTGACTTTCACATTAAAAATAATAATTTATTATGTTAAAAATAAAGCAAAGTTATGATTCTTATCTAATTATTCCTGTTAATAATTAATTCTAACCGCATACACTATCCCTGTACAAAACAACATTACTTTATTATTCCTGTACAAACATTATTACTACAGTCCAAGAACCTATTTAAACCTTCATAGGTGCTTATTGACGTCGAGAAAATTAGTAATATTAATAATAATGTTAAACATGTATAAAATTATTTTCTAATTAATTAAATGCAATTGAAGGTGTATTCATCATCTAAAACAAGTTTTACAATGTAAACATATACAATGTTATGATTATAATTTTTATGATCTACTCTGCAAGAGGCATGTTGGAGCCACATGCAAACACATTTATCATTTAAATAATCTATAACAGTGTAATGCTAATGCCCTTTAAGAAGAATATTTTCAATTAGTCGTTATTAAATTATTTAGTAATTATTAAGTTGTTTATTGGTTATACTAAAATTCTCTTTAATGATATGTAGTAAGGGTTATTGCATCATTTGTAAGTATTCAATAAATCCAATCTTGCTCCAAATACTAATAATAGCTACAAATACAGAGATGAAAAGGTTTTTATTTCAACCCCGAAACGAGAGATCGTTTCGATATGATAACGAATTTTAGAAATTCATTGAAGTCGTACAAGTATAGAATTAAAAGAAAATACAGAAATAATTACTACATAGTGATGTACACACAACACTACAACAACTGTGTAGTGTTCATGGTGTATATAAAATGTAGATCGTATAAAGACCTATGATAAGGCTCAAAATACTGAGTTTAAAAAAATAACACAATTGTTGAAAATAATATTCTTACACAAACAACTTACAAATCAAAAAGACTTCCTACAGTTATGCGGCTTTACTTTGAAAGTACCATACAAATGACGCTATCAAATGAAGAACTGTTTCAGACATAGATTTATTTTATGTCAGTACATAACCAAGATTGGACGTAACTCGATTCCTCGCCATTCATTTTTATATCAAGTGCTATTTTTTATATGGCTCAAATTAATATATGATTGTTAGTGATTCCAATTGATAACTTATGTATTCGAAAATTAGTCCGAATAGGGTCGTAAAAGCAGTTACTGAATAACACCAAGTTAATGATTCTAAAACTCTATTTCATCAAATGTTAAAATTTTATCATACATCAATGTTTCAGTATAACAACCGGAACTTTCCGTTATACTCATATTATTAGCAAGTTTGCAACAAACAACTTTGGCAGTTGAACTACAAGGCTTTCATAGTACAACAAAATATATTAACAAAATTTCATGTAGGCAATAGCAAGTAACATTTTTAACTACATCTGACATACATGTTATAATTTTTAAAATACTGCGATAAAGGAATTAATTATTTTCAAAACGTTTTTAGTTAACAGTTTGTTGTAGGTTTATTTAGATCTGTCTGTTGTCTATTGTATGTGACTGTTAGTTGTTGCTGTGGTAATAATACGTTGTTATAATATTGTTCTGTATCAGTTTATGTTTGGGATTTGGGTTCAATATACGATTTTTAAATTAACAAAGCTATCTTTGTCTTTTCTTCCTCTGCTGTCCTAACCTCAACAAGCTTTTGTATAACCTAGCCTAGTTTTAGGAATTACTAAGTTATAATTACTAATTATTTCTACGTAGCATAACGTATTCGTCGACAATTTTCTTTTCGTTGCTAATTAATTTTTAATGATTTCCAATTTCAAAATGTTAGGACTTAATATTGGAATCATTACATAACGGGAATTAGTTTTTGAACCAATTTCTATGGAGATAACACTTTTCAAAACTGACTGATTCTTTAGATTGACATAAGAACCACATGGCAAATATTGAAGTACATGTACATGTTCTCATTTTATATACGAGTACATCAGACTTTACATGTTGACCTGGGACAGCTCTTATGTTGGTCGTAATAGCATCCATTTACATACTATTACTGTAAAACTTGACGTGGTGTTGACTGTATAATTTTAAAGCTGATTTTTTATGAAAATTTATTAATAAAAACTTTTATTTGATTAAGGTAAAAGAAGAACAATACTAGACCCATGTTGGGCGCCATTATAATTATGTACGTATATAAGGTTTGTATGGCGGTTATTAAGCTGATTATTGAAGGATCCAACATTTTGAGCTTAATGTTTAATTGGTGCAAGGTGTAGTTTTATTTAATTTGTCAACCCCTAAAATAAATGTAGCTGACTATAAGTTTATAGTTATTCAGTGCTCGACTATTTTTTATTTTAGAACATTTTAAAAACTATATTATTATAGTTAAGATGTGTTAAATCAATTTTTTTTTGTACATTTATTTTGTACATCCTCTTCATCTATCTCTAGGCCTACAGAAACCACAACGGGTGTTATCACTCACCTTGAGAAATACTATTCTAGATACAAACAAAAACATACACTTATTCATTGTTTTCCCTTTAAGACTTAGGAGTAAGAAGAGTGGTACACGAAATTTTGATATGATATAATAAACATTATATATATCACACTGGTAATATACTGGAAGAATCTAATTTTTTATTCAAAATATAATATCTATCATTCAAGTACCAAAATATCCTTTAAATTTTTAATTAAGATAAAACCATAATTATTAATAAAAGGGCGTAAGTTGAATAATATTGACATTTCATTTTAAAGATTAGCTTTAGAAGTTTAATTTAAGATAAGTATTACAATTTTCCGAGATTTAATAGGCAATAGAAGGCTCAAAGATTAAATTCCTCAGTTCAAAGGAAACAATATTCGTAATGAGCAATTAGCAGTCAGGCGCTATAGATATAGAGCAAAGACAAATTAAAGTTTTGATACTGATTTCATAATCAAAATCAACATCTTTAATTTACCGTTAATTATGTTAGTGTTGATAATTCGTATGGTATCAGACTATAATTGCTTCTTTGTACAATTAAATGCTTTTGTTTTTGTCTTTCTATTTTAACGTTTCATCTAAATTCAGAATGAAATATAATATATAGCGTCTAAGGATACGGTCGTTTATAGAACATGCGTAGAGATATAGATCTAAGATATGAAGGGCATTTTATGTTAAAGTGCGGGGAGTTTACCAATTGCATCTAATTTCCATCTGCACATTGAAAAGTGCAGTTAAGTGATACTCTGGGTGTAGACCCAGATAAATACAGAAAAACGATTCTGATTAGAAAAACTAGACGTTTGCGGGTATTGTATTTCTGTTATGATAGTAATAACAACTGGACTATTTGAAGCGACTATGGTTGCCTACTTTCTCAATATCTTTTAATTTAAATTCGCCACTTATTCAATGGTCGACCAAAAAACATATTAGTGCAAAGAGAACAGGGGCGGTAAGCGTTGCCGGCGTTATGACATTATTACACTGCCACTCTTCGAGCATTCGCTATCTGATATGTGTATGAGATGAACTTCTTAGCACTCTATGAATTCACCGTGCGGGTGCCGGGTCCACCGTGTGGTAGAAAGAGAAACTCCGAGTGACACGGGTGTAGGTTTAAAGGGCTCCTTTGCGATGTACGTCAACACTCATCTTCACTACTCATGTTTCTCTCCCAGCCAAATCTGATATGAACCCGTTAATGCAGCAGCTTTAGACACACGTTCTAGTGTAGAACTTACTGCACTTCTGGACAAGCCAAAGTCTTTCAGCAGGTTATAGAGAGATTTTGCTGAAATACTTCTCGATCCTACTACCACAGCATATAGACTAACTACATAACCGTTTTTCGTTAACTCATTTAGGAGATCGTAATATTTGTTTTGTTGCATCGCGTGGTCTTTAGGTATGTTTGTTTCCTAAGGAGTTAGTCTTGGAGTGTGATGTTGAGCCTTGTTTTATAAAGTTAATTTGTCTTTTGTTGTGGTCAATCCTTTTTGGGCTTTAGTAGTAGCTAGAGTTTGAAATTATAGTTTCTTTCTTCTTTCTGCTAATTTCAAGTACTCTGTCATGGCGGTGTGAGTAGTGACCCCTATCAAGAACCACCTTGCATCCTGCCAATAAGCAACATTTTTCCGAGGCTTTTCCCTTTACTACATTGCTCTAATTAGTATTATTTTATGTATGAAAGAAAATTATAATTGAAAAACTATGTATGAAATTGAATAAAATAGAGGATAAGGATTTCTCCTTATCCTAGCAAGATGTATGGGAGAGTTTTAAAAAGTATGTAGTGAATGTTGCTGTTGATGTTTTGTGTAGTGAGCAAAAAACTAAAAGAAGCTAAGCGTCCAAAGTATGTTTTGATCCTTATCAAAAAAGGGATGCGATTTCTGATAAGAATAAAGTTTCATTAGATTGAATTGCTACAAAAGTCAATAAGCGATTGTAACTGGCAACTAAAGAGGATGTAAAGTATAGAAGCAAGAATGAAATAAAATAGATTGAAGAATGCAACTAAAAATTTTGTCATTAGAAAGAAAGAAGATGAAAAAGATGTATTTAATGCTAAGTTATCTGACGACTTCTACAATAACATGAAGTTTTTTTTTTACACTAGTAAGAACAGCTCGAGTTAAAACAACGACCTTATAGCTGCATGAAGGTGAGTATATTAATTACACGCTTTTTATTGACTTACTCTGTCCGTTTGTTTGTTTGTTCCAAAATCCAATTGCATCCAGTATCGCAGTCAGTGTCCGTATAATATAAGCCAAAGTAATAGCAAGTTGTGGGTATCACGATCCAATGACTATCGATGGGAATGTTGAAGAATCACACCCACGAAAGCAAAGCAAACGAATATATAACTTGTCAAAAAAAAGTCACATTAAGTATGCGGTCCAAGACACACAACTATTGGCATATTTTATTTATAATTTTAGATAAGTGAAAAGTGACTACTTTACCTCGGTTCGACAAATATTAAAATAATCAATCCTAATAAAACGTATAATAAAATTATTTTATATATAATTTGGGACTTGTGCAATATTTAGCACATGACCACATGCGGCAACTGAACTTCAGGCCATATCTGGAAATCCTTTTCTCATTATCGGTATACATAATTTCAGCAATTTTGATATTAATATTTCACTTAGAACTTGAATAAATGTTAAATATTCAACACTCATTTGGCGATATGGAAATTCGAGAACGCCTACGCCGTTCTCAAGTTCTTCGTCGATCGAACTGGCTGACAATCAAGAAGAGTGGATTAGGTACTGAAATTTTGATGTTAAGAATACTGAGGAAAAGTTAAGTCCTAACTACATTACTAAGACTGTAATTTATTTTCGGGTTTGTTTTATAATACGTTATTCGAAGTATTTCATTTAATTAGTGAAGCGTTTACCGAACTTCACATTGAGTTCACATATTTTTTCTAAGCTAAATTAAATATATAATACATGTGTTTCTAATTGAAATTGTACTCTATGCATTATATTTTTGATGAATTGAGTTGAAGAAGATTTAAAATTTTGAAATATTTGGACATACATATTACAAAGACAAAGCAGTACAAATCACGGATAAATGTGTCTTACAGATATCAAAATGTAAGAAAAAGCAAAAAAAGGCAATAAAAAGAAAATGTAAATAAGTATATAAGTTTCATTTATATTGTAAAAGTGATTAACAGATATCCCGTAGGAAATAGGTTAATGTAAAATAATGAACTTAACTAACAAATTAATATAGCTCTAGAATTCAACCTTCGCTTTTATTATGTTCTAAAAACAGCATTGACAGAAATCATCCACCAAATTGTATCAAATAATGGAAAATATCTTTTTGTTGTAAAATTCGGCGTCTGGAAATTCTGGTTTCACGATTCGCTAAACAGATTAATTGTTCGCCACCGATGATCGCTGAGTAAAGTAAAAATTCATATTTAATACAAACCTATCAAAGAAGGACAAAATTCAACAAAGCAATAACTATACACAAGTTTCCAATGGAAATTACTTTGTGCTTTTAAAACGTCAAGAATCCTTTCTAATAATACCTCGAGGATACAATTGGTATAATGTTGAGAGGAATATGAAATGTGATACTCTTCGAAAATGAAAGGCAAAATTTGTACAAAATGGTGGACTTTTGTATTGGAAACAACCGACGATATTTTTTGGTTACGTAGATACTCCTTTTTATTTAATGTCACTACAGTTACCGGGATTCTGGATGTCTTCACTTCTGTGAACTGTGAAAAACAATGTCTTCACATGAAGAAATGAATACTTATTATTACGCAGTCTAATCTTATATATAAAAATGAATCGCAAAATGTGTTGGTAAGCTCATAACTCAACAACGCCTGGACCAATTTGGCCAATTCTTTTTTGTTAATGTTCGTTGAAGTTCAAGGAGGGTTTTTACAATGAGGATAATTCGAATAATTATCGGAAATACCCTAAAAACAGCCCCTTTATTTTCCCATGCAAACGTTTTCTAACTAAAACGTACAGTCGAATTGAGCTTTATTGTTATTGTATAAAGTTCATATTGCAAGCACTCACTGTTGTCTAAGCAATGAAGGTGTGTTCCCAACATCAAGAGTCAATTTGCGCTTTATTAACGCTACATATAGTTGAAATTCAATCATATCTATCAAAACAGTGTGCGTGTGTGCGTGCGTGCGTTGGAGCACAGAATACATCGTTGGAGGATTTAATGTCACGTTCCAAAATTGAATATCCACAAAATGTAATAGGTCATTTAGACTTTTTTTGCGATTTGGTTGGCTATGCGACATTATCTATAAAATAATTAGAACCAAAAAACTGCCACTGTACAAATCTTTTTGACAGGACGAAGTCTGTCGGGTCCGCTAGTTTATAATAATTTTGAGACTGGATCAGATAATAATCCTCCAGTAATACATACACACGAAACTAAACAACGAGTAGGAACTTACTTGCCGATTATTTCATTCATTAAATAATCATACACGGTCACACGGATCCATATTTGGTAAATATACCGGGAAGGCCGGCAGCACAGTTTTTATAGGTGTGAAGCTCCTATATCGCAACAGTAGGCGTCTTTCGGCTAGTTATAATAATGAAGAATAAACATCACCATTGCCAGCATTGCAAATTATAAGAATATTATAAGCAGCAATAAAAAATAGTATTTAATACAACTGTTTCATATGGAGCGTTTTTCACGTGCTTATATATAATAACACACAATACATTTCCTATGACTAGTATTAAGGTATCATTACTTTATCCTTCTTTTTCAGAAATCCATTGTAGTAATCGAGTGAGAATATGGTTGAAAGAGAATTCAAATAATGGAATGTTCATTTATTTTCACATATATTTGACACATTTGTCTATGGTAAACTATTCCTTATTTGAAAGTTACTAGCCAGTGACGACATGTAAATACATATGTTAGCACTAAGGAAGTTATCCGTAGAAATTTTATATTTATTATAGATCATATGAATTCAGTTACTTAACAATTTTTTTTTCTTTTTTTAAACCACGATGGTGGCAATCAGGCCTACGGCCCGCCTGATGGTAAGCGGTTACCGTAGCCTATGGACACTTGCAACACCAGGGGTGTCACTCGCGCGTTGCCGACCCTTCAAAAACCTATTTACTCCCTTTTTGAAGAACCCCATACTGTAGCCCTCTGGGAAAACCTGCTCCCTGCCGAGGTTTTCCACCGAGGCTCATTCCACAAACGAAGTGTACGCGGGAGGAAATTCCTCTGGAACCGCACTGTACGGGCCCATATAGGCTCCAGTGTGTGGGCATGAACTCCCTGTTGATGGCGAGCGGTGCGATGATAGAAAGTGGCTGTGGGCATCATGTCGAACAATTCTTCAGAACACAACCCATTATACAGGCGGTAGAACACACATAAGGAGGCAGTGTCTCTCCTAAGACTTAGAGGCTCGATACCGCCTGTGAGTACTAGATCATTGACGAGTCTCACAGCGCGCTTTTGAACCGAGACTAGGGGCGCAAGCTGGTACATAGGCGCTCCCGCCCAGAGATGGCAGCAGTACTCCATATGAGGCCGAACTTGCGACTTATACAGTACTAGTCTTTGCCCCGGTGTGAAGTACTGCTTCTCCCTATTGATTAATTAATATAAATAACTAGCGGACCCGACAGACTTCGTCCTGTCAAAAAGATTTGTAAAGTGGCAGTTTTTTGTTCCTACTTGAAATGACATATGATGACATAAAATTTGTTTGACAGAACTAACGTCACTTTTTTTGTCTTCGATTGTTTTGCCAAAGGTTCAAATTGGCTTTTAAGTATTAATACAAATTGTTTGTATATGGGAGTATAGAAAGATGTTGATTTTACACTTTATCAAGATTTTTTTAAAATTTTCTCTAAGTACAAACCTTCTTTGGACTTCTACGAATAATTCAAGACCAAAATTAGCCAAATTGGTCCAGGCGTTGTTGTGTTATGCGGTTACCAACACATTTTGAGATTCATTTTTATATATAAGATAGCGGTAATTTTCCTACTTTGTTACACAATAGCCTAAATTCTTGATGATTTATGGTAACTAGTCATGTCATTTTACCGATATCACAATACAAGTGCTCCTATAGGTAGTAGAGTATATATAAATGTTTGTAACGTCATGATATAGGAATGAGTAGAAAAAATCACAACTAATATTAGTAAACACACATACAACAACATACAACAAATTTGTATGAATGGGTATTTGTTACTCTTTTATGTGAAAATTACTGAATGGATTTTAATGAAAGTTTAATTTTTTTCATGTTTCATTTTCACGTTGTCCTGTCCCACAGACTAAAAAACTCCATGTCACAACAGCGAGCTGACTATATAAGTGAAATATTCACACCACATTTTTGTTTCTAAGACTAATAGTTTTTTAATTATTCAGGTACGATGATATAGACCTTTTCGTTACGGTCCACTTTTTAAACCTGGTACCCGTATGTTTCGGCGCGATTTTAAAGACGTTTCACGTCAAAAAACAAAATCAAGATGACCGTATTGCGAATCTAAACCATCCTCAAGCACCCTGGAATACATACAAAAGATTTCATCCAAATCGGTCTAGCGGTTTAGGAGGAGTTCAATGGCTAACACACGTACAGAAGATTTATATATATAAACTTATACATCAGAATGTCCACCTCCATAGTCGAGTTCGTCATAGCGAGCATTTGAACCTTAGTTATGGTTTTTGATATGCATATATTTCTATAAAAAAAAAACATCGGTAACACTCCGGGAGTGCCGGCAGAAGTGAAACTTCAATATTAACGTTGTGTTTAATTATAAGTACAAAAGTACTATCATTTATGAGGTAGAATACAATGTTTATTTACTGCGCTACCGTACACAAATATGACAGACATGCGCAGCGCCCTGTGCCGCCTAAACGGAGCAGCACACTCAGGCACGGTAGAAAGAGTGGGAGATACTAGTTCCTCTCCCTTCCCCTCGATCTTACGCTTTTTCGATCAGCATCACGTGACCCTGACGCGAGTATGGAAGTTTTTACCCACACAAAAAGTGTTCAGCGCCGCTAAAAATATTTATACATATACATATGTATGTCTATCCGTTACCCTAGATCCCATAGCACAAGCCTTACAGAGCTTAGTTTGGGCTATTCAATTTTGGAACGTGACATTAAATCCTCCAACGATGTATTCTGTGCTCCAACGCACGCACGCACACTGTTTTGATAGATATGATTGAATTTCAACTATATGTAGCGTTAATAAAGCGCAAATTGACTCTTTGATGTTAGGAACACACCTTCATTGCTTAGACAACAGTGAGTGCTTGCAATATGAACTTTATACAATAACAATAAAGCTTAATTCGACTGTACGTTTCAGTTAGAAAACGTTTGCATGGGAAAATAAAAGGGCTGTTTTTAGGGTATTTCCGATAATTATTCGAATTTTCCTCATTGTAAAAACCCTCCTTGAAGTTCAACGAACATTAACAAAAAAGAATTGGCCAAATTGGTCCAGGCGTTGTTGAGTTATGAGCTTACCAATACATTTTGCGATTCATTTTTATATATAAGATTTATTTAACACATAGGCTTTTATAAACATATACGTCATGCTAATATAAGCTACTTGAAACACTAATCCTGCGTATACCAAACCGCGGGTATCAGCTGGTATTTAATAAGATTCAAAGTTTCTATTTACATATTTATATGATTGAAGCAGAATATGTATTTTTTGAAGATTTAATAATTGAAATGTAATGAAATGACTACAACTACAACAGTATCGTAGGAAAAATATATATTCCATGCCCACAGAATTATTCAAACAACATCAATAGATCTTGAATTCCTAATCGTGTACAAATCGGACGAGATTTTATCTCCAGCCTTATCTGGTTTCCGAAATTGGAATATTTATTTGTTTTTACACATCAATGAGATGAATAATCGAGGTATATTTAAAGCCCTCGTTTATTGGTCGACGACCACTGTAGGCGAGTGGTCGCCATCTCTGAGATCCCGGGTTCGAATCCCGGTGCGGGCAGATGTTTGTGTGATGAATGCATTTGTGCCTTAGTCATGGTTGTTATTATATATTTCTATTAAAAATAATTATATAGGTATAATATATATATATATATATATATATATTATATATATATATATATATATATATATATATATATATATATTATATATATATATATATATATGTCTATCCGTTACCCTAGATCCCATAACATAAGCCTTACAGTACTTACTTTGCGTTAGGCTAATTGGTGTAAGTTTAAGAAGTATTTATTTATTTATTATTATTGATTTATACTCAGGGTTTGCCTATTAGAATTATTTGGACTTACGCCTAACAAGTATAAAGTCATAGACTATATATATTATATGAAGTACAGAAATCTCAAGACGTGTTAAAGTTACATTAACGATCGAACGTTTTCCATGATGAATTTTAACTTCCGTTCAATGACAGTGTTTTCTTACAGCTGCCTACTGACTACAAACCTATAGTCTGTAGTCTGTGAGAAGCATATTTTTCATACGTGTTTGTCTAATAATTCATAACCGAAACGCAGCCGAACCGTTAAATTGACCTATTACTTCTATTGTAGTGCGTCCATTGTTAGTCTACGTGATAATTTCACCATAACCAATTACATCAGAATCGGTTGGATCGTATTTATAAGACGGAGGTTGGAAACTCTAAAAAAAACTAAGAAAGTAAATACGACTACTTAAATCTAGCGACAAGCAAGTTAACAGGAAAAGTTTTAGTGTAAAAGTTATTTTTTAGCACATTTAAATAAAAACTTATTTTCAAAGAATTTGTTTTACCTTAATATTATAATTTCTGAAAGGAAGTGAAAAAAAATACTCCCTCTCAGGTTCTTCCTTGTTTTTGTTATGATATTTTTAAATTTGGCGACGTCAATACATTTTAATTTTGATATATATACTGACCTGGTTCTAATCTTCATAACTAATTACACCAGAATTGGTTCTGTCATTTTTATTGAACGGAGGTAGGAAATTTTATATAATTTTATATAATGTAACACTTTTTTTTTCACTGATTTTAAGTACTATTAAAGACACTTTTTTATTCATATTGATTAAAATCACTTTTACAATTGTATCTTGCATTGGTTATGTTTACGTCGAATTGTTACTTTGACATTGACAGTTCTATAGTGTGGGCCGCTTATCATGATCCTAACACCATTATCTATGGGCAAATTAGGCAACCAAATCTAGCCAAGCGTCGTCTACAAAGATAGGTTCTTTATCAATAATACTGAAACATCACTCCGGAATTCATAGATTAAAAACAGTGTCGTAGATTAATAACTGCCCACAGATTATATACCGGATACTAATTAACAACAAATTATTTGCACTGCCGATTACAAAAATATCGTTTAGGATTAAACTTAAATTTAGGAAGATCAATTCTTCCTTTCCTTTATTTGTGGCGGATCGACATAGTTTCCACACCATCCTAGTCCCATTTAATAACAAACATCACATACTATACATCGTCTAGATAGTCTGTGCCTCATCGGTGGTAAGCAATCTGTAATGGTATACTAATCTGTGACTTGGAGATCTGAAATCTGGGAATTGGGAATCGATCTATTGTAAAAATCTCACGCATATTTCGTGATATAAAAATCGTATAAAAGTTACTGACAGTGGTGTCAGGATCACAAATTTCAGGAGTATTTTATTTCACACAAAATTATCCATATCTGTTGGAACACATAATTTAACCTAGTTGCCACCGGCACTTAGGAAGAAAAATAATAAACTAAAATATTTACATATTGAAAGCCCGATAAAAAGGTCAGTAATAGTTGCATTTATCTCTTTAATCTCTTTAATTTCAATTTGTTC
This sequence comes from Scirpophaga incertulas, assembly GCA_036419045.1. Taxonomy (NCBI): domain Eukaryota; kingdom Metazoa; phylum Arthropoda; class Insecta; order Lepidoptera; family Crambidae; genus Scirpophaga; species Scirpophaga incertulas. The sequence continues at coordinate 7,619,739 of CM071641.1, forward strand.
CCAATAGTAATGATTTTCACAAATAATTATTGATATTTGTTTTGAGCGGGTAGGCTTAACCACCCATACAAAATCATGCTGAAATTAGTTGCTCAGCTGCTAATCTCATGTATTTGAGGTAATTGGTGTTTGTATTTAATCATAATAATATAAATAATGTAAATTCTTGTTCTTTTAAAATGTAAATGTACCATAATTAGATGATTGTTCAATAGATCTTGTTTGATATTTTTTCTTTGTAACCTAGTTGTCAGATTTAATTGTATGAAGAACAATAATGTATATGGGTTCCTTCTGAACCGCATAGACCACCCACAGTGAGTCCATGACTATGATAATGTAGCATTTTATGATATGTAACAGGGCAAAAAGGTACCGGGAGGTTGTTATCCCGGCCCTACAAATTTATGTAAGGAAAATATATAAAACACAATATCCTTGGAGAAAATTATATAAACCTTAAGGAGAATAACTGCAATCTATTAAAAGAAGAGTGTCTGGACCCAGTCTCAAGGAAGGTATTCAGTACTAACCACCGGGGGATGGGAATTTAGCATTAGAATACATGTTATTTCTCAGATTTTAGAATTACCATAATAAATAGTTTATTTCAATACCCTGATCAACTATTGTTGTTAAATATCCTTGCCGAGATTGATCAAACAGCACCAGAACCAACCTGCCCTTGTGTCTACTCATTAAAATTTGTTATGTTAAGTACACAATAAAGTTATTTATTTTAATTGGTTATTTTAATTTTTAATTTAGTTGTTATAAAAAAAATAAATATACATGTAAAGTGTTAAAGTTGATAATTAAATCAGTAATTTTGTTATTTTGTATTATTTGTGTTTTCTTTATAACTTTAGTTAGTGAGTAAGAGTATTATTACATTACAATAATAATTTATTATTAACGTCAGTAACGTTCTTAGCACTGAATTTCTAATCGAGATAACTGGGGCTCAAATCTCCCACGCTTCAATTTCATATTAATTTATCCGACGTCCCTAAAATAAAAGAAAAATCTTAGCAAACATACGAAGGAGCTGTATTCGTAATAAAGGCTGTATTAATAGAGATTTTAAAGTCTGGTTTATTTAAGCTTAACTCGTACGAGTATTGTTACTCTATCTTTATTTAAATGGTTAGAATAAGAAAAACTTTCAAACTGAGCCACCCTTAAAATAACTATAAATATGGGCAAAAGATGTAAACTAGATCCATATTACATCCTAAATTCCACTCGCTATTACCTAGTCCCATAGCGATCAACACCCAGACCGCCAATTGAGTCGACCCGCCCTATCCTAAAACTGCCAAGAGATTTTACCACTCCTTCGCGCAAAATTAGGGTTATCTCAATTGAACTCAAGACCATTCATGTCAAAGAAGACCTATGCTCCTAAAATTTTACAGTAGAGAGCGTGCCAATTCTGCACAACCGTTACGGGAAACCTCCCTCTCTTCTCATAGTCATCTTGACAACATCTTATCCGTCCACAATTTCCTTTGATCCCTCGATCTGATAATGTGCGAGCTATCCGAGGGGAGGTGGAGACGCCTGGCGCTAGAAACTTCTCCGCACAGTACCACATCTACCAGTTGTATGGCCATGCAGCGGGCAACAATGCAGCAGCTCCGAGATGTGTTAGTATCACGACTCGCATCTTAAATGAGAGTACCCTCGCACCAAAGACACTCAAACCCTCCATCCTGTGTGTTACCTAGCCAATCTGGTTACCCAGGTGGGTTCGAAGGTCCCTCTCCTTCAAGCTGTCCTTCAGGCTCCACCTGGCTGCCTAAGCCGCTGACTTCCTAGCACTGCCGAAATTTTAATCTCAACCCGGCACACTTATCTAAACCCCAACATGGGGACTCAAATCACGCCATTCTCGTACATAACTCGCGTCCACTTTATCCGCTTCGTCCATGTTAGGTAATTTTTCTTGTGATCGTTTAATAGCGATATACGAACATCACGGGCTTCTTTTCGTTATAAACGTTCACTATCTGTTAAGTTTATGGAGCTTCTGTTCGCTCAACCTTTTTCTTTTTTTTGAGGCGGAAGAAATGCCTATTCCGGAGGAAGATGTTAGTCCCCGATGCACTATCCCTCTCTGAGACCCCATCTTCTCATCGCTTTGCACCTGCCTCTCTGCTTCCATCTTGCGTGGAGGCGGTAGATGGCCTCGGGCAATCGCCTCTTCTCTCCAGAAAAACACATTAGCGAGAATTTCGGCTTCTAGATCCCAGGGAACCGAACCAGCTAGTAGGCATGCCGCCTCATTGGATATCGTCCGGTATCCACGAGCAGCTTTGATCGCCATTACTCGCTGCGCTCGTCGTAAAGTGGCGACCTCTTGGCGCTTCAAGGCGTCTGCCCATACTGGAGCCCCGTCAAGTGCCACGGACCGCATTATGCCCATATATAGACGCCTGTAGGTTTCGGTAGGGCAGCCGACTTTGGGGAGCAGGCTGCTTAAAGCTCCCGCTGTTCTAAGAAGTTTAGGTGTCAGTCTTCGAAAGTGTTTCTTCATCTTCCATAGGCTGTCGAGGACCAGTCTTAAGTATTTCATGGTTGATTTGACAGCGATGGAGACCCAGCCAATGATAATGTGGGAACCCGCGGGAAGACCTTTTCTTGAACCGTGAAAGCATAGCACCTCCGTCTTGTCCAAGGCTATCGCGAGTCCAAGCATCCTTATTGTTCTGTGTCTGTGTTCTGTTTGCTCTACCTAGCTCAACCTTTTCTTGCGCTTAACGATCACTTCACTCATTCTTCTTAGCGCTCAACAGCGCTTAACAGGAGAACCAAAGACAGAAATTAGTTGTTAGGTGATACTGATCGAGCCACTTTGCCCAGTATTAAGTTCAATATACGAATAATTGGCAGCACTTGGCTGCTATTCGTGGCACGTTTTGTGCTCCTTAGCTACACTGCTACACTGTCGAACTAATAATTCAAAATTTGTCAAGTTGAACTTGAATCTCATCTTTGAATAAATGTACTTACAAAATATTTTGTAAATAAATGATTTTAGCACAACTTATTACCCTCTCAACATACGTTTACTTTGATTATCAAAATCGAATTCTCATAGCAAAATGGCAAACGATTTCAAACTTTGTTAAAATGTTCTGATATAAACTTTTAATTAACTAAGTTTCGAGCCTACAATAACACACGCAATTTATTATATTTTAATAACACAGGAACGAATATTTGCCAGCGTATTTGAATAAATTCAATTTATTCAAATACGGACAGCTTTTCGGAGTAACCTAGTTGTTGTGAAAAGAACACCCAAACTCATTTATTTCATAGTTCAGTAATTTTGCATTGATGATTTAGAATATCAAACAGTTTGAATAAAAAGAAATATAAAGAGACGAAGAGATGATCTTATCTATGTAAGCCATTTTGAAATGCTATTTGAGTAATTTAAAGGGCGCACTAAGCCTCCGGAATCAATAATAAATAATATTATTATTGGTCATAAATATGTTTATTGTGTCTGAAAATATCCACCTTCTGCACTTTAGCAAATGATTAAATAAATTTTGAAAACTAGTCGGTTGTGACGTTAGATACACATTTCTACAACATCTTCGTAGATCGCATAATTGGTTCTTGATTTTTGAGAAAAGAAAAATGTCATATGGAGTTAAGTTACGATTAACGATCACGTGAAATTTTAAGATTGCAATTCGTACTGCAAGAATTCAGGAAGTTAATTGTCAGGCGTGTGTGAGACTCGCCCGGGAACGCGCGGGAAGCGGGAAGCATGGGACAGAATGGTTTAGTGTATGCCCATACACTAAACCATCTCGATGGCTATTCTGTTTTCAATTAGGGTATACTATCAATTAAGGTACTGGAAGCCCAATTTCTCCAGATCACCCTTGGACAACCCGGCTAGGTTTTCTTTTTTAATATCCTATTCCTACTGGTCCTCTAACATATAGGTCAGAGTCTTTATTTTTTCTATCTTTCCTTCCTTGTCATTCCTCTTACCTTGTCATATACTTACACCTATTTGCATTTTATTTATTCTTCTTACTTCTATTTGCTTTCTCTTTTTTTAAATCTTATGCTATTTATTTTATTTATACTCTCTACTGTGCTTATTTTAAGTTATTATTTATTACTACTTACTATATTCTATTTACATTTTCCCATCTTAGCAATAGGCTTGTTGCCTAAATTTCAGTAGTTAGATAATAATATACCTTGATGCCTATTCTATACAAAATAATTATTATTTTTGAAAAAAAATGCTTATTTATAAGAATAATTTTGCATTTAATTAAATATTTGACATTAGTCATCAAAAACGCTCATGACTGTCATGGCGTCTTGAATGACGTCACGCCGTGCAAAACACAGCTGTTTTAGTATCGGAATATTCGGTATTGTGAAGTTATTTTAATAAAAAATGGATTCATCGTATTACAAGTACTGCATAGTGCCCCAGTGTACAAGCACAAGTATAAAAATACCAAAAAAAATATTTATATACGTGCCAAACAATCAGCAGATACGTAAAAAGTGGCTGACACTCGCGAGAAGGAATGATGCCCATTCTTTTTCGCACTTCCACAAGACACTTGGGAATGACATTTTGACTTTGACGTTTCGCACGGCGTGACGTAACACTTTTTAATTGGCGTTTGCTATCACGTGACTTATGGCTTATTTTGTGCAATTTTATTTTATAAAAATATAAATAATCAAAAGTTATTATTTTATAAAACTTTGTTTTTTCATAATTAAATGATCATCTTAATAGTTATGCAACCTAACGCATCAGATTTGTTCATAGTGGATACAAGCCTATTGCTTACATGCTAATTCTAATTATACTATATTATAATTGATTAGCATGCTATTTTGTTCCTATTTATTTTCTGCTAGCAATTTTTTCTGTGTATTTTATGTACTCCACTCGCTTTTTCTTGTCTCCCATTATTTCTTTCATACTGTCTCTATCTATCCTCATATCTATCTTTCATTCACATTCATACCTTTCACGCTCGTATATCGGGCACTCGACGATTATCTGTGGAACCGATTCGTCTTTATCAGGGTCACATATGCATGCCAGAATTTCCTTGAGCTTAAATCTATTGAGGTATTGTCCAAACCCACCGTGTCCCGTAAGAACCTTGGTGAGAGTCCCCACTGGGTGGAGCGCACGCACAATCCGATACGCTGACATTGCGTCGGGAATGAATAGCTTGGTCACGGAGGCGGTCGTGCCAGCCCCGTACCTCGTATCCCACTCCCGAAGAAATCCCATATGTATTGTCAACCCGGCTAGGTTCGACATCACATAAAACTGCAAATTTCTTTTCAGGTATAAACAGCGTTAGAGTTCAATAACTTATTTAATCTATTACCTTATATATTAACTATTTGGAGGTTAGGCATTGTATATGAATCATTCAAATTTAGCCATATTGATGCTTCTTCAATTAAGAAAACATTCCGTTTACTTAACAAGAAGAAAACTGAAGATCTCTGGGGTATATCAACTCACATAATTCAATCTGTCATCGATGAATTAGCCCCATTGTTAGCACAAATTTTTAATTCTTGTATTGATGAGGGTATCTTTCCTGATCTAATGAAATATAGTAAATTAATACCACTTTTCAAATCGGGTAACAAAAAAGATCCCTCAAATTTTAGACCCATATCCATATTACCTACTTTCAGCAAAATCTTCGAGAAAGTTATTTACAATCAACTAATAGGTCACTTGAGAACAAACAGATTCATGCATGAAAGCCAATTCGGCTTTACCAAAGGTAGATCCACTACCGATGCCGGAACTGCACTTATGAAACATATTTTTGACGCATGGGAGGGCAAGCGGGATGTAATTGGAGTGTTTTGCGACCTTTCCAAAGCGTTTGACTGTGTGAGTCATGAAACTCTTTTAAGTAAACTTAGACATTATGGTGTCTCGGATGGAGCTGTTAGCCTTTTAAAATCTTATTTATCAGACAGATTGCAGAAAGTCGTTATTAATAGATCAGAATCTGCTAGCTCGCCTATAACTATGGGGGTTCCCCAGGGATCAATATTGGGTCCTCTACTGTTTCTAATATATATAAATGACCTTCCTTACTACATTACAGAATCGTGTGAGACAGTATTGTTTGCAGATGATACTTCTTTACTATTCAAAGTTGATAGACAAAAGGAATGTTATGACGATGTAAATAGTGCTCTCTCGAGAGTTCTGTATTGGTTCACAACTAATAATTTGTCTTTAAATTCTAAGAAAACAAAATGTATCAAATTCTCTTTGCCCAATGTAAGGCAGGTTGATACTAGTTTAAATATGAATGGTGATGTCATTGACTTGGTAAATAATACTAAATTCTTAGGCATTACGTTAGATTCACGACTACAGTGGGATCCACATATTGAAACTTTGGCAATCAAACTTAGTGCAGCGGCGTACGCAGTAAAAAGATTAGACTTTTAACTAATGTTGAAACGGCAAGAATTGTTTATTTCAGTTACTTTCATAGTGTTATGTCCTATGGACTGCTGCTATGGGGATCAGCGGCTAACATTGAAAGTATTTTCCTTTTACAAAAAAGAGCGATTCGTGCTATTTACTGTTTACGGGCTAGAGAATCCCCAAAAGAATTGTTCAAAGAAATTAATATTTTAACTTTAGCTAGTCAATATATATATGATAATTTAGTTTTTGTATATAGAAACTATAATAAATTCAATAAAAACAGTGATCTACATAATGTGAATACTAGAAACAAAAATAAACTTGCCGTTCCAATGTTCAGACTCCATAAAACTACCTGTTCGTTCTTGGGGAAATGTATATCTATGTTTAACAAGCTTCCGCAAAGTGTCATTGATTTACCTTTATATAAATTTAAAATCCATATCAAAAATACACTCATGAGTAAAGGTTATTATAAAGTAAGTGACTATCTAAATGATCACAGTATTTGGGAATAGGGACACTATTCATAGAGCCATGTTTGGTAACATTATTTATAATATTGTATTATTTTATATGTGTATGTAAACATACATACGACTGTAATCGTATTAGGTATGATTGTATCTTATACTATATTGTATTTTTATATTATATTATTATAATTATTAACATTGAAAAGAGGAGATAAAAAATAGACCTTCAGAGTTTCTTGCCTGTTCTTCTCGAGAAGGCTCTCCCAATTTCCGAACAGGTGTCGAGTCAATATATTTTTTCTTTTTTTTTCCTTATTCGTACGTACGGACAAGGTTTGTTTTTTTTTTTTTTATTATTTAAGCTTTTTTTTTGTTCTGTTTGTTGACGTCAATAAGTGCCTGTAAAGGTCTATGTTGAATAAATATTATTATGATTTTTTGATTTTTTTGATTTTTATATCTTCTGGGGGTTCGGGGGGTGGGAAGTAGCTTTGCGTTCCCTGGGGCTCCCTACATGCCTAAGGAAGGCCATCCCTGAGGTTTTTAGTGGGTAGAACTCCCCCTTCTGTGGAGGAGAGCCCCACATAACCGCCGGCTCACCACAGTCGGGGTATGCAATTTAATGCATTTTCCTCAGGGAAAAACAAGACATTTGTGTCGATTCTGTCCTGATTCTCTAAACTTAAAACTAAATTAAACAGCATTCTATCCTTGTCATACTCTATGCAGAATGACAAGGAGAGACTGTTGTCAAATTTAGTTTTAGGTTAAAGAATCACGTCAGAATCGACACCATTGTATATCAATGTCGCAGCCAACTGGTTAAAATAGCCGTTCAATCAAACAGCCCTTTGACTGAACAACGTCATTCAATCACACAGCTATACGTCGTTTAGCCGACTTGTTGATTGCAACGTTCAACATTACAGCTAGACGACGCTCAGCCAACTGGTTAAATGGCAAATTAACTAAGGTGACCATAAGTTTAGTACTTAATTTGAGAGAATAGGAAGACTTTTTGTAATTTCTTAGGAGGTTATTCTTGAATTAACTTTAAGAGGTGACCAAAAGTTTGATGAAATAAGTAAAAATGAAAAACATTTTGTTAATCATAATATTGTTTATTGCACTAAGCAAAAAATTACAAACTCAAAATTTACGAAGCAAGAATCATTTCATAATCCCGTAATTTCTCCTCGAATATTTGTTTAAATTTTGATTCACTCGTAAGTGACCTTATAATTTCTGTGTCTTTGATAACATGTGTAACGTATATTTACTACTTACTTTCCGAAAAATATATTGAAACAATTACAAACCACGGCTAGTTGACGCCATATTGAAAACAAAACGCACCTAGCGCTGCGGTGATTAGCGCTGAACTAATTAAATTAGACGGCGGCTTTTGAATCAGCTGTAGTGTTGAACGTTTTGAGCGACTCAAATATTCAATTAATAAGCTAGACATATGGTTGAATGGCGTTGCTCAATCAAAGGGCTAGCTGTTTGATTGAACAGCTATTTTAACCAGTTGTCTGCGACATCAATATAACGAATTTCTAAAATTATATTTTATATTTTAAATTACACAGCTCTGTTAAAAAGATACATATAAAATATAAAAAAAAGCAATTCCGAAACTGGGTGAAAGACAGATTTAGGTAGTTTTGTGAAAGACTATTATTGAGTTAACATAGCAAAGACAGAATTTGTAATAAAAATGTAATAAATGAATGATGCTTCGATGAATGTTTTTCACATCGACATGAAAAGACTCGTGGAATTAGTAACCTATCTCGTTCAATATGAAAATATTACGTACGACAGAAACACCAACCAACAAAATAATTAAAATTGATTAATATAATACATAAGTTAGTCGGACGGATAACGGGCAACCTGATTAATGTTTATTAGGTGAATTGACGTAATAGTTTATTTATATCCTATATAGCCTACCTTTATCACGTTCAACTATACACTGACTCTTGGACTTGTGAGTTTTTAGGAGTGCCGTACTACAAAAAGAAATGTATTGCGTAGTCAATTATAACATCGCTCCCTTGAGTTAAATGTGATACGGCCGCAATGATCGGTCGTGAGCTGTTTTAATGTTACCGTTCTGAATCTCGTAATTAAACTTCACTGAATTCTAATTAAGGATCCGGAATTTAGGAAGGTGTAATAACCACTTTGGCCTCGGTACATAGAAAACTATTCCGTGGTATTAGGTACATACCCTAAATTGATATTAAAGTTGAATGGTGAACGTATTATGGTAAACGCACATGCTATATTAATGGTCTATTTTGGTTCTCACTTAATTGTCGGGTGTACACAGGCCTTATTGCGTAAGTCTATTTTGGAGTATTTTCAATAGTTTGCAACTGTACTCAATATTTGTAGTACGATCAATTTATAGTTATTCGGAACAACTCCTCCAGCCGTGATATTCAGAATGAAACCCAAAAATAGCAATGATTCATTTTTCTTTCTTTCTATTATACACCATTCATATGTATAAACTTTGCTCTTTTGTTGCCATTTCATTAATTTCTTAATAGGGTATTACAGTCTAATTCAAAAAGTGTTTTAATTTAATCTGTTATTGATAAAATACCACAAAAAAATATAAATACATTTTTTTTATTCCAATTATTTCATAAAAACGTGTTTTAATTTTACAATTCAAATTTGGGCGCGAAAACGCCAATTCTCAGGCCGCCATGTCTGTGACGTCACGGGCATTGTAAACATTACGCTTCGCTGAAAGAAATAAACATATTTTCGAAATAAATAACCAAATATTTCGAAATAAATATTTCGTATAATAACTGAGAAACTTCGTTAATCTAATAAATTACACAGTAGACATGTACAACAAAAACCGAGGTTGTTTATTTACAAGTCCAGTGACGTCACAGCGAATGCAAACATGGCGTACAGCGTTTTTGACATTCGAAGCACAGATAAAAAAACTTGTATTTTCAAATTGAAATATTTAATTTATTTTGCAGTTTTATGAATAGAAATTAATATTTTTCGTTTGTTTTTTCATAAATGAACTATAAAAACATAAATTTAGATTTTATTTTTCATAGTGCGTAATACCCTATTATGTAATACTGGCTTACTGCACACGCCGTCGTCCGAATAAAGTTGAAATTTTGAAATGAAATGTCATTGAAGTATCAAATCAAGTTTGTGGGGTAACAGTATGTTAAGTCCTATTCAAGGCCTTAAATATCTCAATGATGAGTTCCAACAAAATTATTTATTGATTTAAACGTGAAAGTAACATTAACTGTAGTAGTGTGGTTTAGTTTTTATAATATTGGTATGGATAGATTTAGAACAGATTATGAAGTCTGTTATAATATTTATATATTGAAAGAAACTATGGTAATAAGTTACCTAGATTCAATGTGAGTTATTTGTTTAGAAAATCATGATATATGTGTGATATTAGGGGTTACGGTAGTCTCCCCTGGAGACGAGTCAAGCGAAGCGAAGCGACGTAGGCACTACCTATCAGGAGACCTAATTTGAATTACGAATGTTTTGAAAGTCGATCGCAGAGCTGCCAACATAGATAAAGTACACACATAAATGTAAGAGTTCGGTTCCACGCAAAACGCAAAATGTAGCCGCTGCCGGTTATTGCCGGCTTAACCATTATGGTTATTATATATATATATAGACTGAAAAATCAACACATTAACTTCAGACTCTTGTCAATATGTTCTCTAAACAAAACACTGATAACATATCCACAAGTATGACTTGATTACGAGTGGTCGCGGGCATTCGTAATGAAATCACAGCATCCGTGACTAAGGTAGTCACATAAGTGATATTAAAAAATAAGAATTATTGAAAATCGGTGATTATTAGTCACATCGGTGATTTCGAAGTCGCGTTCGTAATTCAAAAATAGGTCTCCAGCTCTCCGAACTTGAGTTTGAATAATTCCAGATAATCATAATTCTCAGAATATGTTGTCAAGAACAGACTTCTTAACCATATCAAGTTTTAATTACATAGCTCTTATACTTACCTTCTATTGATATTGTAAATACATACCCTGATTTCATCATGGACTGACTATGATTTATTGAATTCTTAGGATATTTTCAAATGTCTAAAATAGGTGAAATTTGGTATGTAAGTTGAAAAGAAAACATAAAACCCCTGACACCTTGAACTTTTCTGAAAATTTTATTAGCAACTTACAAAAAGATAAGCAATTTCAATAATCTCACCTAAAAACAAAAACATAAAATTTCGAAAGTTATTAGATCTCATGTACAGCCAAGCTCTTAACTGTATGCTGTATGCCCTAATCTACACCTTAGTTAAAATATGTTTTTTTACTTATTTATCTCTTAATAAACATTACAAAAAATAAGACAACATAAATAACAATTAATAAACCAATTAGGTTTTTGACAAATGTTATAACTATTTAATTAGATATGTAACATATTGTTTAGAAATGGTTCTTTAACTTATGTTTAACTAGCTTTTGCCCGCGACTTCGTTCGCGTGGACTTCAGGTTCGTCCCGTCTAGTCTAGTAATAAGTAAGAAATATGGTAACTAAGCACTGCAGAGCCCTAATCATAGGCCTATAGGTAGCTACTGCAGTATGCTCCTATAAACAGACACAACAGACAATTTGCAATGTAAGCGCAAAAAATGTGTTTTTTTTACGACCTCACATTAGAAACCTCAAAAATTGTAGCCTATGTGTTATTCTGATGTATAAGCTATATTGTGGTAAAGTTTCATTCAAATCCATTCAGTAGTTTTTACGTGAAAGAGTAACAAACATCCATACATCCATACTTACAAACTTTCGCCTTTATAATAGTAGTAGGATATTGTTCGGTCTAACATTATGCATAGAACGCAATTCCGTAGGTAGAGTATTTACAATAATAATATGTGGATTGGCGGTTACGCTACTACAAGAACTATTGTTTGTTTCTCATCTGACGCCCATGTAAATATGCAAATATACCAAAATTTGTAATTTTGTTTAGTTATTTGCATACTGTGCCTGCCGATGTTTGAGATTAGATTTAGGCCAAAGAATTGTTGTTTCCTCAGTCGAGTAAATACTCGACTGTGTATCTATTAATGAAAATATATGTCTATATAGTTTCAAAAATCGTGTACAACAAATTAAACGTCATCTCAAATTTAGTACTGAGAAATGTTTTAATAAGGATCATACATAACCAAACAATAGAGCTTGTTGGTCCGGTCCGTTGTTCCGTAATCATCGTCGTTCTTTACATAAAGATGAATTTTGCTAAATTAAATATTATCTTCTTAAAATTAATTTTAATATTATTCATACATTCGGGACTCATTTTTGTGGCTATAAATAATTTGACAGACGACGCTGTTTATACTCAGTATAGAGTACTATAACCTGCTTAAGTATAAAATGGGAATCTCCTTGTAGAAGCATACACGCTAAGCCTCGAATTAGATCAACCACACTAACCTATTGACTTAATACCTAATACGAAATCGAACACGGCGAGAGTTTCATAGCATTAAAGATAAATTAATTGTTTTACAATACCAAATAGACAGTTATTTTGGAAATAAGTTTTCAGAAAAAACATTTGGTCACTTTCGCAGAATGTCATCTTTGTATGTTAAGTTATTATCCTCCAGATAGATAACTCCACCTTGAGAAGGCCTCTCCTAGCGCACCCAAGGGAGCGAAGGCCAGAGGTCCTCAGATGCGACACTCGATCCTGAGGGCCCTCTACAATACCTGAGGACTGATCGCTGAGATTTTTAGTGGGTAGGCCACCCCTTCTGGAGAGGAGAGCCCCACATAAAAACCTATCATTCGCTTCAACAAATTTTATAAAAATACAATTGGCGATTACCAAACTTTGTCTTTAGTTAGTACGTTTACACGACATAGCTACTCTACATTATTAGCACCTGCTGTTTGCTGCAAGCAAATACGCGTGATTGTTATTCTTCATAGATAATTTTGCTACAGGCGCAGTGCTGTTAATAGAACACAACATATAGTTATTATGCGGCATATCTATCTTTATATAGTCTTGCGTAATTAGTTCCAGCTACCGCTATAATTTTAAATTATTATACTAATCGTTTCTATTGATTTAACCAAATCTGATAAGTCGTTCCCGAAAATGATTACTGAAAATATATCTTTTCATGTAACATTTAAAGTCTGTTTGTATAGGGATGCTTTTAAAGATATTATTACTTATGCGTTTATATCTATTTTATTGTTATTTTGTATGTTTTTTTGACAAAGCTGGTTATGCAACCGAAGTAACATTCTGACCCCGTCACATAGATACCCTTAAATAAACTGTCAAAAACACATTATTAAAATGTGCGTACATGCAAACTCTGGAATAAGCTCCCAGCTGCGATGTTTCCTGAGCGCTACGATATGTCTAACTTCAAACGAGGCTTAAAAAGAGTATTTCTCTCCAGGTAGGCAGCGGCTCAGCTGTGCCCCTGGCACTGCAGATGTCCTTGAGCGATGGTTACCACTTACCATCAGGTGGGCTATTTGCTCGTCTGCCACCGTATGGAATAAAAAAAAATCGGTTATTGGTATTGTAACTTAGTGATATACTTTCTCATACAAACACACGATACTTTCCACTTGTGTTAGCCATAAATAGATTTTATTTTAGAAAATAACCCAATACATTACGGAAATTCCCAAATCACTCGGATTCTAATCAGTACGAGTGCTCGCAATTGTTGTTAAAGTAAATATAGCCACTGTGGCGTACTCGTTATGAGACGAAATTATTTAGTACTAGCTTTCTGCCCGCGGCTTCGCCCGCGTGGTTTTCGGGATTGGGTCTATAGAGGGTTAAGGGTCATTGCTTTTGCCCACGGCTATATATGCGCGGAAGTCGGTTTATGGCGCGAAGGTTTTATCGCGCTTCCCGTGGGACTATCCGTTTTTCCGAGATAAAAAGTACCGCAAAACCTTGCTCAAGAATCACTCTATCTAGGTATTGATGAAAACCGCATGAAAATCTGTGCAGTAGTTTTTGAGCGAAGCCTTTATTGCGCATCCCGTGGGATCTGTCGATTTTTCCGGGATAAAAAGTAGCCTATGTTACTCTCCATCCCTTCAACTATCTCCACGTAAAAATCACGTCAATTTGTTGCTCCGTTTTGCCGTGAAAGACGGACGAACAGACAGACACACTTTCGCATTTATAATATTAGTATGGATTTCATTGATTTACCGTGTAAGTGTTGTAGTGAAGGGAGCCACACGCTGCGCCTGGGACTTAAGACCCCAGATGTAGATTTAGAAGCCCCTTATGATGCATCAGTACTCACCATCACTATTTTGAATCCTCTTTCTGTTTATCTAACCCGATATAATAAATAATTCTAACACTTACACCAATTAGCCTACCCCAAAGTAAGCTCTGAAAGGCTTGTATTATGAGATCTAGGGTAACGGATAGGCATACATATATTATATATATATAAATAAATTTGGTAGAAATATATTATAACAACCATGACTAAGGTACAAATGCTCGCATTCATCACGCAAGCATCTGCCCCACCAGGACTCGTACCCAGCCTCAAAGATGGCGACATCTTAAAACCGGCATATCAACCATTCGACTGCAAAGGTCGGAGGGTTCTGCGATAGCTACGTGATCTTGTGTAGAATTTACTAAAAATCTTGGTAATCTGAGATCTATTTGCTAGTTAGTTGGTAACTTTGAATTCTTTTGGGAGTTGAATTCAAAATACATATGTACAATCTATAGAAGTCTTATGAAACTAATATGAAAAATTAAGTTACCCTAAAGAGTTTTCATAAAAAAATTACGCTGTCCATATCGACTGGAAAACTAATGTACACGTGGTAGATATGGATATATCGTTCTTTTAGGATAAGGTTGACTTTTCAATTTCTAGAGGATAAAAAGAACTTAATGACGTACTCTGTTCTATATATTTTTAATGTGACAAATTATAGCTTAACGTTACTGATAGCCGAACTGACAAAGTTTATTAATATATATTGTGACAAACTCATTGGGACTTCGCCTCTTTTAGTATAGATGGCGAGTGTGTCAGATTTAAAAAAAAACCCCACTTCGTTTGACGTAGCGAATTATCAGCGACTTCTAGCACGGACGATCTTTTTACGCACCGTAGCTGTCAATGGCTAATTACCAGACGTGTGTGGGACTCAACCGGTGGGAAACAGGGCATACCCACTAAACCGCCCCGATGTCCATTCTGTTCTCAATAAGGGCAATCTAGGTACTGGGGAAGCCCAATTTCTCCAGATCACCCTTGGACAACCCGGCCAGCTACGGGTCGGGTATTAACACTTGTGGGGATTACTGTAGACATAGAGGTAGTCCCCAGGGGAGCCTTTGCTTGTGCGCTTGAGGAGCCACCTAAGCGCAGAGGTCATACCTTGGGTGGTCATTGAGGTGTTGTAAATGTTCTCTCTCTTCCACCCAGCCGTCTGCGTCGTAAGGGTCGTTTTCCCGCTCCCTCTCCACTGCCTCTTTCTGAGAAATAACATTTTCTAGAAGAAGGCTACCGCCTCCCATTCCCTCCCGCTATGCACCATCTTTGCAACGATAATTGCTGTAACGAGAGGTCACAGCCACCAAACGCCGCGTGTAGCTTGTGGCGCTGGTATGCCCAGGCCGAGCACTCTATCAACGTGTGTTCTGCCGTATCGTCGGAAGCATCACAGTGGTCATACCGCGGCGTCTCCTCCCGATGAGCGACCTTACACCGGACATAATCATATTAAACAATGTATTGCATTATAAAGAACGCAAAGATGTTGTATCACTTTCCATTGAAAGAGTTATTGAAATATCGTGTGTGGAGCTTAACAATCTTATTATATTGTGTATCTATAGGCCCCCATCTGGAAGCTATATAGAGTTTGAATCCACCATGGAGGATGTTTTGCAATTAGTGTGCAGGAAAAATAAGAATGTAATTGTATGTGGAGATTTTAATGTTAATATTTTAGATATATCACCTCTGTCCCAAAGGTTTATTAATTTATATAAATCATTTGATCTGCATCACGTATTTAACGAGCCAACTAGAATAACACCCACATCAGCTACCTGCTTAGATAATTTTTTTTGTAACTGTAAAGTAATTGAATCTGTTGTAATAAACTACATTAACTCTGACCATAGTGGACAACTAGCCTGTATTGAGCATCATCATGTTAGCCCTAAAACTGAATTGATTTGTAGACCTATATCCCAGGGAAGGTTATGTAAATTTAAAAAAAAATAACATCTCAAATTACATCTTTGCCTACTGTTGGTGGAGATGCTAATAATTTATATAATAATTTATTTAATTTAGTAAGAATGGAAAGCAACAATATGTTCCCACAAAAGGTTGTAAAATTAAACAACAAAAAGAAATTTAGTGACTGGGCTACTCCAGGCATATATAAAAGCAGGAGAACACTTTTTGAATTATATGCTTTAAAAACTACTTCTGTCGACCCTGCCTTTTTAGATTATGTAAAAAAATACTCAAAGACTTTTAAAAATGTTTGTTTATGTGCTAAATCTTTATACATATCAAATAAAATAAATATGTCAAAGAACAAAGTTAAGACTACATGGACTATAATAAATCAGGAAACGGGAAAAAGTAGAAGCTCTGGGAACTCTTTCTCTTTAGAAATTAATAATAAGACTATCAAGTCGGACGATGCAGTTGCGAATGCATTTGTTGATTATTTTTCTCAAATTCCTGCTATAACTACCAGTAATCTTAACTCATCTCCTAGTTTAGCCATCACCCTCCTGGAGTCAAGTGTGAATAGGTGCAGTGAATCATTCAAATTTAGCCATATTGATGCTTCTTCAATTAAGAAAACATTCCGTTTACTTAACAAGAAGAAAACTGAAGATCTCTGGGGTATATCAACTCACATAATTCAATCTGTCATCGATGAATTAGCCCCATTGTTAGCACAAATTTTTAATTCTTGTATTGATGAGGGTATCTTTCCTGATCTAATGAAATATAGTAAATTAATACCACTTTTCAAATCGGGTAACAAAAAAGATCCCTCAAATTTTAGACCTATATCCATATTACCTACTTTCAGCAAAATCTTCGAGAAAGTTATTTACAATCAACTAATAGGTCACTTGAGAACAAACAGATTCATGCATGAAAGCCAATTCGGCTTTACCAAAGGTAGATCCACTACCGATGCCGGAACTGCACTTATGAAACATATTTTTGACGCATGGGAGGGCAAGAGGGATGTAATTGGAGTGTTTTGCGACCTTTCCAAAGCGTTTGACTGTGTGAGTCATGAAACGCTTTTAAGTAAACTTGGACATTATGGTGTCTCGGATGGAGCTGTTAGCCTTTTAAAATCTTATTTATCAGACAGATTGCAGAAAGTCGTTATTAATAGATCAGAATCTGCTAGCTCGCCTATAACTATGGGGGTTCCCCAGGGATCAATATTGGGTCCTCTACTGTTTCTAATATATATAAATGACCTTCCTTACTACATTACAGAATCGTGTGAGACAGTATTGTTTGCAGATGATACTTCTTTACTATTCAAAGTTGATAGACAAAAGGAATGTTATGACGATGTAAATAGTGCTCTCTCGAGAGTTCTGTATTGGTTCACAACTAATAATTTGTCTTTAAATTCTAAGAAAACAAAATGTATCAAATTCTCTTTGCCCAATGTAAGGCAGGTTGATACTAGTTTAAATATGAATGGTGATGTCATTGACTTGGTAAATAATACTAAATTCTTAGGCATTACGTTAGATTCACGACTACAGTGGGATCCACATATTGAAACTTTGGCAATCAAACTTAGTTCAGCGGCGTTCGCAGTAAAAAAGATTAGACTTTTAACTAATGTTGAAACGGCAAGAATTGTTTATTTCAGCTACTTTCATAGTGTTATGTCCTATGGACTGCTGCTATGGGGATCAGCGGCTAACATTGAAAGTATTTTCCTTTTACAAAAAAGAGCGATTCGTGCTATTTACTGTTTACGGGCTAGAGAATCCCTAAAAGAATTGTTCAAAGAAATTAATATTTTAACTTTAGCTAGTCAATATATATATGATAATTTAGTTTTTGTATATAGAAACTATAATAAATTCAATAAAAACAGTGATCTACATAATGTGAATACTAGAAACAAAAATAAACTTGCCGTTCCAATGTTCAGACTCCATAAAACTAGCTGTTCATTCTTGGGGAAATGTATATCTATGTTTAACAAGCTTCCGCAAAGTGTCATTGATTTACCTTTATATAAATTTAAAATCCATATCAAAAATACACTCATGAGTAAAGGTTATTATAAAGTAAGTGACTATCTAAATGATCACAGTATTTGGGAATAGGGACACTATTCATAGAGCCATGTTTGGTAACATTATTTATAATATTGTATTATTTTATATGTGTATGTAAACATACATACGACTGTAATCGTATTAGGTATGATTGTATCTTATACTATATTGTATTTTTATATTATATTATTATAATTATTAACATTGAAAAGAGGAGATAAAAAATAGACCTTCAGAGTTTCTTGCCTGTTCTTCTCGAGAAGGCTCTCCCAATTTCCGAACAGGTGTCGAGTCAATATATTTTTTCTTTTTTTTTCCTTATTCGTACGTACGGACAAGGTTTTTGTTTTTTTTTTTTTATTATTTAAGCTTTTTTTTGTTTGTTTGTTGACGTCAATAAGTGCCTGTAAAGGTCTATGTTGAATAAATATTATTTTGATTTTGATTTGATTTTTGACAAACAACATTGATCGTCCAGTGGCCGGCTACTGGGAAAGCGATTGCCTTCTTTCATTAGTGCAGAGCCTCCCCCTGCACCTCGGTTCGAAGTCGCTGAATTTTTCAAAGGCGAGTCGCTGCCCTCGCATCCTTCCTTCCACCCGATGACAATAGACCTTCGCAAGGATGCGTGCATCGACATCTCACGGTAGCGAACCTGCTACGATACAGGTTGCTTCGTCGCTGACTTACGATATAGCGACAACATCGTATTAGCTTACATACAGAAAACAAATACAGATAATTGAAGAAGAAATCGTATTTATATTTTAAATACGATCCCGGAGCACCCTAGAGGGTATCACAATACCATAGTGTGAAGGATGATTGCATATTTTTTTATAAAAATAGATATATATCTCCGGATGTAATTTGTATTATAACGTATTGTGAAAATTCAACCTGAAACTTATTTCTTTAAAAATCTTTGTTAGTAGGCGTTCATTCTATGATAAAATCTAATATCCGGACTGCTATCAGTATTGGAGTAAAGAATATCAGGGCCCGTACTCTTAAAATCGAATATACGATTTATGGTTGTCGCTTCGCCACGCGTCTCGCTCTAACTTCGCTATGGATAGTATAAGTTAGAGTAGGACGTGTCGTGATAACGACAACGAAACACCAAATGTGAATGTTCAGATTACAGAACAGAGAAAAGGCTTAGTTAGGATCGTTATAACATTTCTTTATATAGATAGCGACTAAAAGTTTCACTCACAGGATTTTACAAAAAAAAAAATTACACAATTTTACTTAAATAATGACATAGCTAAGTTAGGTACTGTTTGAATTAGTAAAATTCTCACAAGCTTCCTGCTTCGCATCCTGGAATATCAGAGCTGGCAGTTACTAGTCTTAGCATGGGATTCCCTGTTCAATGGGGAAATACTGCCAGCGTTCTTTTCCAGGGCGTTAACGTTAACTTTATGTCATATACGAGTATGTCATAGCCCGAAAACTACGTTTTTCGTGCAGTGCGGTTTTTATTAATTTTCCAGATAATTATTTTAAATAATAGTATAGTTTTTTTTTAAATATTTTTAGCTAGGTATTTGTTTTTAATTCAGTATTAATTCAATAATGTTAATGTGTTGCAACATCAAAATAATCTTGATTAAACATAGGCATTTGCAGGCACATATTTACTTCAAAGAAATAAAACATTAAAAGGACACAAAGAGGTTAAGAGTTACATAATTATACGTACAAGGAAGAAAAACTTACATCCTTAAGACTAAAGAAAATGTATTCGTAAACCATGAATTGTATTCCAAATGTAATATTTTCATTGTACCTATTTAAAAGAAGAAGGTTATTTTTATTACACTTCACTGATTTCTATTTTCCGTTTGGTCATAATTTCGTTTCAGAAATACACATTCCTTAGCCCACAGTAGGATAGGCTGTGCCTAGTGTGTAGGGTTGATCAATCTATATTTATGTGTAATATTTGAAAAGAAATATTTGGTAGTATTTTATTTATGACTATATATTAAAATAGATATAGTATTTATGTACTTACGTTCGCTGCCACGACGAGTAATAGAAACGGCATCCATATTCTTCATTCGCATTCTTCTCGGGTAAATATTAAAAACCTCAGCGCACATAGTAATCAACTTTAACTAAATATAAATATTTATAGTAAAAAATACTAGATTACCGGTAAAAACAACGAAATTACCTCGGCGAATACACTTGGCGATATTAAATTTGGTACGTATCAAATAAACTCATTTGAACAAGAAACCGATAGATTTTTTTTTCATGAAAAAAGTCCGATGCGTCTGTGTCTTATAATTTTTGAATATGCCCAATAGAACAAGTACAGATATATATCTCACCATTGCCTCAACCTAAACTCATTTAATAGGTACATATAGCACTTGTTTTAAACATTTAATATACATATTATTGAGCAAGTGCTAAAAAGATGTGTAAAAAATAAATAAATGAGTGAGTAAGGTGTGAGTAAGCACCCAAACCGAAATCAACAATTGATTCTTCAAATAGGCTTTTACAATCACCTTTGAATGTCAAAGATACGCCATTGTTTCTATGTACACATGGATGTAAGTCTAAATATTATAAATATTGCTATTTGAATAATGAACAAAACGTCAGACTCCACTTGACTTAGAGGGTAATATGATTATTCCTATGAAAAAAAAATGTATAATATATGTTAATTTGACAGCCAGTATTAGTGATATATAATCTTCGATCATATATTTCTGTAGATACACAATTCCATAGAAAATCAAACAAAATATCGGCCCCGCGTCTATACATAGAAGAATGAATATTATAGTAGTAATTATAGTACAAAGAAGATGTATATTATAGTACCAATTTTGAAAAAAGTTCTAAAGTGTCATATAATTTAAGCCAATTTAAATCTTAAGTAACGTAATGAAGTATGAAAATAAATCCTTGTTAAGGTCGTTACATATTATCTTCTGGTTTCGATGATATAATGATGCCGTGAAATCAGAAATGAACAAGACATATTTGAAAACAAATATAACCGATAATAAGCCCTTAGTCTGTTGCAATTAAGCACAAATTCATTTCATATACATAATAATGCTCCTACGTTCCATTTGACTCCGAATATTGTGCTCGCGTCTTATCGCATCCTACTTGAACATAGACAGCAGTGGAGATGCTTAGTTTTTTTTTACACATATCTTAACAGTACGGAAACTTTTTAAAGGAGATAATTTTTTCTTGTATGGAGAATAGGCCCACTACAAAATGTAACGTTTATTAATGAGACATACGTTAAATAATTTCTTATTAACCCTAGATATTATAAGGAACATTAGCTTGTTTTTATCTAACGGGATCAATAAAAACATGAAGATTAAATAACCTAAAAATTCTTAGTGGTTAGTAGCTTTATTTTGATTTGTATTCAAATTGCTTTTTACGTAAATGCTATTTAACACTTTTTTTATTCTTGATAAATACAATCAAACAAAAAAAAAAAAGAAAATCACAAAAAATGGTATAGGCGACTCCATCATTCCACTGACCTTTTTCTGAAACATTAGCTCTGTGCTATTTTTTCCTATGAGTGAGCCACTCGAGACAGAAAGAGATAGATGCGATGCGTTACGCATCGTGGCATGGTACGCAAGCGTTTTAAATTGATATTTTAGTAATACATAATATGAATAAAAGTGTTTTACTCATAAAAAATGCGCTAATAAATTAAGATAAATATATACTTATTGGAAGTATGACATTCCATCCTTCCTTTGCACTTTACGTGTGTCATTTTTACAAGTATAAACTACGCATTTCGGCATCGCTGACGTTATCAATCGCGCGCGGCCACCGAATGAATGAGAACGAAACAAGGCACATTTACTGTTTGTGCCTTGTTTCGCCGGTGCCACTTTTTAGACGGTAACTGTGTATCTAGAAATATATGATCGAAGTATATAATATCAAAGTTCAAAAAGACAGCAACCGACCTATTCTGAATCTCAGAGCGAGTATTAAAATCACTTTCGGTTCTTCGGAATGCGGGTCGGAATCTGCGATCGAGCACACTCCTAGTGCGCTCTGATAACATCCGAGCCTTTCAGAATATCCAAGTAAAAAACACGTTATGTCAAGTCTGTTTTTACGGTTAGCACACTATATGACCGCGTGAAAGATCTCAGGCTTATATTACTCAACCAGCTTCAAACTCAAATCCTTGTTTGAATATAGTTGTTTAGGGATGTTTCTATTGAGACGTGGTTTCGAACAATATTTACATTATTAGAAAGAGTTAAAGTTTGTCGATATATTAATAGCAGAGAGACCTCACAAAATTGCCATTGTATTATAACAAGACAGTGAAGTAGTCAATCCGAAATTATTTTGACTGTTCATATAAAAATAAGATCTATCGAAGTGTTTATTTGTAAAGTTTAAGTACTAATGCATGTTTCTTAACATTATTGCAATTACTATAAATCAAACAAAATGTGATGAAGACTCGAAAAATTGATTATTTTTTCGCTATTAAATTAAGACGACATGTTGATTGATGAATATTTTTTCACGCCTATCTCACAATCACTCAGTTAAATAGTTAACATCACTTACCCCTAGATACTAGTAACCAATTGGTGGACCATAATGAAATGGTTAAATAGATCTTGAAAAAACAAGCAACAATAAAAGCTAGGTACTCACGACCGCAGACTGAGAGAGAGCCAGGCGGGCCGCTGACAGACCGGCGTGAGGGGCGTGGAGACCGCTGCCGGCCGGAAAGTAGCTAGCAGCCTTTTCATCAACCGCGAGCCAAGCACTATAACCACCACCATTGTCAAAACGCAGAGACCGCCAAACACGGCCCACAGTATCTACGACCAGAAAAAACAAACATTATTCAGTGAATAGTCGGAAACTGCTGGAGGGCGAAAGGTAGCAAGCAACCTTTGATTACTTATATCTAACAACATTATTAAAATATTTTTTATTCATTATTATTCAATATAAAACTGTACAGACACTTACTAACGTCAAAGCAAATATAAGCTGAAAAGAATTATAAGCCTTGTACGTGCACACGCAATAGTACATTATGGTACAAGTGAGTAATGTTGGTGATTACCGCTGAGGCGCATTGAGGCCCGAGCCGTTAGGCGAGGGTCTTAAGGAGCCGAGGACGGTAATCATCAATACACACGTGTACCATACAACGTTTTTCACACTTCTGAATAAAATAATACTTAAATAAAAAACCATTTTCTTCATAAATTGTATTTGCAGACATCTTAATTAATAACTAACTAAATAACTTCAAAAGAGAAAACGAGACGAGTTGTGAAAAATGTTTCGTAATGGCGGGAAAAATTAATCAGTTTTCCTATGCGCGCGCATCGGCCATAGACTAATAAATTTCGTAATGGCGGGAAAAATTAACTAGTTTTCCTATGCGCGCGCATCGGCCATAGATAAAAAAATGAGGTTTCTTTTTTTTATGGGCTTTTCGCGGATAGCTTTTTAGCGCAAATGTAAGCGTAACTCAACCAATAATATTAAAAAAAACTATTACTCACTCGTGAATAATAGTAATGAAAAGTTTGATTATAGGTGTCATTATGTGGGATGGACCACGCCCCTTCCGTGGCCGGGGGGCCTCGTCGGTGGAGGAGACCGGGGGAGGTGGTAGCTTCCCCCAAGGAGGGCTCCCCTCTAGGCAGGGGAGCGGAGGCTGGGGGTTCCCGGAGGTGGCTTGGTGTTCCCGGGGGCTCTCTACATGCCTGAGGAAGGCCATCCCTGAGGTTTTTAGTGGGTAGGCCTCCCCCTTCTGGGGAGGAGAGCCCCACATAACCCCGGCTCGCCACAGCCAGGGTATGCAATTTAATGCATTTTCCTCAGGGGAACAAAAAAAAAAAGGTGTCATTATGTGCCTAATTGCCATGGGATTAGAGCCACTTTATGAGGAAGTGTGTTGAAAAAATTATTATTTCCCAATTTCCTTCGAACAAAAAACAAAACAACAACAAAAAACCCTAAAGGTTTATTTTTTATCTCCTGTTTCCAATCTTCATTTACAATATTATTATAATACATAAATTAAGATAATCATACATAATACAATCACACTTATATGTATGTATGCTTAATTAATAGTTAGTCGTCAAATATCATGGTAAGCTACAGTCACATATTGAATAAGTAGTCCCTATCTTTTTTTGTTTCGCTGAGGAAAATGCATTGAATTGCATACCCCGACTGCGGAGAACCGACGGTTATGTGGAGCTCTCCTCCCCAGAAGGGGAAGGCTTACCCTCTAAAAACCTCAGCGATGGTCGTTCTCAGGCGTTGTAGGGGCCCTCAGAATCGAGTATCGCATTTGAGGACCCCCGGCCTTCGCTCCCCTGGATGCGCTAAGGGTAGTAGTCCCTATCTAAGTTGTAGAGGAAGATGATGCGAAGCTTGGTGGAAAGATCGTCCAAAGACAATAACGTGATTGAATTTGTAGTAACAAATAATCTGTACAGGTTGCCCATTGCACTGTCATATAACTCTTTACCACTTTTTACTTATTGAGCACAGTGTTACTTATTGAGAACATTTATACATAAGTAATATAATATAATATATATTAGTATGTTGTAAAATATTTACTTACGTAATTTCCGATCTGTATTTCTTTAGCTTCTTCTGGATCTGTAAAAAAATAGTTCGTTTTTTAAGGCAATGATAATATCGTTATTATTTTATTTTTTTATATGAGTAAATGCAGAATAATTTAAAATAACGAAATATATTAATTAGTATAGATTTTAATCAGTTGTTTCAGATGTCATCCTAGTATTAGTTAGGATCTCTTGTACTCTGAGTATTTTAAAAGCTTTTTCTAAATCTTTAGTAATTAGTAGTTTACTAATCATTATAAATACTTATAATTACTCAGGACTACTATCCTCACCATATGCAGTAGCGTTTCCAGACGGACCCGTGCAACCCCTTCCATCTACGAGGTGGACTCTAGCCAACAATTTCACGTCTAACTCAAATTTGTGTTTGATATCGCTGTCCATGTCATTGCGCGGTTTTTCCCTCTCGGTGATGGGCAGCACGAGCCAGTGACGAGTGTCGCCAGATGCGACCAACCCACTTGCTTCTACGTGACGGGAGACAGTGTGTGCGAACCAAGGCGAAGGATGGGCGTCTGTTACCATTTGCTTGCCGATGCTACAATGAAGAGTTACATGAAGTTTAATGAAGGTACACTATTCAGACGAAAAAGTGAAATAATATAGTTAACAATGCTATTTGCTTTCAGTTCAGTCGATAACTACATAGTATGAATGTAGTTGCAAACTGTCCATGCCGATGGTCAGTAGAAAAGAGAGTGACATTTACTGCAGCAGCTTATCTGTATTCTGGGAGATTCGGTGCAGAAAGACTTTATTCTCCAAACGAACTCGGACCATCATGTTTGAGTTGATTTTAACGCTTGTGAGTCATTATTCTAGACATAAGGCTAATCATCAGATGCGGATCCCATAGGTACACTAGATGGAAGCCACTTTAAAGAAGAGAGTTACACATAAAGCGATCATAGAAAATGAAATGTAAACGTCAGTTGTATACGCCCCAATCTATGTTCGAGAAGAGCAACGAAATTTGCAACCCTTACAGTGACAATAGCGTTCAGTTATAACTCACCGTTAAAACTAGAATACAGCAATTAAAGAACTGCTATATGCGATAGAAATATAAGAAGTGTCATTTATGGGTGCAGTGTGTGTAACTGAACTTCTGTTATGGCAGATATATAAGGCAAGAATGATATACTATAAGATTCAACCGGATAAGTATACCTCGACATTAAAACAACGATGCTAGAATACACACTTGGAGTCGCACATACTTGAAGTTTGCAAATACTCTAGGGGGAGCACATTCAATTCTCAACTCACAAAGTACCCGATAATGCCATTAGATAATATTGGCGATGTGTGTATGATTTCGAGTGAGATGAGTGATTATATCAATGACGATATAAGCGTAAGTTGGATCATCAAATCAGAAATGATGAAATTCGTAAAAGAAACAGGGTAATTAAGTGGTAGTGGGCGGGCACAACAAAATAACGAGAAATGTGAAAGTATAATGTTAAGATTCTGAACCAAATGTATATTATGGAGAATTCGACACACTTTAAAGATAAAATTTTCCCAGAAAATTATGTTACTGAGAAAATGTTCCGAAAGGGTAAAGACCATTACTGGTGTCCTATTTAAGTCACAGGAAGTGTACGAACCTGACTTTGTAGCTTTGTTTCAGAAGATTCTTGGGTAGCCTATACGGGTATTTCGGCTGCGGCAAACTCCAGCTAATATTAGCGAATATTTCTCCATTCAGCACTACCGTCGAAGCACTGACCACAGGCGCAGGCAAACGAGGCGCGTGTGCGCAGGAGCAGACCTCAGCCACGCATTCTGAAGAGACGATATTGATTTTAATAACGGCAGCTTGCGCTTCATTTTGCAGTGAAAACATTTGGCACATAAGTCTTGATAATAGTAAGACCATGGTGATGGAATTAGAACCATTATCTCTTTCCCTTCCTGTGGATATTGTAAAACCAGACAATAGGAGCAAATCGCAATTGATACTTACACACATGTTTAGATACACTTCAGTTATCAACGATGGGAACAATCGCTTACAGTTGCGTGAAGTACTATCAGCATTAAAAAGTGGCTCACATTCTTCCAGCCTTGACAGTAAAAAAAAAAAAACAAGTTTAAGACTTGGAGCTTTATCTAAGAGGAGGATGGGAGCGCCCTATATTAAATATGGGTCATTGCCGCTTATTGAAAATTGTTTCATCTTCCATTAACTTTGTTATACAAGTGGATTCTAAGAAATCCTGGAATTGTTTTATGAAACGCCTACCAGGTTACGCTGATATACTCATACCTCTGAGAAGTCGATTATAGCTTATCGAGTTCAAAGTGGCTCTAAAAAAGGACTGTTATAAATGTAGTACGAAATAACTTTGTAACATAAAACATAATTAATTTTTAAAATTGAAAATCTCTTTTGCTTAATAAACGTATGTTATGGTTTCATAATTTCTACTGGAAATAATACTTAAGAAAACCTGCAAGAGTAGGTTACATTTTTACAATCTAAACACAAATTTTACAAGATTCCACAATATCACTTTTACAAAAAAAAAAAAACAATAGTTTACATTGTTTTACGTTTAATATATTACTCAAATATTGTTGTAACAGATATTTAGTCAAGAAAATATAAAAATCACGAGCATCACGATACAAGCATTTTGTATCGTACCTGAATGTATTTTAAATATATTTAGTAGTATTTACAATGTAGATATTTCTATCACAAGCCGAAAATTTTTCCTCAGGAGAGGAAGGCTGAGAATCCTCACAAGGAGCACGAAACGTACCCAGGATAACAATGGCAAGTGTCACGAAGGTTATGTTGGACTCCACACAACCGGAACGGTCCGATCGTGTAACCTATCAACTGAACTCAGCCAGAGCCTTGCCCATAAGGGCGGTACGGCTTGAATGAATAGAGGTGACAACTCGTAGACGAGATCAATCAAAATGATGTCAACAGTCAAACAACGTTGTATAACGTGTATGCTATAAATGTTTCCATGTCAAACAGGACAACACGAATCTTCTCATGGTATGCTACATATATTACAAAGCTAAAAAGTTTATTTGCTTGTTTGATTATTAGAAATATTAGCTAATAGTTCCTGAGATTCGACAAATTCGATTCGATAAATTCAAAACGTATTTTTGATATATAGGTTACACATATGACCATAAAGTTACTAACAATAGGGGCGTAGGAACATTTACAAACTTTGTCCACGTGGGCGAAGACACGGACGGGTTAATTATTGATTAATAAATTTTAATTACATCGAACTGTCGTCGTCGCCACTTTGTAAATAAATTTTAGCTGCGAGAACTAATTACGTCTGCAAAATACCTAGCTTAATCAATTATAATTGTTCTTTGAAACATAAATGGGTACTTCTTAAAACCTTATCCAAAAAATTTAAGCTTTTGTGTTATCGTATACATAATTAATTTTGGTGTACTTATTGGTAATGCTTAAATTCACGTTCAAAACCCAAATAAGGATGTTGCTGCTATTTTAGGTAAAGAAAATATTATTTTTATAAATGGCGTTATAATAAAATTGTATCTTCAACCATTATAAACATGTAATAATCGACTTTTCGTTATTAGAAGCATGCCCAAAATTAAATTGATTTCAAAACGTCACAGTTTATTTTTATAGTACAGAATCTTACGATAAATACTGTCGTGCAAATCGCAACTTTTTGGTATGATCGATATGATATTATGGCTATGAAATATCATGATTCTCCTCTTTTTATTTTAATCGCTACATTCGTTTGTCTCTTTTCAAAATAGCTTCCATATTACCTTATATTTTAGAAATTTCGTATTTTATTTTTATTATCAAGCCGAAAAATCGTTACCAAGCGATATGTCTAATTGTTAGAGTTAACTAAACTATTACATATTCTATGTTGTCGAACTGTTTCCAATATAATTTACCACGAAAAACTTAGGTGTCATGTTATTTTAACATATTTCAACGAATAGGATTAATTTCATACTAAAATTCAGTATAGTATATATTGTAGTAGTAAGCATATAGTATATAGCAGTATAGTGTAGTAGTAAGTTTCTTCTAAATATTCTTAATTACTTCAGAAATCTGTTTCAATATCTATCTTAGTATATTAAGTTAAACTATATTTTTATATATCATTAGTCATTTTGATATTTTAAAGTTTACATATACAGACCACATTTGACGTAATAATAGACACGAAACATTACATATTCACCACATTCGTGGTTCAGAGGTTGAACCTTTGGGTCTTGATCAGAAGGTCCGGGAAATCAATTGACTGTGGTCTCGTTATTTTTATGCTCAGTTTGATTCATGACCAGACCAACCCATAATGTAATAGTGTGCCAGAAAGGAATAGGAAGGTCCATGTTCCCGCATTCATTTTTTTTAAAATGAGCTACTAATGATCATATTGATGTCAAAATTATATTATAACGTTTAGTGTATACAAAAGTCTTTGTTAATAATTTGACAAGTAATTTGTATTACTTAATTGCTATCGTACAACGTAATTTAACAAGTAATTAAAGATAACAAAGGGTAGTTAAAGATAAGTAATTAAGGATAACAAAGATTACAGTAGGGACGAATTTTGTGCAAAGTAATTTAATAACGTATTAAATTACTAGTACTACTACACACTACTACTACACTACTAGTTAAATTACTAGATAATATAATAATATGTTGAGTAATTTAATACATTATTATTGATACAATCATATCTTTGCACACGACATAAGACGCCTGTACAGAGCCGTCTTATGTCGTAAACCTATGACTATTATACCAATGAAGATTTTTTAAACCTGATTTATAAGCTATGATATTGGCTGTTACCATTTTTAATAACTTGTATGATATCTTATAAAAATATGAAATAGGGCAAGCAACTTTAATGAAACTAAAAAATAAAAAAGAACTTTAGTGAAACGTGCTTAAGTTACCGTGTTGCTTCGCTACTAAGACGCCATTATTCATTGAGTGTTTACGTCATGCTTATTTTTAGAATAAGTCCCTTTATCCCTTGACTTGTTCCTGTCTTTATTAAGTCCGATGTATTTGTCAGGCCCGATTTTCATGCGTAACTAAGTTCTCAAAGTTAGATATAATTAAATCCAACCTGTATAAATATTAAATGGTGTTTAGTTTGTCTAATGTATAGATAAAAAGTTCTGGTAGGTACTTGCTGTCTTACCTTCAGATTTACTTATTTCATGGATAATCAACGGCAATTTAACCAAATCCAATAAAACGGAAATATAGAAGACAATAAATCTTTAATAATTTTCACAAAGGAGAATGCCCATTGTAGTATGGACTTTAGTATCGCCAAAAATGATTTTGTACCATAATGATTTTTATGATATATTGTAGATTTTTAACTATATATTCAATTATTAAAAACTATTTGACTCTATTTCGATGGGTAAAATAGAAATTAAACACCAAAGACTTTCAAGTTACGAATTTCTCCTATCATCATTTTTGATAATACCTATTTAATTGTAGAAGATTAAAACTATAAAATGATTAAGTCTATCTTATCCAATAAATATTACAACTATCCAATAATTCATATAAAATAATTAATTAATTTAAAAATAATTGTTTTAGCAACATTGATATTAGCTATCTGTATAAAGAAACTCTTAAAGCAGAATAATTACTAAAATATTAGAGAAAGCAGAAAAAAGACTAAAGAAAATTAATTGTTTTGGTATTCCTTTTACCCTTTCACGAGAGGACAGTGGAATGTATCGAATATATTTTTGACCAAACGATCCGGTCGTTAATATATGGCAATACCGAAGAGACTATTTATCAATGAAATTAGAATATCATCAATAAAAATACACGGCGAATGAAACGGAAGTGAAATAATTACTAATTATTATGTGGATTTATCTCCGGCGAAGTTTCGGCTTGGTATATTGCAGAGTTTTGTTAAAAATTGTTACTTATTTTTTGGTATTAGTTTGGTTAAGGCACAAGGACGAGTAAAGGTGATACTACGAATGGCATACTCCTTTGAATATCATTTCTTTAGCTTGTATAATAATAATATTGCGTAGGGAAGTGACGACCCCATCGCCCGCTGGTGGGTCATTTAATGCCACATAATTGCTACGAGTATAAATACCCTATCAGTGCAGTCAGTCTGGGTAGCATGTGGCCAGCTATCGGTGAGTTGCGTCACCGAGGGTATCGATGTGCTTCAGGGGGGCGTATGCCACCCGCCTCCTAAAATTTACTCCCGCAGCAGTTAGTATACAATTTATTTCAGTAGTTACAGACGTTTTAGTTTTAACAATATATATGTTTAATAATTATTTATAAAAAATAGCATGTTCCAATTATCACTTGTATCTTCGGATTCTAGATTAATATAAAAATTACGTAAAAGTCATTCATTTCTCTTTGTCTTTTGACGTAATTTTTATTGAAAGGAAATGGTTACTTAATTTATTTATTTTATAACTTATATATTTAAAGTAGTAGAGTAATAACTTCGACATTTTTTACTCCATTATCCTTAGCACTTTCCACAAGGACGCTCCTCTAAGAATTAAAGCTTCATGGCTGACAGATGGCATCAAACATTTAATATCTGTTTAATCCATTAAACGTGAGAAAACATAACACTTCGCAACCAATGTACTAGCGGAAGTATATTCATAAATCAATTGATAAACCCTCCTCTCAAGCTGTGGAAGTTTTTTGAAATCTCTTCGTATCGGCAAACTTTATAATAACTCACAAACAAACATTTATGCCAATTTCCTGAATCAACATTTTTCCTCTTTCGGTGTTGGCTTTGACGATCAAGTTAAATATCGCACCCCTTTTGTCTGGAAGATTAACCGCGCCCTAATTGTGATTTGTTAGTTCTGAAGGAAATAACTACCAAGAAAGTATTAAAAATTATAATATGTACCAGGTCCAAAATTATAATACGTATTTGTTGATATAGCCAGGACCTTGACATAGTGTATTTGGCGAAAGATTTCATAACTGCTTGCTTAACGAACATTCTCAACCTTTTTCTTTCTAGCGGTATATTTCCTTCCATCTGGAAACCATATTGTTTAGCTACTTTAAACTTTAATGCTTCTATTCCTTCAGAGTTCCCGGTTATATCTATTCTACTTTTACTTTTTAAGGTACTCGACCAGGACCTTCAGGGTTACCAATCACATTTCACGTAACCATCTCCTAAGCCAATACCAATAGGGCTTTCATCCTGGTCACAGTACTGTTCCAGTTCTGATTAAAGTTCGTCTAAATATTGAAAACACAGAGCTTTAAATTATTTTTTTTAGATTTTAGTACTGCTTTCAACTCTGTAGATTTTGTTTTATTGCTTGGTGGGCTGAATTCACTTAATATATCCCCAGTTGCTTTTTCATGGTGCAAAACATGTGTCTAAGGAATCAAATTATCTGCATGTGAAAATTTATGATACTCTTTCATCATAATTTCCCTTCAGGTGTTGGCCAAGGTAGTGTTCCATCTCTCGTCCTTTTCTCCTTTGTTATAAATGGTATATAACGAACTATACTTAAGTTGTAAGTCATCTTGCTACCTTTATTCTGACTATTTACAGATTAACTATTGTCTGGTTTTCTCATGCATTTAGTATGATTAATAATGACAAAAATATTTATTAACAAATTTAATTTTTGTGTTGGTGCTGATAGTCGACTGCAATCAAGTGAAAATTTGGCTTTGGAAATACTGTCACATTCTTCAAACACATACACGAAATCGTTTACTACGAGTATACAGGCTGCTCATCTATGGAATTTGCTTTTTGTTAAAGTCGAATTAGGTTGAATCTGTGTTGTCCTTCTAAGTACAGCTGAGAAAAAATTGAGGATTTTGATATTGTTTGATATTTTTTTATCTCAGTTAATCCTTTTTATACCTTACGGATTGGATATACAGACGTTTTTGGTCTTCCGTTAACTCACGCGGCATTCACTGAGTGCAAAGTTTCCGAAACTGCAGATGCATATATAATATATTTTGCACTTTGCTCATTTCAGCCCCTAATAAGGTATGAATTTGCTTGTCAGTTTCAATAAATTTTCGTAGGGTGTCAATATTCGAATCTGTTATCGCAGTTGCTGGCCGATCTTCACGTATCTCGTCGTAGAGATGATCGCCTCCACATCTAAATACTCCATAACATGAATACACTGAACTGCAACATGATGCTTCATCACCAAATGCCACTAGAAGTCTGCCAAATCTTTTGTTGACTTAAATCATAAAAAAACCATTGAACGAAAATGTTCATGAGTTAAATTCTTTTCGATAATGTCACAATTTTCGAAAGGACGCCACAATAAAAAAAACCAATTAAGAGCCTGCCAAATTAAGGTAAGATGCTATCAAAGATTTCCATTCCATTCCATTTTCGAATTCCATAATTGTTTTTTCATTCTTTTATTGTAAGTAGCCAGATCCAAAATTATTCAATATGCCCAACTCATTCATTTGCTTGAGTGTGTAATCAAAAATGCTTTATTTTTTGTTGTAATCGAATTATGTTGAAATATTATGCTTAGGCCAGTTTATAAATAATATGCGATGATTTATTGTCACATATATTTATGAGCATAAATGAAATTCCTTAAATTAGGTGATCATGTAAGTAGTATAAATCTTTTCAACACACTTCCTCATAAAGTGGCTCTAATCCCATGGCAATTAGGCACATAATGACACCTATAATCAAACTGTGACTTTTTCATTACTATTATTCACGAGTGAGTAATAGATTTTTTTAAATATTATTGGTTGAGTTACGTTTACATTTGCGCTAAAAAGCTATCCGCGAAAAGCCCAAAAAAATAGAAACCTCATTTTTTAGTCTATGGCCGATGCGCGCGCATAGGAAAACTGATTAATTTTTCCCGCTATTACGAAACATTTTTCACAACTCGTCTGGTTTTCTCTTTTGAAGTTATTTAGTTAGTTATTAATTAAGATGTCTGCAAATACAAGTTATGAAGAAAATGATTTTTATCTACTATGTAAAATGGTTTTTTAATTAAGTATTATTTTATTCAGAAGTGTGTTGAAAAACGTTGTCTGATACACGTGAGTATTGATGATTACCGTCCTCGGCTCCTTAAGCCCTCGCCTAACGGCTCGGGCCTCAATGCGCCTCAGCGGTAATCACCAACATTACACACTTGTACCATAATGTACTATTATTCAGTAAGGTGTTACGATATTTATCCACTATTTTAGTATCTCACTTCAAACTTCTCTTTAATAATAATATTATTTGTATTGTATCTGCTTGGAATGATCCTTACTAAATATTATAAACGCGATATTTTGTAAGCATGGATATTTATCACTGTTTCACGTACAAAATACTGAATTCATTATAATGAAACTTTACAATAATGTAGCTTATACTTCAGAATAAAACATATGCTATAATTTATAAAGTTGTTTTGTGATTTGTCAAAAATATGTCGCTAAGTGTCCTGCGCAGACGTGATCGTGGGTATCAGCTGGTATGACCACAGTTTACGGCATACGGTTTGTCGTAATTTTTTTCTAAAACTGGTACATTCGTGATCAGCTCGTCAAGGAGAATTAATACTATCGAAAATTTGGAGTCGATCGCCGCTCGCCAAACTGCCATATAAACTGTGCCATGTACTTTATATAAACAACTAGCGGACCCGACAGACTTCGTCCTGTCAAAAAGATTTGTAAAGTGGCAGTTTTTTGTTCCTACTTGAAATGACATATGATGACATTAAATTTGTTTGACAGAACTAACGTCACTTTTTTGTCTTGCCAAAGGTTCAAATTGGCTTTTAAGTATTAATACAAATTGTTTGTATAAAAATGTTGACTTTACACTTTTTCAAATTTTATTTTTTTATTTTCTCTACGTACAAACCTTCTCTGGACTTCTACGAATAATTCAAGACCAAAATTAGCCAAATCGGTAAAGGCATTGTTGAGTTAAGCGCTTACCAACACATTTTGCGATTCATTTTTATATATAAGATGATATTAGTGGATTTTTATGATTTAAAGAGTACTTATTTAGAATGGAATATAAGTTAATTTCTATAGAACTATCAATAATATATAAAGCATATAATAACTAACAAATACTCGTAACAGTGTGAGCATGAAGGAGAATACTCAGAATGTTTACATTACCCTTTTTGCTTGGAATAAGCTCTATATTGATTACATCAACGAACTCTGTAATATGCGAAAATTCGCTTTTAGGGCAGTTTGCCGTGACCGTGAGCTGGAGTCGGCGTATTTCGTGCCTTTATTCGTGCTGACAAAATTGTAGTTTTTATTGTCGGGAAAATCATTCACTTACTCAAAAATTTATTTGGCCCAAATATTTGATCTACATCCTCATATGTCATAGGAATTTCCGCACCATCCAAAGCATCTTCATCAGCTCACGATAAAAAAGGGCTTGGTATAAAGACTTTCAGACTTTATACCAAAATCGTTTACTTGACTGTCTTCATGTTACAAAGCAATGGATTGCTGTTTCAGTTTGAAGGGTAGTAGATAGGCAGTATTTAGATTGGGTACAAGTTAGCAGCGTATTCGGTGATTTTACAAATATCACCTAAATATACTATAGACCCCGGAATCCACCGTAGTGGAGTTCCCGGGTTCGAATCCCGGATTCGAATCCCGGTGGGGGCAGATATTTGTGTGATGAATGAATGTAACCTTAGTCATGGTTATTAATAAACATTTCTATCAAAAAAAATTATCTATATATATATATATATATATATATATATATTATACGTAAGTCTATCCGTATCCTATATCCTTACTTATCTCTTATCCTCCTTATATATCCTAGATCCTTACACAAGCCAAACAGAGCGTACTTTGGGCTAGGCTAATTGCAGTAAGTGTAAACAATATTAATTTAAAAAATATTTTTTTTCATTTTTAATCAGGTGGGCAGTATACTAAAAGAATCAATCTACTGTAATCGATAGATTGGCTATATTTTATTTTCTGTAATTCCGCTTTCCGCTAAAAAAGTAAAAAAGCGGAATTCCGTAATTCCGCTTTTTTACTAGGCAAAAAGACGAACTGATAGCTATGAAGTAATAAGACGAACTTCAGGCGTATATGACCCGTATATGACATAGTGCTGGTTCTTATCTTTGATAGCTCTACCAAAAACGAACCGGTATTAACACTTGTAGAGGACTACATTGTATGTAGAGGGCGAACTTCGCCAGATGGGAAGAGGAAGATCCACAACATGCGTAGCCCGAAGAATAATAACCCTCCGTCATCTTTCCACGAATTAAGAAGGCACTTTATCACCATCACGAAGAAAAGTTGTAATCGAATTATCCTCTCAAGTACACTGTTTGACAGTTCGACATTCATTCCCGAGACACCTGAGCGGTATTGAAAAGTTTTATGTAACAATACAAAGCGCTTTTTTATATTTGTATATAAAACCGATGCCTTGAAAATCCCGAAACGTGACTTATATCGATTAGGGAGTTCTTTAAGATATCTGCTTTTAGCCAATCGACTGACTGTTGTTATAATCGCAGTTTAATATTTATGTATACTTTTTAGGTAAGTACAGCATAGCTGAACAAATTTTATAGCGCAGCCCCAGCAAAATGGGTTTATTAAACATATAGGAGTTATAAATAGATCCACCACTCGACTATGGAAGTTGTCAAATAAAGGAAGTCGTTAATGAAGGGTTTTTAGTAGAAAATAAGGTATTCGTATTTTCTACTTAAGCTTCAAGTCCTTTTATGCAATACCCACCATTGCATAAAAGGACTTGATGATTAAAAATAGTAAAATTACATAAGTGATATTCAGGAATTTTTAAGGTGACAGCCATATTGATTTCAATATAGGTATAACGAAAGGGCTTCTATAGCCCTTAACCGTCTACTAACTATTAATCTTATCAGTGATTAATAGTAAAGTTTGTAGAGTTACACTTTTTTTAAATAAATCATTATTTATTTAATTATTATAACGTGATTACGTTGAATTGTAATTTAATAGGTAATTTAATTTTTAATTTTTAATTTAATAATTATAAAGTTTACAAACTCATATAAAACGATAATTACTTTAGTCGAAAACTGTGTTACTGTTATTAACGCCCGCTTCGAACAACCTCTTAACATCGCAACTAATCATCATCCTATTAAAAAAAATAGCAGCGGGCGGACCTTAAAAACAATGGAATTTATAACTTTGTACGTAAATATACCATCTAGCTGCACTATCTTCTCAGAAACAGTGTGCCCGTCCCAGGGATGAGCTGTCAGCAGCACAACGTAGGTACAGCCTGGTCGGACGGCACAGGACTCGGCCACTGTGCTCGCGTACGCTGGTATTAGCCACCATAGCACGTCCTAAAACAATATTATGTTTCTAAATCTTTATCTACTTCATATCTACTTCCGAAGAAGTTATCGTTGCCACCGAGTAACTTATGAGGCGGGGCGTTAACGACGATTTGATTGCGTAATTGTGAATGAGGATAAACCCTTTGATAGGTGGTGCTTATTGACATTGCGTAATCAGCAATTGTAAACAAACCGCGCTTATCAGCACCACAATTGTTCCTTAGTTGTCTATTCAAGTCTTACAGACGTAATATTAGACATAGCTCAAATTTTCAGTTTAGGTTTTATAAATTATCTTAGTTTGTAGTATTTTTGTAGGTATATATAAATAATAATTATTTTAGTTACTTATGATAAAGATAGATAGTGAATAGTTTGCTATTATTTTATTTTGATTTTGTAGGTACATTACTTTAGATGTTGTTTTGAGTTAGTAGAAAAAATATTGCATCTGTTGGTCCTTATTATTTGGTAATTATTCATAAGCGATATACGATGCTGCCTAGAACAATTTTATCCTAAAAATCGAGTATATATCCTACAAATCATGCAGCTTGCCAGACGTGTAAATATGAAGATGATCAGCATTGACATAATGCTTTAACAGAATCGTAATAGTGATCCACGACGCTTACGCTATTTTAATGTTGCTCCGAGGCATTTTCTAATTTGCGTCATTACGCAAATTAGAAAAAACTGCATAAGCTGATTAAAGCCCATAATTTCCAAATAGGTTATTCTAATGCCCAGTATAATTAAAGTTTATATTCGGGAATCCAGTTTAGGATAACTGGATAACTGATTACATGTGTCAGAAACCTTCGCTCAGCGGCTGTACTCTAGTTTAAATTGTTTCACATTATGCTGTATGTATTAGTGTACCTGACGTTAATATTGAGTATGAGGAAGTGTCAAACCTTCCAGAACTTCTTGTATGGATTTATATCAAGGTCGCACTTACCCCTGGAATGTTATATTCATAGCACATGAGCGGCGTCTTGCAGTCCAGTGTATCCGTCAAGCTGCGAACCTCCAATGAGTAGTCTCTAGCAGGAGAGTCTGTGGAAATTATTACTCATAAGAGTTTATTTTAATCTCTTTGAATAATTATATTGCATCTTGTAAAATTATATGATTATTATTAGACAGTTTTCAGAACTTGAGAATTATTTGACGAATGTGAAAATTCTCGACAGATAGGCAACAGAAATAAACCCATTCCCGTCATCATGATCATTATCGTCGACCGCTGCTAGCGTTAAGAGTTCCTAAATCTTCATTAAATTCTCGGGTCACTTTGTGAGAGGCCTACCAACGTAGCGATTTCTGGCATGAGCCTGCATCCGTCCTTCCTCTATGTCCTTCATTAGATTTCTTTGAGCCTTGTTTCTCTAAAGAAGATTTTAGTAAGAGAGACGAGAGAGAGAGTAGAGACGAAAGTAAGATTTTAGTGCCATATGTTATTACTGGCAATACGCGTGAATATCTTTCGTCTTGCTTGCTTTCGTCTAGAGGCACTGCAGATGGACCAAGTATATGCCACGTCGTGTTCAGAACGCCATCGAATTAGATTTGACCTCTATCTGGAAGTATCTATTAGTTATATTTCTCCTGGATAAATAACATAATTATGACAGCTCATATCTGTCGTTACGAAGAAATAAGAACCTACCCCAACTATGTTAGAGCGATTAGATTTCAGTCGCAGGCTCAGTGTTGACTGGTCAACTTCACATACCTTTGAATATCTTCTCAGGTGTATTAATATTCATCAATATTCGTCAACAACTTCCTATATAGAGCCTCCAACCTTAACAAGAGTGCGTCCATAGTTATTCAACTGGGCGAAAGAACATGCTTGTCATACTTTTTAGGCGTTTTGTATGATGAAATAGAAAATCTTATTAAGTACATTGCAGACAGTTAGTCAGTCAGGCTTTAAAGCTTGATTGTAACTTTGTCACTTGGACTCTTGTTGTTCATGGGTTGATTAAAAGTCACACTAACCAGATACAGACGTTCGGGATATCTTCGTTATCTACAGATTAACGTTCGTTTGTTTGACTTGATGCTCTGTGACCTGAAGAACAGGCGGTCGTGATTTCGTGTAAAGTTGTGCAAAGAAGCATTCGATCTCAGCCACAAGCTTGTCATCAGAATGTAACTGTTCTGCTGTCTTCAGTTTCGTCAGCAAACTCTGTCCATGTGGCAGATCTCTTTCAAACACTTTGTTGCTTTATTCCCTTTCTTTATTGGAATAATTTGCCTAATGAAATTAAAATACATTTAAAATTGTAGTTTACTGTCTTACCTAAAGGGGCTTCCCAAGATATATTGAACATCAGCTCGTGGTCGGAACCAATAAGTGGCAGCGGGTTGACTTGTAAGTCACCTGGTTTTCCCGCATACTGCACCGGGTACTTATCTGGGGGTTCTGGGCTTGGTTCCTGTAATACAACTACTGATTAGACATTTGAAAGCAGTAGCGAGAAAATGTTATCTTTTTATAGTAATTATAAAACAAAGTATAAAGGGTTATTCGCTACACATTTATTTTCAGATTTTCTGAAGAACCGGTCCTCAAGACGTGGAACCACTGAAAATTGCCTCGTTATTTTCTGTTCCTATAAATTTCAAATTAACTATTCAAGTTGAATGGATGTTAGTTGATATTCTCAAAATGAATATAACAAAACGTATATGCGAGTATGTTGTAGCCTAGAATACTTTTTTTTAACATTCACTGTACAGGCATATAAAATACACGCTATATGCCACTATTATTTTTTTTATTATATTTTATGTATCATTTTTAAATAGAAATTAATCTTATATATAAAAATGAATCGCAAAATGTGTTGGTAAGCGCATAACTCAACAACGCCTGGACCAATTTTGCCAATTAATTTTTAAATGTTCGTTGAAGTTCCATGATGGTTTTTACGGCGAGAAAAATTGGAATAATTATCGGCAAAACCCTAAAATAGCCCTTTTTTTGTTTTTGTATAAAGTTCATATTGCAAGCACTCACTGTTGTCTAAGCAATGTAGGTGTGTTCCTAACATCAAGAGTCAATTTGCGCTTTATTAACGTTATATACAGTTGAAATTCAATCATATCTATCAAAACAGTGTGCGTGTGTGCGTTGGAGCATAGAATACATCGTTGGAGGATTCAATGTTCCAAAATTAAATAGTCACAATATGTAATAGTTCATTGGACCTTTTTTGCAATTAATTATTTTTTATTCACAACGCCCTGCCACCAGGGTGGCAGTTCTGTACAGCAGAATTTTTTGCACAGCCTATAAAATAAGTAAGAACAAAAAACTGCCACTTTACAAATCTTTTTGACAGGACGAAGTTTGTCGGGTCCGCTAGTACAATATATTTTTGTACCACGGTCGGTATTTGAATCCAAGTAGTCGGCGCTGTGGAGCCAAACATTTGAATCCGAGTGGATAGGGTGTAGGGTTCTATGGGGTAAGTTGGCCTCTGTGACTCAGTATGATACACGAAATTATGAAAAAGGTTGTGTCAAAATGTAGTGTTCGGAAAGCAACTGAAATGCCTCAAGTGAGTAATTTACTTACATTAAAATGGAAATCAATCCATTTTCTAATCATATAGTATTTATTTTTAGGTTAATTATATGTTATAATCTTAAATAATAAAGACAGTAAAAATACTTAATAGCTTTCCGCCGCAGCTTCGACCGCGTTTATCGGATTTTCTAAATATATTTATAGTATTTTCTAAATATATATTTTCCCACGGTAATATCTATATTATGTTTTTCTCAAATTTATCAGAAACAGCCAGCTGTTTTTATCAGATTTTCTCGCTGGAAAATTCTCCCGTAATAAAAATTTCCCTGTCTTTCTCCGAGTCTAAAATTATCTCTATAATCGGTTTAATAGTTTCTGAAGTTATTCAAACAAAAACTTTCATTCCTTATTTTTACTTTAGCTTACTTTAGTAAGGATAAAATTTTACACTAAATTAAGGCAAGAAATTCATTTATTTATCTTAACGAATGATTCTACAGGTAAAAACATCTCCAGCAAAGATATTTCTTTGAGGCTGTGCTACTACAGAAGCTCCTAAATGGCACTGCCCCCTAAACATGATACAACAGGCGCCTCTTTAGCTTCTCGCTATTTTCTACCGCATGTCCTGATTTATACCGGAGGGCAGCGCCCTCTCCTGAGAAACAGTCGCTCTTATTTCCAGAGATCATAAGATCGGTCGGTAAATAGTATACCGAATGCAGTTATTTATTATTACTACATAGAGCGCTTATAAATAATTTCATCGTGACACGACTACAACATACATTAAATCAGATTTTTTTTATACAGTGTAAAATGTATTTATTTGATTTGCGCACAAACAACACCGTTTGATAAGAAACTAATGAATGTAAAAGAAAACTTTTTCATAAAAATGGCACAAGTTTCTTTCTGTCCCTTCTGGAATTCCCAAAGTAATGGAGGTGCGAAAAAGAACTAATTTCCGTGAATTTGCTTTAACTTAATGCTTATTAGTTTATACGAGTAGAACAACGTTCAATATATGATCGCGTCTATGAACGTCTTCAAATGACTTGGGAACAATTTGGTTTCTAGATGCATCCGGAAGAACCGATAATTATTTTTGCACAAGTTAATATTAGATTCAAAATTACTAACGACTACTAAGTTACTAGATGTAGTAGCCAAAATAGAGAATCGAGATACTTAGATAGTTTGGAAAATGGATGAATGAAAGACGACTGACGAAAGAAATTTGCGAATCACTGACTTAAAGGAACATACCTAGACCATATAGATAATAAGTATATTGAACCCGTACTATGTACATATCAGTTACCGTACTGACACACATGCATAAAATATTAGTGAAAGTCGAGGAAGCTAGGGAAGTATGTTTGAATCGTAGCAGGTGTCTTCTACCTCTGTTACCGTACCAGTAAACACACCAGTGATCTCTGCCTAACCCTATGGGAAAAAGGCGGGACGAGAGGAGGGACGGAAGCCTGGCCATATTTAACATACACATATATATGTTGAGTTGCGATGCAGGAGAAATTGTATTTATTTCCACAGATCTCATAAAATCAAATATTTTTCGTTTTAAATTAAAAGCAAAACGCTATTACCAGTATCTCAGTCAACTTGCAATATAGGTACTTAAATCAGAAACTTTACAATGAATTTATTTAGTATTTACTTTCTGTATCTCAGCGTCACCAAAATACAATCAGTGTCATAACATAACTTAATAATAATTAATTTGAAATTTCACGCAGACGGAAACGCGTTAGTATATATAATGTTATTAATTTTCTCTTTAAATATTGTAAAGAAAAATATTTTTTTTCTTGTTTAGTGCAACTGATTATCTATATTTATAAAATTTCTGTTATAATTATCTG
This sequence comes from Scirpophaga incertulas, assembly GCA_036419045.1. Taxonomy (NCBI): domain Eukaryota; kingdom Metazoa; phylum Arthropoda; class Insecta; order Lepidoptera; family Crambidae; genus Scirpophaga; species Scirpophaga incertulas. The sequence goes on from CM071641.1 coordinate 7,662,639, forward strand.
TTAAGAGGCCAATTCTATACAAGAAATATATTTCCAAAATTAATGATGGATGGAGTGATTAGGGATTGATACCTACTGATGCCAAAAATGCAATCAGAAAAATGTTTGTCTGTCTGTATAACCGGATTTTAACGAAACTAGGTGCAATTATTTTTCTTACTTCTGAGCTGGTTTTAGTATACTTTTCATCATGCTACCATCAATAAATCGAGCAGTGAAGGGAGATAATGGGAAAACGGGAGAAGTTACTCCATTTTTTAAGCTTCCGTCGCCTGTGCAACCTTAATGGTTAAAACTACACAGAAATTATGTATGACGAAAATGATCTCCTTAAAATTATATAAAAAATATCCCACGACAGCATATTTCTATCTTTTATGGTTGACTGACAATAACACGTGTGACTCCCAATAGCTTAGCAGTTCGAAGCATTCTGATTATATTTGTCTACTCTTACGTTTATAACACTCTCAATCATTAAAAATGCTACCTAAAATTACGATTGCACGCGGACGAAGTCGTGGGCACAGCTACACTACTACAGAAGAAGAGAGCTACACTACAGGCAGAGTCTACTTATAAACCCGTTCTCAGACTATTACTATTAATTACTGTAATTTAATTTAATTTATTACTTCCCATTGAATTGATATTCTGTAGAGTTGGAAATACCAGCAAAAAATCCTTTTTATTTTATAATTTTACTAAGATTTCAATTTTGATAACGACCTTTCCAATGTCAAAAACAGTATCCAGATAGATAAAATAAGGATAATTTTGCTTTAAAGTATTCACCGGCGTATCGCCTCTATCTTGTATATTAAGGTTCTCTTTTGAATATTATTGTCGACTCTAGTTGTAAGTCACACACTGAATATTTTTGGTGAATATATTCATTCACCGTTCGAGTTTCTCGTCAAAAACCAATTTAGTTACACACAAGTAATTCCAATTTAACTGAATACAAAATACTTTATGTATCATAGCTCTATATTTGATAGCTGCTTTGACGAAAGTCGTAAGGGTGACTTTCATTCAAAGATAAATGTGAAACGTAACTCCTTACATTATTTTGCCATTAGAGACAAGAAACTAGGTTATTGTATCCAATAAAAGTGTATAAAAGAATGAAATACATTTACTCACATAAACAACAGCATATTTTACAAAAATAAAATGTTATAAACACATCTTTTTATTTTTATTTTTGTAAAATATGCTGACAATACTCTTTAAACACATATTTGTGAAATCATTTACTGAAGAAACAAAAAAAGGAGATAAGTATGACAGATACCCCTGCCTCGTTGACTTTAAAAAGGCTTATGTCAGTATACCTCAATAAACCCTTTAGATTATGTTTGAAAAATTGGGAAGAATTACAAGTCTTTTTGCACGATTGTTCATGGTATGCTGTGTGCTCTAGATAGCGACCAGTCTGATTACTTCCCACTTCCCTGTTAGAACGAAATAAGGTTCTTTTTGCCTTGACACTATTTGCGCTATTACAATGCACCTTGACCTTACACTAGTCCTCCAATGGTGTGCAAATCAATGCCTATACTGATGGCATGATTTAAGATTCAAAGAAACTTTATATTAGGCATGTCTTGTAATCATTACGGAATCCCCAGACAGTTAGCAACAGATTTCCAAATTTCATGAGATAACCAAAATCTAGGGATCAATATTAATAATAGTTTTTGGACAAGAACGGCCACGTTACTGTCATCGTGAAAATCGAAGAGGGATTTCTGTTTCTTGGGAAACATTTTAAAGTCCACGTTAATTTTAACGAATATCTTATTTAGATCTCGAAAAGGGCAAACGAAGACAGAGGTCAGGTCCTTCAATGTAAGAATGTACTTAAAAGTCATAAAAAAATGTTACATTGAATCACAATGGGAGATAAATCATTTTCGAACCCTTACATTGTTTTTGTATATTCATAGTAATGAAAATTTCATTAACCTAAGATTTTCGGGAGCTCTTAGATTACAAATTCCTTTTCGTCAAATATTAGAATTGAATTTTTAATGGAGCAACACCTTTATTAAAACAATTCCGCGTTTAAAGGATATTTCTCTGAAATAAACTTTTAAACACCATTAAAATATTATTTAAAGGGCTTAAAAATGATGTCTCGTTTGATAAAATATTATGTTTTCACAGAAAGCACAAGGTTATAAGCTAAATAAAATGTTGTCTATTTGCCAGAGGGTTAGTTTTGCCGCAATTGTTTTCGTAAGCTGTTTGCTTTTTCCTTGGAAATGATTTCGTGATGGCCGTTTTGTGAAAGTTTTGTAATTATTTTTGATAACTAAATTGTATACGATGGAAGAAGTCGAAATATATTTGTATTTGGGCGCAGACACATCAAATATTGATACGTCTTATATTAATATTTTTTTGTTATTTTTGTATGAATCATTATAAAAATCATGAAATACGCACGATTCTCTGGCTGTTATATTTTTTTGTTATTTATTTTATTTCTAAAGATAAGTGGGGTTATTTTACAACTAATCCATTTGGTTTGACAGTATACAATACATTTACTGTTAAAAACATTAGAGAACTCATTATAACTTTAAATCGTGGGACTCAACCCTGCACTGATTAATATATGTTGACCTTAATTAACCAAGCAAGTTCAACAAGTTCATACAGGTTGTGTGAAAATGTTTTGTTTTACGAAAACGAGGAATTCGAGTAAAGTATTTAAATATTTTATTTATAGTTCCCTTGTCATTATTAATGGGACATGGATTCAGGAGACAGAGGGACTATAAGGAAAAATACATGGCTTGAGGCGGCATGGCTTGAACCATAGACAAAGCAACATTCACGTTCTATTCGATATCAAAATACTCGTATAGTATCAATATTTGGATTTACTTCTAAATTGCGGTTTCATTCCCATATATTTTATTCTAGCGAAACGAACTCAAATAAATGGTATTTTCGTTACGGGAGTTAAAGAGAAGGCTAGTGTGAAAACTACATATTAATATGTACAGCGGACGCTATCAACATAATATGGAATGTAATAATTTTAGAAAATTAAATGATATTAATGAGATACAAGCAATTATCCAATGTCTCCTACATCTACTTGTAAATTATGAAACGAACATGTTGACAGCATATGATAGATCTTATATTCTTTGATATATCGACAAACTCTTCAGAGTGGATTTGGCAACTTTTGGTGACATGAGCGTTATACTAAACAAATCGAACCGGATATTGGATGCTTAGTTCAAGGCTCTCTAATGTTTTTGAGAGTAAATAATGCCTTATTTTTATATACCCAAAATGTAATACACTACATTTAGTAATAATTTTGAAACAAGTATATTGTAGTTTAAGAAATTCAAATCTATGAAGATTCTGTAATCTGGAATGTATATCTTATTAACAAAATTGAAGTGTCGTCTTTCTGTCCATCTGTTTGTTCCGGCTAATCTTTAAAATGGGTAATAAATCTCGTTTTTTTTTTTAAGTTAAAACATTTATACTGACATTTAATATTATCATCGGTGGTGCTATAGTCGTGCATTGGTCTTCGAATCGATAGATTTCCTTGAGGGTTTGGTTTCGATTCAGTCACGTAGTAATGTTTTTCGCGTTTGCCTTTCACGCTTTTGACGCTTCTACTGTGAAAGAAAAGATCGTGAGGTGATCTGCGTAGACTTGTGTATTCACATCGAACATCGAAACTCGAACAAATCGAAAGGAAAAGATACTTCCGCAAGGCAAGTGTCACGGGTGGTTATGTCGGAGTCAACGACAGCCAGAGCGGTCTGACCAGCGTGACCAACCGACTAAACTCAGCCTTAACCTTGGCCATAAGGCTTGAATGGAACATTCCTGTCACACAGTGAGGACTTATACGAGCTGTGATGATGTTCAATTGTGAAACTTAATGAAGTTCAATTGCCAAATCAATCTTGGGATCAGCTTATGAACAATCACACTTGGCCGTCATTAGACCATAGACAAAGTGCATTTGAATCGGATAACATGTTTTTGGAATCTAGAACTTGGGTTTGGATTTTCTTGCAATTCAAAAGCTCGCTTCTACTTATACTTACTATAGATATCAATTCATCCAACGGCTCTTGAAACTCCTGATCTACATAATGAGGAGGTAGTCCAGTATCTAAGTTTTCAGTTTCCAACTGCAATCCATCACATTGACAAAACAATGTCCTACATACCCACAATAACACTGTGCATTTACACAAACTCACATCATATTTTAATCGAAACAAATTTAACCAAAACATGATATTCAAGCACCGCACTGTCAACTTTATTTCGAAGACACTGATAACACTTTCGTGTAACACATAATGAAGATCCGATTTAATTGTGTTAAAAGTTAATTAGCAGCAATCCTTTTCATCCTTAACAAGACTTTTATATATTATGTTTTTATAACAAACGCTATATACCTAAAACAGCGTATAATACTGACACAGTATGGTTTACAAATTGATAAATTGTTTAATGATTAGCGATAACTTCTATCAATTTTAGCCATCTACTGATAATATATGAGGATTGTCCACTCCAATACTGTGACGTACTCGATAAGATAATTTTGTCCAATAAAGCAAATATGTGTAAACAAATACGAGTAGTAGTGAAACAAGTAGATTTTTCTGAAAATCTGAAATAGCTGTTACATTTATCATATTCAGAAGTGTATTTTTTTTTATTTGATACTCCAATTGCCATCCGTAAACTGGTTAAGTATATAATTCATTAGGTTTGAAAATTACGCGTGGTTACGATTCTTTTCTTTTTTCGTTCGTAAATTTTTTTTGCATTTCATTTTAACTTTCTTAAATTTTAATTTTAATCGCAATATTTGGTTACTCCTACATCCCATCATGATCTCTTGGTTACAGTACAGAAGAATGGCATTGGAACTACGATTACAGACCGCCTATTTCCTGCAAAGCCGACCTCGGCCTGTCCCGCCTTATTTTACTAAGAAGCTTGGATGGCCTCATAATCATAACCCTAGTTTTAAGTCATTTGTGGTGCATGTCCTCACCTTACAACTTCATAAGAAAAACTTTTGGCCACAGACAAACAGTTCAGACGCAGAAATAGAAGCAATCACCGTCGAAAATGTCAAAGGACATAGACATAAAGTGGGCCTCAATCATGTGCAGAGACGTAAGATATATCAATCGATAGGTAATTTTATGTCCATCAATTTACAATTTGTTATATTTTTTTTAAATCCCCCGTTTTTCTATAAAAGATGTTTGAAAGTACCTGGATATTCAAGGAAACACATCCAAAATGTGGTTAAAATTATAAAATGATAATTTATTTAAATCTTATTGAAAAGTCTGTGACCACTCGTCCACTGTCAATACGACTTTGACAGCATGTCTTGCGCAAATTAGTAAAAAGAAAAAATAAACTAAAAAAAAAGATTCCTTCACGTTGCTAGTCTTATATATAAAAATGAATCGAAAAATGTGTTGGTAAGCTCATAACTCAACAACGCCTGGACCAATTTGGCCAATTCTTTTTTGTTAATGTTCGTTGAAGTTCAAGGAGGGTTTTTACAATGAGGAAAATTCAAATAATTATCGGAAATACCCTAAAAACAGCCCTTTTATTTTCCCATGCAAACGTTTTCTAACTAAAACGTACAGTCGAATTGAGCTTTATTGTTATTGTGTAAAGTTCATATTGCAAGCACTCACTGTTGTCTAAGCAATGACGGTGTGTTCCTTACATCAAAGAGTCAATTTGCGCTTTATTAACGCTACATATAGTTGAAATTCAATCATATCTATCAAAACAGTGTGCGTGTGTGCGTGCGTGCGTTGGAGCACAGAATACATCGTTGGAGGATTTAATGTCACGTTCCAAAATTGAATAGCCACAAAATGTAATAGGTCATTTAGACTTTTTTTGCGATTTGGTTGGCTATGCGACATTACTATAAAATAATTAGGAACAAAAAACTGCCACTGTAGAAATCTTTTTGACAGGACGAAGTCTGTCGGGTCCGCTAGTATTAAATAATTTTAATTATTAATTACAAAAAACGGGAGATATTTAAAATCTAATCTTTATTCAGATGATCTACAATAATTTATACTGTTCTCTGGTAAAGTTTCGTCGCTGCATATTACTCAGGATCCACTTTTATTGTAATTAATTACTAACATACATTATTATATTATCTACTAACTTGTAAGATATGCATCACGTTTGATGACTGATAATAAATTGCAAGAAAATAAATTTAAAAAAATGCACCTAACAATGTATGGTGATAAGTAGCATACTTACATAAATTGCACTTGTGGTGGTGGTATTTTCAGTATCACTGCTCAACGCAGCGCTCGTAGTGGTATCAGTGTAGTCAGTAGCAGTAGGTCCCAGGATCTCAGGTATTATCTTGAGGACGTTGATGCCAGGTAGTAGCGATCTCACGCAGGGCTGGTGGAGACACAACACCAGACACACCCAGTTCCATATCTTCATCGTGCACCCATAACTACCACGATCTTCTCGGGAACCGCAGATCACCCGTATATATATACTCAGAACTAACTGTAGATGTACGTTTAAATACTCAACCATGCTTCGTTGGAATTGCAGAACAGCAGGAGAATATATATATCTTTATCATTTGAAATGTACATATAGGTTAGTTATTGTCTTCATATAACTATTGGCAATTAGTACCAACATTAAAAAATCTTGTCGATATTGAGGTGGAATGCCGCAGATAGGGGAGACAGACGTGTGAGACAGTCAGGTAGAGTGCGGATGATAACAGGAAACATACAAATTCAACTGTCGATTTTCATCGAATACCTAGAGTTTTATTTTAGATTTGGTGACACTTTTACACTCATATATAAAAATCTTTTAACTAACTACAGATAATATATAATAGGGCAGTCGTAAGTTCAAACGCGGGATCTAACGAGAGATTTCCTGACACCGAAATAAAAAAAAATTGTTAACATGATAGAATACAGATATTGTTTTTGTCATGCATGAGTCAAAATTAAGTTGATTTGTCACAAAACCTTTTTAAAACCTTATGTATGATTTAAAGCATAAATTATATTCGTATAAAGCAAAAAATTTGTAATTCGTAGCGTAAACAAGTAGAACTTTCTATTAATACAAAATAATGTGTTTTTACATAACCTATGAATATTTATAAAAACTGTTATTAATCTATGAAATGTGACTTGAATTAAAGGACAAAAGTAACCTGTTTATATGATTAGAAACTTCGGTAATCTATGTCCTAAAATCCTTCATTAGATTTGCACAGAAATGTGATACCTAAAAATAGGAAGAACTATTTACTGCAAATTTAATTCTGAATAAAAAATACATGTGAGATGTATTCTGTGAAAGAATATTTACTTAGGCTTCTTTGAAGTATTCTCGCAGTCTACACAATGAAAAATTGTTATTTCATTAAAGCGACGATTGTCTGTTATTTATATTCAAGGCTCTATCTAATCTAGTTATTTATCCTGGAAGATTTCGTGTCATTATGGTTTCCAATTGTGAGAACACGTATCTTTTCTTTTTAAAGTATATTTATCATCATAATCATTTCACCCAAGATAAACAATCCTGTGCTGCTTCACCAAATTGAAAATACAAATATTAATAGTCAAATTTAATGGATAATATAATTTTATGTACAATGTTTAAATTTGTTATCGAACTTCCGTAACGCCTTTACCGGTTTTGTATGAAATTCTTTATGTATATTTAATAGATCTAACAATCCTTTGGTATCTCTCGATACTTAAATATATTTCATTTATTTTAACATTTGGTATTTGAACAATTTTAAACCATGTCACTTACACTATTGTATTACTACCAAGACCTTTTTAAAAATAAAAAATATATATACAAATGCGCAATACTTATGTATTTAACCCAGTAGAAACAGAAGAAGCGATTGTTATAATGATTTGTCGATTTTACAACTATAAAATTGAAATTGTAATTAAGTTGCGGATCAATTTTTGATCGATTAAGGGACCACTAATCGAGGATAAATAACTACGAGTATTCTTTTTTGGATACGGCTTATACAGAAGGTTTCAAGAAGGACACACTTGCGATCTGTACGATGTTAGTCAAAAGAAAGTTCCTGGTGGACAATGAATCCTACACCATTTTGGAACTATCTTATCCTCACCTTTTTGGTTTGCACATAGACTAACTATTGTGAGTCTATGTGCGATCCAAAAAGAAGGGTGTTGGTTGATGGGGAGCGCCAGAGTCTCATTTGTCAGGTGTAATTCGGAACCCCTTACAATTATATTCTCATAGTAACAATAATTAACTAATAATAGTACAAATACATTAATTGTGTGGTGACTTGGTGGATGATGTACATGTGTATTGCAGTACCTGAAAGGCTACAGCTCAGTAGCGATCATAAATATAGACTCAGAAGACTCACTATAAAATGACGTGAGCTAGGAATGAAATAAAATATGTGTCAATTCAATGTGCCAAATAAAAAGGTTGGCGTAGTTGGCTAAAATACCTATTACAAGCTGTGTCATACCTGTTACGTGGGTATATGCATTTTTATTCTTATATGTATACTGGCGGCCCGCCCCGGCTTCGCACGGGCGTTTCTTACACACTACAGAAAAACTGTGAACGTTGTATATGATCGTTTGCAATGTACGCGGAAAAAATGCTATTATGTACGATATCACATTAGAAACCTCGAAAATAGTATTTCTCTACTATTTAATGGATGTTATTATTAATATAAACCTTCCTTAAGAATCACTCTATCTATTTAAAAAAACCGCATCATAATCCGTTGCGTCGTTCTAAAGATCTAAGCATACATAGGGACAGACAGACAGCGGATAGCGACTTTGTTTTATACTATGTAGTGATTTACTGTTATATTAATTATTTTTTATGACATTATTTATATACAAAGTACAGTAACCATTAATTGATACAGCTTGCAAAGCCAATTAAGCTGTAAATTATCCAACAGAGAAATTGAAGAAATCGATAAATTTGCGAGGCACGTCACCGCACCATTTACAACTGATTCATTCATTCACAACATTCCGAAGCCACGATTTTCGTGGCTTCGGAATTGGAACCTATAACAACTGTGCAATTATATGCGATTAGTCATTTAAAATTGGTGAAAAGATTGTCGCAGCCAGCATTTTTAATGGTGAATTTCATAGATGTACTGTCATTGTTGGCGGAAAGTATATTGTCGCTATCAATGACTCCCACTGAAGTGTCAATTGAATCCAAACGCTAAAAATCTAATTAAAGTGTGTGTGATGTCTATTTGTTCTTAGGTTTGGATACACTGTGTTGTCATACGTACAAATATTAGCTACAGATGGACTGATAAACTAATGTAAAATTGAGAGGACACAAGGAGCTTATAAATAACAGAAAAAACCCATCACAAAATTTGTAACTATATCCAGTAAAGTAATATTTCACGTATAATCGAAATTAAAAGTCAGTCATCGCGTTAAAACAAGATATTCAAATTTCATTGAGTTCATTATAGCTTCAAACGCTGCGTCCTATTTTTCGGCCGCCATTTTTCATTTAAGTTACACTTGAAAGGAATATCTCTGCTAAGACTCTAATATGTTAAATTTGAATTATTATTTTTTTACTAATTATTAAATTGATGATTAGAATGTCTTTACACATATGACTGCTAAAGCGTTACTAAATTATATATCATTATTATTTCAGCCTGAAGACCCTCACTGCTGGACACAGGCTTACCCCAATGATATCCAAATCGATAGTCCTACTTGTCCTTCGATTTTGAGATAGGTGTACCAACGCTGAGGTGTTCGGCATGTACCTCTGTCACTCGAGAACCTTTCCGCCTCAACGGTCGTCAGTCCAGCGAGAAATGTGTTCTGCCCACTGCCACATAAGATTCGCGATTTCTTGAGCTATGTCAGTGATCCTAGTTCAATTGCTAATTTCTTCATTTCCGATTTCATCGTACAACCCTTTTGTGACTTCGAGTTTCCATGCTCATTGTGATTGACCAGGTTTCGAATCTTTCATCAACATTGGCAACAAACGCGGATTAAACATAATCGCTCGTTATCGTAATCTCTTAAATAAATAAATACTAAAATAAATACTAAATCTTTAAAATAGTGAATTTATAACGGATTTATAAGATACATTTTAAATTTGTAAATTGGGCTGTGATATTGAAGACAAATTGTAAATAAAAAATCTTTACACGAGATGTCTCTAATTTTCCCTTTATCCTCTTGTACAAAAATAGTTTCTAAAATAGTTGTTGCACGTATTCTATATCTTCTAATTTAAGCATGTATTTTGATCGATTTGTGATTTTAAAATTAGAGAAGCACATAAAATACGATAGAAATTATCCAATTAAATATAGCCTGTATTAATCGTATAGGGGTAAATAAGATTACAATTATTATATACATATGCGCAATACTCGCGGGACATCATAAATTGAACCTTCAAGCCCTTAATACTGAGATTTAATACCTGACCCTCTTGAGTATACACATATTTACCAGAAAACTTTCAGATATCGTCGGCCATTTTGTATGGTGATTATTGAATCCCAAGATGATTGTTGAGATGATTTGTTGTCAATAATTATGTTGATAGATCCGAAGCAAAGCGTTATACCTAACCTACATACTTATATAACATTACGCTTTATTAGGCACACATATAATAAAAAATTAAAAACAGATCGAAGGGTGAATATGTAATAAAAATAATATCATACTGCCGGCGACTGTGGTCTCGCTCGATTCGACCAATACCAAGATCACATCGCCACAGACTACAATAATATCAAATAATTTACTACTTCTCTTTGATACTGGATCCTAAACTAAGCTTTCTTTTGTGACTTAAGTCTCCTGAACGCTATTTTAGATTACATACCTTTTAGTATGTAATTGTTTAAATACACAAATAGATTTTACATTATTGAATGAAATCGTCTTTAATCGATTAATGGCCGTTTTCACCAACCTTGTCTTAGCTTAGGCGACTCCTAAGTGACATGCTGTCACTTTTTGTATTAACTGAAAAGAGTGAGACAGCATGTCACTTAGGAGTCGCCTAAGCTAAGACAAGGTTGGTGAAAACGGCCATAAGTAGCTCAATTGTTGAAAAATTGAGAGATGTTCTTAGTATGGTCACCTATTAAGAAGAGAAAATGATCATGTTACAAATAATAATAATAATAATCTTTATTAACTCACAGTGTCGATCACTTCATTCATATCATTCATATATATATAATATATATATATATATATATATATATATATATATATATATGAATGAAGTAAATTAAAATTATAAAGTAATACAAGTTTGCATTTATGTACTTAACGTGGACTAACAGTATGTGTTACGTGTCAACATATAGTGCTTGTGCAAATAAAAGACAATGTTAATAAGAGAGCCATTTCGTCGACATCATATCGGTTTCAAAGTGTTGTCTTCTCAGAGGCACCGGGTTCGAATCCCGGTGGGGGCCGATGTTTGTGTAATTAATGCGAGTATTTGTACCTTAGTCAAAATATTTCATGCACAAACAAATACATCTATACATACACATTGAAAACTATTTGTTACGACTTTATTTTGTAACTAGCTGTGCCGACGACTTCGCGAAGTATAGATAACATATTACAGAAAACGTAAAACTATTACAGGAGATAATGCACTGTTTTTTATTCTCTTTCAAGTGTTAATAGGGAATTAATCTCTTTTTTGAAAAGAATCTTAATTTGATCCTTGCGTGTCAGTAAATCATATACTTAAAATATAAACAAATTACACACTCGTTAAGTACTATAAAAATTGCATTAAAATTTAATATTTTCAAATTTCGCGTATTTAGACGAAGGCGCCGCCGCACGAGTTGTTACTCTGTAGCGATGACGTCAATACGGCATGTAAATAATAAACAAAGCTTGTTTGATGCTATGTATTATTATACTTATTCATAATTTAAAAATGAATTATTATCTTTTCTATATAAATAACTAATGACATCGATGTTTTAATACTCCTTAACTCGGCAGAACAAAAGTCGGGATTTGCAGCAAAGAATTTTTCGACTATTGCATTTATTTTTGGTAAATTCGTACTATCTCCTTTTACAAAACTGCTTTCTATAGTGTGATTCACGTGCGATTTCAATTTAACTTACGTATTTTTAACGTTCTCTTACATTAAAAAAGCAACCTACAAACTTCTTTTTTTATTGTTTTGCGGCTTTATACGTACTATGATTCATAATGACATTGACACGCATAAGTTTACAGTACCTTATGACGTCACGACATGGCGGCCTATGTTTCGCTCTTATTTTCGTATAGATTAAAAAAGTGAATACTTTCGTTCGAACGTTATTTTATGTACTTAAACATGATGGTTCCGACTATTTAATGCATAAGCTATCATAGTTATATGCTTTTAGATCTTTTCTAATATAGAGGGAAGTACCCTATTGTTATTTTACTACTATGTAAAAATATTTGTAAAATATGTTCATTGTAACAGTAACCCAACAAGGTTACTTAAATAGATAGATAGATAGATAGATAAAACTTTATTTACACTTGACTTCATCACACACAAATACAATATGTAAAATGATTAAATAATAATTAGGATGGCGATGATACCGCCGGACAGGAAGAGTAGTAAAAAATAATGCTTAAGTTATACACTAATTATATTGTAAGTACAATATACGTAACTATCCATCCTGTAAAATGGGCGTTACAATTGAAAAATCTATTCAAGACCAAATTTAATTAATCTCGGACCTCGTGAATCATTTAATTTCGTTTTGCGGCCAAAAGTAATTACGCGAGGAAGGCTTTCAAATCAACAATCGCCCGTTTAAAAAATGGCGTGTTGATTTTATACAATTACATGCGAAGCGTTAATAAGAACAGGTATTGATAAAATCTTTTATGACTAATTATTCTACTAGCATTTGTTCCGAAAATTCTGGACAAAATTAAGAATAAGGTAGTGCTGGTTCACTACCTTATTAGTCATTTTGTCCCTAAGAGAGACAATTATTTACAAAATTAATACTGAGATTAATACAGTAAAAATGGAACAAAAACTTACTGTATGTTAAAAGGAACACCGGGATAGTAAAGTCATAAAGAACATACTGATAAATAAAATAAATAGATAGGCAAAGAACGAATAAGAGAGATTAACTTATTTTGTAGCTAAGGATAATTAATGATCGCTAGTTACTGTTAGACTTTTTTCATTTAAAACAAAATGTGAAAACATCTATGTTAGTAAAGTTTGCCGTTAATTCTGATTCAAACAAGCGATTCGAGTTAAATTCAATTCATTATCATGTTCCTTAACTGCATCGTCATTGTCCTCCTTTGTTTTAAACTACGCTTAACCTAAATTAAAACCAACCAAAAATAATGTCAATGTAAATAGAAAATGTTTTCTTAAACAAAAAATGTGTTTTCGTGAACAAATGATATCAAATTCGTTCAAATGAATCGCCGTCAAAAGCAGCGCTGAGTCTCGCACAAATTTATTGAAATTCTAAACTGAATCTTGATTATAGATGATAGTAAGGATCCCAAGAGTAATTAAGCAGCAATAATTTAATTTTAACTTTTTTGAAAGCGGTCGTCAATCGTAATAGATTTCGAATTACACCTTCAAATTCGAAGATTTGGAGTCTCCCCACCAGGGGTACTTTAAAATACAGTCCACCTCGTGAGACATAGGTAAGCATCACATAATAAACCAAAACGTTAAACATACCAATAAGCTTTGTGCTGAAAAATCTAATCTGAAATATACATACATAATTATAAGACGTGTGCATAAAGTTAAGAACGATCCGACGTAACTCTGTAAAAATTCTAAAAAATATTTACCTAAATGGAAAAAATAGAATATCACTCTCCCATTATTTAAATATCGCAACTGTGACAAAACTTTAAAGTAACAGTGATAATTAGAGATCGGATAATCGGATGCATATTTACCTAAAGTTTAAGACAAAGTATGGAAACGGCTTTTTATTGTTTTGTTAAATAAAAATTTTCACCATTTCTGTTTTTTTATTCAATTATTTAATTGATTATTGTTTTAATCAAACTAGCTCACTACTTTCGTATAACACTCTTCATGTAATAAATCGTACATTCATAAATCGCACGGGGAACTGAAACTAAACTTCATGTAAATACGTATGCATAGTTGTATAAATGAACCCGGAGTCTCGGATTTAGTAATTTTCAAACAATATCACTACGTTAAATTTGCAGTACCGTATTTTCCCGGCATTTTTATTTAACAAAATGTATTTTAAAAAGCCGCTTCCATAATTTGTGAGCCAAAAATTAACTTTAGGTAAATATGCATCCGATTATCCGATCTCTAGTGATAAGCTAGATACCGATTTCTACGATCTTTGATTTTAACATTGGCAGAGAAAAAATAGTACTACATTATAAAATGAAAAGTATAAAGTATATATGAATAATTATATATAATAGAAATATGTGGTGTTGATATGTTTAGTATTTATTGAGTGATGCTCGAAAATTACTTTCTGTTTCTCTCGATCCTCGTATTTTTAAGCACTTCGCTTACGAGAGTTTTATACATAAAATACATTAGCACTTTTTGTCTTTGCAGGTATGTCATAGATTAATGACGCAATCAGACATATACTATATAATAAAATAACAAAACCATTTCGTAACTTGTTTGGTTTGCTTGAAAATTCACAAAACTAGTAAACCACATGACACAACTTTTATAATTTGTTTGTTACTTTACACAGCTGAGTTCGCAATTACAACAGCTGTCGCAGGGTCTACATGTAAAGTATGACGTGTTGTTGCCTGTACTTATACTCAGAGCGAAGTTCAAGGCGCAAGTTTTGTACGCGTTAGGGCGGGCGGACTCGACCGCCCGGGCGGGAGACGGCTAGCAACTGCCGACGCCGACGGCTTTACAGGATAACTGACTCCTAAACTCTCATTACATCTCGCAAATGTAGCTGAATTGTAGCACAAAAAAATATTGCTCGCTATTAATTATAATAGGTATTTCTTTTTTATATGTATATCCTAAACTTATACCAACCCTGGAATTAGCTTATTCAGAATCCGTAACCAAATTGATTGTTGATTGTAAAAAATTGTAATAAATCACAAATTGACTTTATTTGCGACGGAGTAATAAAGCTTAACCAATGACAAACTCGGGCCATATCGAGTTTAGTACATAAGATCTTTGTCAATCCTCATTTTATAATTATCTTTCTTCTGATTATATTAAAAATAATAAGAATAAATTAGGGAAAAGTCGCTATGTAGAAACATTCAAACATTATAATAAAATTGTTGTTAATATTGTAATAATAATAATTGGCCTTATTAAGCGATTCGAGTGGCAGGCATACCGGACACCGCAGCGTTGGCAGGCCTCCCACAAGACGGGTAGACGAGTTTGTGAAGATTGCAGGAAGGGGTTGGATACGAGACCTATTTTTGAATTACGAATGCGACTTCGAAATCACCGATGTGACTAATAATCACCGATTTTCAATAATTCTTATTTTTGAATATCACTGATGTGACTACCTTAGTCACAGGTTTGATTTCATTACGAGTGCCCTCACCCACTCGTAATCAAGTCATACTTGTGGAAATGTTATCTGTGTTTTGTTTGGAGAATATATATATATATATTATATATATATTATATATATATATATATATATATATATATATATATATATGCTACATTCATATATATATATATATATATATGTATATGTAATACATATATATGAATGTAGCATATATATACTATATATATAATAACCATGATGGTTAAGCCGGCAATAATCGGCTGCGGTACATTCTGCGTGCAACCGAACTCTTACATTTATGTGTGTACTTTATCTATGTTGGCAGCTCTGCGATCGACTTTCAAAAATTGGATGCTGACAAAATAGGCTTGTTGCCTAAATTTCAGTAGTTAGATACTAATATACCTTGATGCCTGTTCTATACAAAATAATTATTATTTTTGAAAAAAAATGCTTATTTATAAGAATAATTTTGCATTTAATTAAATATTTGACATTAGTCATCAAAAACGCTCATGACTGTCATGGCGTCTTGAATGACGTCACGCCGTGCAAACAACAGCTGTTTTAGTATCGGAATATTCGGTATTGTGAAGTTATTTTAATAAAAAATGGATTCATCGTATTACAAGTACTGCATAGTGCCCCAGTGTACAAGCACAAGTATAAAAACACCAAAAAAATTATTTATATACGTGCCAAACAATCAGCAGATACGTAAATAGTGGCTGACACTCGCGAGAAGGAATGATGCCCATTCTTTTTCGCACTTCCACAAGACACTTGGGAATGACATTTTGACTTTGACATTTCGCACGGCGTGACGTAACACTTTTTAATTGGTGTTTGCTGTCACGTGACTTATGGCTTATTTTGTGCAATTTTATTTTATAAAAATATAAACAATCAAAAGTTATTATTTTATAAAACTTTGTTTTTTCATAATTAAATGATCATCTTAATAGTTATGCAACCTAATGCATCAGATTTGTTCATAGTGGATACAAGCCTATTGTAAGAATCCGTGACCTCAAAGTCACCGCTGACTATTTACAGTCGGGTCAATTTAATAGGCCACATTTGACATTTCATTAAAATTCCTCAACTAACCTTGTAATGGCGGACATAAAATATTCAATATTTTTTTAGTTTGGAAATGCACAAATGGCCGTTGTTACAATGTTGCGCTTAGTGAAGTCTATACGTAAGTGATGTCCTCAAAAAATCGAATGAATGCAATGATTATTTGTGAAGGGATTATTCACCATGAATTAATAGACAAATTTTTATTAAAATAAAACATGTTATTCTTTTGTTTCATAATAAAAAACAATAATAACTTAATAAACAGAGAAATAATTGATATTAAAAAATTTTAAGGCAATTAAACTCGTAAAATATATTAATACAGTACCTATAAAAAAGAGCGTATTCCCATTTAAAAGGCCGGCAACACATCTGTTGTTGCGGGCAGCGATAATCACTTACCATCAAGTAATCCATTTGCTCGTTTGCCTATTACAGTTATTGTGGAAAAGTACTTTTTTATAAGATAGGGATCTTATAAAAAAAGTACTTTTCCATAATAACTGTATTCGATTCACATATGTTTGAAGTAAATATCGATTTTTTCACCATAATCGGAGTGTTTAAGCAGGTCACCTCACTATGAACAAATGTCAAATGTGGCCTATTAAATTGACCCGACTGTAGTCAGCGGTGATTTCGAAATCGCATTCGTAATTCAAAAATAGGTCTCCAGTTTATCTCATAAAATCTATCAGTACACATTTTATTCATAAAGCCAATGTCTTTATGATCCGAATCCGAGCAGAATTTTTATTTCGTATAAAATATTTGTATTGTTAATAAGAATATATGCTAGAGTGTGACTAACGAAAGTAGGCCCTGGAATTATTTGCGAACTTTTTATATATGTAGCAACTCTGTATGAACGTGAACGTCGTATTGAATAAAACTAATTACTTATATTCATTCGTAGATCGCATCAGTCAACGTATTCATTTTAATAACGTCACCTATGTTTTACGTATACTCATTATTAATTTATGTTGTATTTTTGTTGGTAATTTTAAAATGATTAACTTTCTTTAACAGATAATCTGCAAGATGTCGAAGAAGTTGATGAAATAGTAAGAACTATTGAATATCTCCTGGGTAATTATCCTATCTAAAGATAGGATAATAATCTAGAATCAGTACTTATAAGAAATAGCTTCAATGACTGGTAACTTTTTACTATTCACTGATGTTTTGAAATTATGCCGAAAAAAGCCTTTGCATTTTTACCTACTAGGTAATACCAAGAATTAATTACATATATATTTTTAATAATGAATTACCATGTATCAAAGTAGGTTATTCCAATTTTCATAGTATAATTTTAGTGTTTTCATGCATGTATTTTTTAAATTTGC
The DNA here is from genome assembly GCA_036419045.1 of Scirpophaga incertulas. Lineage (NCBI taxonomy): Eukaryota > Metazoa > Arthropoda > Insecta > Lepidoptera > Crambidae > Scirpophaga > Scirpophaga incertulas. The sequence goes on from CM071641.1 coordinate 7,680,804, forward strand.
CGCCAATATTCTGGGGCCAACTTTCATTAGCCAGACTCTATGAAATTTTATTAACACTGTTTATTCTATCTATTCTATAGAATATGGCTTCCAAATAAATAGAGGATCAGGTTTTGAAAACTCGCTAATCTGTCACTAAGAAAATCTCCAATTAAGAATTCATTCATAGAAAGCGTTTGTAGAACATGCTAATGAAAGTAGGTACAGTTTCGACATAAGAAACTCCCAAGTTTTCTCATTTAAGGAGATTCTAAAAAACTCCTACTATGTCTTAAACATAATTATATTAAGGATTTCTACTTGAGTTAACCATAATTTTAATAATAATACAAATAGGAAACCTTCAGCACATTATTAAATTACTTCAAAATACAATTATTAAACACTTTGACGACCTCCATAGTCGAGTGGATAATACACCGGTTTCAAGGTGTCGCCATCTCTGAGGTCCCGGGTTCGAGATGTTTGTGTGATGAATGCGAGCATTTGTACCTTAGTCATGGTTGTTGATATATATTTCAATAAAAATTATTTATATATGTATAATATATGTATGTCTATCCGTTACCCTAGATCCCATAGCACAAGCCTTACAGAGATTCGAGTTTGGGCTAGGCTAATTGGTGTAAGTGTAACAAATATTTATTTATTTATTTATTTATTTACTTTAATACTTCGCTAACAGTCTGGAAATTAAAAAACAAGGTTTTTTGTTTTAACCAATACTGGATATAGGCAGTAAAAGTTATTAATAACGACCGATTGTTAAATTTAAGTAAATATGTCACATTGCCATATTTATTGACAAATTTGAGAGAAATGGCACATATAAATTTACCTGAGTGTCATGAAAAATGACCTCACTGGCTTGCTGATTAATGACATAACTAAATGGAGTAACCGTTTTGACTTTTAAACATATATCTATACATTTAATTACAATATATCACAGATAAATAAATAAATCTGAAGAAAAATATAATTTCATATTTTTTTGTTTTATTAGCAAATTATTTCTTTCACAAATTGGGAGTTCATACTTTTACTTGCTTGTCCTCATTTAGATCTTGATTGTGTTGTATATAATACATAATTAGCTTCTCCACTACTTCTTACATATTAAACTTAATACTATAGCGAGTTGCGCCGCAAATATGAGCAAAATCGCGGGTGGCTGGCTATGAAATTGCCAAATTGGACGATGTTTTTGAGGATTTTTTTCCAATAATAGTTTACCCACTAACGAATTCCAAAGTATCAACCCACAATTTCAGCTTCACCCAATAAATTGCAAAAGTGGGGCGTAAAAATTAAGAGCTATTTATTTTTTCAATTTAAGTAAACCAATTGCGAGATTAGAAAATAGTCGAAAATATTGTACTGTAGGGTTAACATGAATTATAAAAATAAACAGTTTCTGTAAGTTTTAAATTAAAGATGTTACACAAAGTTAGATGTAAAAAAAAAAAATCATAGGTATAACGAAATACAGTGGTACCTCGACATACGAGTTTAATTCGTTCCGCAACCTTGCTCGTATCTTGAATTACTCGTATCTCGAAGCAAATTTCCCCATACAAAACAATTGAACTACCATTAATCCGTTCCAACCTCCAAAATGTCACCCCAGTTATTTTTGTTACGTGGTTTTGAATAATAAAAACCGTAAATACCGTAGGCCGTTTAGAAAAAGACATGTCCAAGGAGGACTTGTTTCTTCCTCCCTCTCAGAATGTTCCGGAAATGAGTTAGGCAAGTGTCATTAAAAAGGTCAGATGCACGACCTGTTGCAACTTTATCTGTGTGTTTTTTTTTTCACGTTTTCATAAAAGCACGCTGCTAACTGATCGTGTTGGCGCGACTGCGTGTTACTACCGAACCGAACCGGACTCGTATTTCGAATTTCGCTCGTAACTTAAAGCAAAAAATCACTTGCTCGTCGGCTCGTATTTCGAAAAACTCGTATGTTGGGGCACTCGTATGTCGAGGTACCACTATACTGATATAACTAAACTAATATAAAGAGACAAAGTTTGTGTGTAATATTTGGAATAATCCCCGGTTCTAGTGATTCGATATTGACGTAATTTGGTATCTACACCTCGCCCTCTCTTGAGGAGTAGTTGCTCTTATTCAAGTCTCTAGCACCAAGACTTTGAGGTTGTGTAGTTGGAAGGTCATACCGTCCTGGTCGCACTGGCCGGTATGGAATCCAGCATAATCTCCGCAGCAAATTAGCTGCGGGTGAGTTAACCTGACAAATTCTCCGTCTATCCGTTCCATAGGCAAAAATGTTTGATTTAGGTATAATGTGAGACCTAAGGATGATTGTCGCGTTTTACACCAGGAATATAACTCTATGGAAAATTCCGAAATGATGCAAGCGAAAATACGGACGGACAGATAGTTTTCAAAGGCATAAGAAAATAATAACTATAATAGGTTCTTAAAAATTCATTATATCACTATGGCTGTTACAACCAGAACAAACCTGTACTTTAAGTATCACAAATTAGATATATGTCATTGTCACGCCACGTTCTCCTCTAACTTATATACATACAAACAAGTTAGAGCGAGATATGCAACGAAGCGACGACGATATATCGTATTTTCGATTTTAGTCCCGTATTCTAAAATGAAACTTAAACTCAAATCGCTGTTCTGTAAGACAGAACTAAAAGGCCAGGAAGCCAAAGACAGAATTAACAGGCCTCGAAGTAGTTTATTTAACGTTTAAATGACTGTTTTTCTATAGAGTTGATTTTATTTTTTATAGAATTACATTATTACCCTAACGTCGCATGTGATAAGTACTGATAGTAAGGACCATTATCTGCCTCATTAGGAACTATTAGTTAATGTTGATAATATTTGAATTTACTTAGCATGTATTTGTATCAGTACTGCATATACCTACCTACTTATCACGTTGTAACCGTTCCATCCCCACTACGCTACACAATCCAGTACAACCATTCCGTCTATGCATTCCGAACTCGACTCACTTCCATTACACACGTGTATTGTCGTAATTCGTTTAAAAAAAAAGTAACTAGTATTCATGTCGAGATACGCTGCATTACGCTGCAAAGTATTATACTACTGGAAAGATATCTGTGGGCCATCAATCACCGAAGAATATATATACATAGAAAATTCGAGGAGAATTCCACGTTCGCTGTTGGCTTTTAAGAATTTCAAACGAGAAGAAATCGACGTTCGCTGATAATGTATGTTGTAAGTAGCTTTGTTTTGTTTACTCAGGTCTCTATCCTCATATAATACCTTATTCTTTTCTATATGGGTCATACACAAAACACTCGAAAAAGAAAACGCACAAAATAAAAGTCACGCAATCGATTCAAATGTTATAATTTTTTTATTATATCGCACGACCGTGACTTTGCCTACGTTAACATACCTCGCGGGAAAATTATATATAAAGCAAACAAAGCTAGTTTTGAATAAAGTTGATAGTTATTTGTCGGTAATACCTACTCTTATCATCAAAATTAATTCAGTAGCATTCAAGTGAAAAGGTTATAAACATAAACTATGTACATTTATACTTGAAATTAATAAGTCAAGACATATAATAAAGCTTATTTAAATACCAACTTATCAAAAGAATGAACACAAAAAGTCTAAATTTCACTTCTGTAGAATTTATCTTTTCTGTAGACATGATATCTGCAGAAGAGATTTCTACAGGAGAGACAAACGAAACAAAAAAAAAATAATGCAATCAAAATTTTAAGGTTAGAATCTTAACAATGGCACAGTTATAAACTAGTTCTTAAATCACATAATGCCAAAGTAGTTTAACATAAGAAATAGTCATAATTACTTTGCAATAAATCACTAAGAAAAGATCACTGATGTTTGACAAAAACTTGTGTATTTAATTATGATAATATTTTATCAAAGCGTATAGGACTTTCTTCTCAGCATTCAACCGGCGACTGATGCGTGACTCAGTGTTACCAACACAAAAAATAAAAGTTGAATATGCGATCTGTACGAAAAAAATAATCGTTTATTTTTTAGTCTACAGGAAAGATGTCAAAATTTAGAACAACATTTTTATTTATTTTAAATGAATAATTAACACACTTATTTCTGAAAATCTTCATTAACTGTGTACCTACATATATATATGTCATTATAATAAAATACCTGTTATTTTAAGACCACAAAAAGTATTTTTATTGCCCTCCAAAGATCTGTACTCAGTATCTGAACAGTCTACAGGAGGAGAATTTTATAATGTTAAAGTTAAATTTAAATAACTAATTGAATATTTTTATTTTCCTTTTTATATAATTAAATGGACATAAATGTGATTTTCATAAATTAGAAAACTAAGCAGTTAAGTAAATACTATATTAGCGTTAAAGTAAGTGAACGCTTTTTTTTAATTTTTGTGTATGCCCATATATATTAACTCACAAATATATTTTAAATATACATATTGAGCCAGTTGGCGAAATACTGCATTCGAGTCAGCTTCTGGGGAATGACAAAAAAAGTTACTTCTTTTGACTTGACTGTCTACCGCTCACTTCCATTACGAACTAATCTGTGATTTAAGGATCTGCTAAATTACTGTTACTATCTCTACAGAATGGACTTTGCTGCAGTAAAATAATACAAAAATTAGTTATTTCCATTCCATAGTTGGAATCTGCCCTTTGTGTCTTTATCATTAGTTTAACTTACTACATGGTAACTATGTTTAGGACAGAGGGGTTTCAAAGTGATTATCGCTTTGAATCATTTAAGGTAAAACTCAAACAATTAATAACATTCACTGTTTAAATTGAATTGTCTACAACTAATGAATTTTAATATTTCCATAACCCCAAAACTAAGTCTTCTACATATATGAAATTACTGTTTATTTAGTTCGACGACGTCGTTATTACTTTTTTAATTTAAACGCTATAGAAAGTATTTGATTCTTATTTATTTTTGCATTTTATTTTAACCCTATACTACTATTAGTCTTACAAATTTTAGTTTCGGAAATAATTTGTTTTTAAATTAAAAATTTCGTTATTAACTAGTGTAATGTCTTTTTTTGTATCTATATAACATCACTGTGTAAAAGTTTCATTTTCTCGGTTAATAAATACATTTTAAGAAATCTCCATATAAAACGGATTGCCGTTTTAATTGTTCATAAATAAATCAGGGTGATAAAATATGTATACACAACAACGCTTTACACGCTGACCTTGTGACGGCTTTATGTCACTCGTAATAGGTGCGGTTTTCGTATTACAAATGTAAAGCTTGACGTTTAATTTTGATGAAAACAAAAACTGTATGATAGAATTTTTGCAAAATCAATATTCTTAGATTCTTTACATCATTATGGTAATTTTTGTCTTATAAAGAATAATGATATACAAATAAGTAATTAATTAGTTACTAATAGTCAACAAAGGAATTAATTTTTAGATGTTTTCATGAAATTTAATGAAACTGTCAATAATATTATTTTCTTCGTATTATAATAAGTTAGATTTTGACTATGGGATAATTATATCTAATAGAAACATATTATACCTATATATAAATCGATTATCCCACTTGGCATTGATTATTCACTATGGCACATACATATATTTTTGCCAGTCCGTTTGTCGGCACTACTATTACTTGTCGAAAAACATAAAGATACATATATAATGATGTAATATTAATTTTTATGACACTAAGACAAAAAATTATCTTTTTTAAATGAAGAATCCGTTGTAAATTTGTCTCGGGTGAAATCCGTTCCAAAGAACGTTTCGAGATGATCGTTAAATTCTATTAGTTATACACTAACGATATTTATATGATTAGAAAACTTAATTGTACTCTAATAAAGTTTATTTGGCATTACATACAATTGTTACTATTTTATAACATGTGTAAGTAATTTATGTAAATTCGACATAGGTAACTAATAATATTCCTTTATTTGTCCGTTTTTCTGTGGCTCATTATGAAATAAAGATACTATTATCAAGTTTCTGTTAATAGGTAGCTCGAAGATAATTAGGCTCGAGAATTTCAGCAATGAAGATCATTATTATTTTAAAATATTATTTTCAGTACACCACTTATCCAAATAGAATACATTTTTTAAAGCACATATATTATTATGATATAAACATGTTATAATATCTGGAGAATTTAAATATTTGTCGACAGTGTAACTAAACTAGGGCAATTTCTATCTTCTAAATTATATACTTTATTGTTACCAAACATAACTTTTATTCATGAAACTTTTTCACAGCCTTGTATATTGTTTTTATAATTTAAGTACGGCGTAAATCCTTCATTCCAATAAATTCCTCTATTATTCTCTATCCAGGCTACTTGTAAGCGTTCTTTTTTTGTTAATTCATAAAACGGATATGGTGGTTTTATTAGTAGAACAATTACACGGCTATTCCACAGGATTGCTATTCTGGTTTTGTTCATCATTGAATCCTTGTACATCCACATTCATGATAGTTTTCTTACAATGCTGCTGAGTCATCTCCGTAGAATCATCACTATCTCAGATAGACTCTGAGCATTCGAGGTGGTAATGATGCATCCGCTCCCACGAGCGCGATCGCATCCTCGACTGCTGTTGCGGTTGTTGTTGTTGTTGGCGGGTTGGTGCTCTACCCTTCGAGGGAGATCTGTTCTCCTCATCAGAGCCATCTGTCGGGGAGACGAAAAACAATACATTATTTTAATTATTCTTTTTCTTTAATACAAACATCATCTTTATCATTACTATACTACTACTAAAAGTAATAAAAGAAAATGGGGATATGCTTACTTTCATTAAGTTGTTGGCGTTGGCGTTGTGAGCTGTGGGGTTGTTGTTGACTTAAGGTCTCTGAGGGAGGTAGGTTGTCTATGTCCAAATCATTGATACCTGTTAGAAGAATATTTAATCTTTTTTATTATTATTCAAACGATTCCTAAACTCGTCCTCAAATTGATCGTGTGAACAGGATTCGAACCCGCAACTTCCCATTTAGTAGTCAAGCACATGAACCACTACACTACCCCTGATGTTTCAGGTGAGAAATGATATACTTACCGCCTCCTTGTTCTTCATGTTGTTCTTGCTGCTGCTGCTGCTGTGGTTGCTGTTCCATTGCTCTTTCACACTAACACACACACACACTCTCCCTCTTTAAACTGTAAAACAAATTAGAGATTATTATATAGGTCTTCTTTAAAAAAAACACACACACATAAAGTAACAATTATCATATTAAAACTCTTACATTTAAATCTCTCACTCGGAAGCTTGAGAATTTTTACCCAGAAGTGAGATTTCTAGTATGTACGGCTTCCTCTTAGCCCCATAATTAGTAATACAATAATTACCACTTTTTAGATTACTTATACCCTCAACTTTTAATCCCTCGAAACGCCATGGTAACGACATACGATCCTCTTTTCATACAATAACCGTTTCCATCTTATCTGTATGAAATTTACTTGACACTTGATAGCAATCTAAAATGGGGTATGGCTTTGATATGGTTAAATTATCAGGTTTTAACCAAGTCGTTATTTGCCTGTTTAATTTATTCAAAGTATTTGAACAGCTCATGGTAAATATATTTATATCATACCTCAAATGTAACGTCTATTCCGAAGAATACGATCTGACAATACGATTTTATACTGTCCATTTCATGGGAACGGAGCGCATGTAAAGCTAGTATTAGATAAATTTAGTCTCACGCTGGTCAGTATATGTCTATCATTATTATAAAACTTTGCGATAAACTTATCACTGTCGCTGACAAAAAAATACATAGTTAAACACATTACTTACCACTAGATATTTACATAATTATTATAGATATTCGAATGATTCTGTTGTACCTGAAAAAAAAAATACCTCATCACCAGACATCTCATCTAAATCTTCATAACCCCAATCCATAGTTGGCCGTAACAATGCTGCACACTGATGACAATTTCCACTCATCTTCACAGGTCTCTTAGCCATTTTTCTTGTTGTAGACCTCGCGCTCGTCGTTCTCAATGTCGTTAATGTCGTGTGTTAAGTATTGGGCTAGTGGGTAGATAAGGTTTTACCAACTGCAAATAAAGCGTTACCTTTGTAAATGTAAAAATTTGTTAGGTACTGGGCGCTAGTGGTTTAGTGCGGTTGAATGATATGTGTTTAGTATGGGGCTAGTGAGTAGATAAGGTTTTACCAACTGTAAAATAGGATTTTAACTTGGTATTCGTGATATCTGTAGATATTGAAATAGTGTGGTTGAATTTTATTTGTTGTGGTATGTAACCACAAATAGATAAATGTTTCCGATTGCGAAATAACATTTTAACTTAAATCGTATGTATAGGTTTGACCCTATTTTGCTGTGCGGATGGTAAATGGATGTGGGCTGTATATCTAATGCATGTAAATAGTAGCTAATTATTGGCGGTTCTGGACCACTTCCGCCGACTGCGATTGTAGTCCGTATGCGTATGGTGTTGAGGTTGATTTTGTGTTGGCAAAAAGTGAAATGCGAGTGAAATAGTTGTTCGCCGGTTCTGGACCACTAAAGGTCATCGTGCGACGACCACCTGTACGGCGCACTATGGAATATATAGGCCATTGGCTGATTAAAAATCCATAACTTCTTTGATATAACAGTACAGTACACAATACAGTGGTATGTCTTCTTCCTTGATTGATAATGAGTTTATTCAAAACTAGTAATTTTTCGCGGCTTTGTTTGCCTTTCGTTTTAAGGCATGGAAAAAAAAATGTCTTACGAGTATGACTTGAATTACATATTTTTTTTAGTTATTTATAACAAATAAATCAAATAATATTTCGCGGAATGTTAAATGAGACCATTTAATAAAATATTTTATTTCTCATTTATTTACTTAATAAGTAAGACATATTTCAAAAGTATTCATCAATATTATAAGTAACTATAATCTTATTTTATTAATATATTCTGTTAGTTATACAATAAATATTGTAAATATTATAAGCTAAAATTACACTTGGACTTCAGGATCGGATATAAGTTCGTTTATTTTTAAAAGGTGTAAGGTATCTTCGTCAAGCTGTTTGACATTTGTTGCAGACCTTGAACATTTTCTCGAATGATGTAATCGAAACCTTTTGTAATCTTTGTTTCGAGATTCCTGAGCATCTTCCGAAATTGTCCAATAGGCAAACAGCAAAGTGATCTATAATGCTCTCTCCGTGAATTAGTATTTTATGCACAGAGGATGGCATATATATATATTTGGGATGTATGTTTACAAGGGGTGGAAGGTGTGATAACGATATAGAGAAGCGAGTGAAAGCTGGTAACATGGTGAATGGGGCCATGCATACGTTTCTGAGTAGTCATAAAATATCAGAAAAGGCACGACTAGCAGTGCATGTGGGCGTGCTGGTCCCAACATTAATGTACGGAAGTGAAAGTTGGGTATGGGAGAAACGACATGAAAGCAGAATAAATGCAGTAGAAATGAGAGCTTTGCGGAGTATGGCAGGAGTAAAACTGAATGACAGATTGTATAATGAAGTGATTAGAAAGAAATGTGGTTTGAAAGAGGATATCGTGACAAGAATAGAGAAAGGGATGCTTGGGTGGTTTGGGCATGTGGAACGGATGGATGAAAGTAGACTGACCAAAATGATTTATGAAGCTGGAGTGAGTGGAGATACGGGACGAGGAAGACCTAGGCGAACATATTTTGAACAAATCGAAAGTGTCCTCAATAAAGGCCAGGTCAGAAGTACCCGCAATCGTCGAGCATGTATGAGGAATGTTATGAATGTAAAGACAAGCAACAGCAAGTGGAAAGACGTAATCTCTGCCTACCCCCATGGGAAAAAGGCGTGAGTGTATGTATGTATGTAGGATGACATATAATACCAATTGTATTTACGTATTGCCTTGCAGTTTCTAAGGCATATTCACCAAATTTTTGAGAATCAATCATTATACCCGATGACAAAGCTTGAAGAATTATATAAAATCTACGAATTAATGACACATCTACACCAGTTATTTCTGCAGAGCAATTAGCATTATAAAAGAATCTTCTTGCTGTGTTGCCATCATTAGAATTGCCACTTACTTGCCGTGGCTTATCAATAATTAGACCTAGCTCCTCCCGAAAGCGTTTTTGTACATTTTTTTTTCTCTTCTTTCAGCTTTTTGTTTTCGGTTGTGGCCGACCATTTTTCGAATCCTAAATTATATGATATATGTAAAATCATCTCCATGCAGCGAATCTAGGCATGCAGTGTCGATAGCCCATACTGAAACGAATCTTCATCTTCTGGTCGGGCTCTAACATTATTTAAATTGTTCATCTGCCTTGGTGTAGCACGACAAATCGTGTATGTGGAGCTGGAGGGAGTATCAGTCAATACCTGAGCAACTTTGCCATCAATCATAGTTAAAAATAATTGATGTTTTACCTGAACCCCTTGACCTTCTTTATTTATTAACGATGAATTCAAATTGCTTATTTGTTCTTTAGTATTACTTACAATTTGTTTTGTTTTTTTCAGGGGTTTCTTTAGAAAACTCTATCGAAATAGGCCGACAAAATCAAATACAGGGTTTTGCCAAATTACTCTTCCAGTAGATTGATCTATCATTTTATTGGAACAAAAGAAGTTATTAATAATTTTGAGTCAGATATAAGCGTGGATTCCTCAGGAAGCCTTTGCTTGTACTCATTTTGGTCCTGAAGATCCATCGCATCCCCATTTACTATATAATAGTAAATTATTTAGTGCATTTTCATATACGGAGTCAATTTGTAGGATTCTAGATGCTGTATGGTCCAGCAAATCTTGCATTATTATAATTTTTGCAGAAACATTGTTTATCTCTATGGATGAAGCTGGTGGATAACAACCCTGTTTACTTGACTCTAATTTGTAGTACGAGGGTAGCAACATACAATTCTTACTATTTAAAAAAAATCTCTGATATAAATATTGGGCTTTAGTTAGAGCTTCATCGCCAGAAATCAAACTTACGTCTTCTGAATCAACGCAGTGCATTATTGACTATATTTTTTTGGCGTCACAAGCTTGGCCTCATTCGATTTTCCCATTGATCGTAAGGCTTGTAAGTATGTTTCGTAAATGTGCTCAAAACCATAAGTAACCATAATATTTTTACGCCTTTTACTTGAAGCTGACGAGTCTTCATAAGGTACAGATGGCCTACCACGTTTGCTGGAGGAAGTGGATACCACGCAAACATTTACATTTTCTTCAGTCGTTGATACTGGCAATGTTACAGAGTATTCTGAATCTAACCAATCACTATATTTCGTCATAAAACTATTTTTATATCTTCCTACCGTATTCCATCGGCTATTAAATTTCGGTAATAGTTGTTTTGTTATATCGTTGGTTATACCTTCAATATTATCATTTGAAATTTGATATTTCTCTTGTTGGCAAATATGTTGCCAAAGCTGAACTTCACGTTTTGAACAATTAAAAGTATTCATTTTAACGTTTCTAATTTAATTACCTTCAAAAAATTTACCGCTGCAGCGCCGGCGACCCGCGGCAGCGCTGCAGCTATGCTACCGAGCCCGGCGCCGCACAGTGGGAACCTTGACTCCTTTTCATATCATAAATCTCTAACTTTCGTGTTTATGATATATCCACGTGATTTTTTTTTCTGATATACTTGAATATATGTGCATCAAATAAAAGACACTTTAATAATATAAGTTTACTTTTAATAGTAATAAAAAATCGACAAATTATAAAAGTATACAACTCGTTAATGTTACCTTATTTTAATCTAACAAATTAATTGAATTATAAATAAAAATCACTAATAATTATAAAAATATAGATTATTAATCATTTAAGAGCTCTTTCGCTTCATCAAGGAGTTCTAAATATTTTTTGTTATAAGGTTTTCTTAAGCTTGATATGTATGGATCAGAGGTATATAAAAGTGAGTGTAAATGTCTTCATTAGTTGCCGCCCTCGAACATTTCCTTGCGTGATGAACTCTGAACTGTTTATAGTCTTTGTTTCGAGATTCTTGAGCATCTTCCGAGAATTGCGCAAGAGGCAAGACGGAAAAATGACGTATGACACTTTCACCATGAATCAACACTTTGTGCACAGAAGATGGCATATAAAACCATTTGTATTTATTGACATACAGCTGTGCTGTATCAAATGCGTACTGACCAAATTTCGTAGCATCAATACCTCTACCACATGACATGACCTGTAGTATAACATTAAACCTATCGTCTATTTTTATAAGCCTAGCTGAAGTATGATCTAAAAGGTCTTGCAGTTTTATTTTTGCTTTAATATTTGTAATTTCAATGCTAGAATCTAGTGGATAACACATTCGTTTAGCTTCACGTATCGACTTATACGAAGGAAACAATAAGCATTTCTTTGTTATTAAATAACTCCTCATATTTTCATACTGAGCCTTGCTTAGATTAATTCGATAAAAATGCCGAGTGCTTCATCCTTTGTATAAGCTGTTAAATGTGCTGGTTCACTCAGAAGAGTATTGCGTATTTCACTTTTTTTTTGGTGGCAATGTTCGTAAGACTTCAAAATTAAAGCTTCTTCTCCTTCCCCACGAGCCCTTAAGCCCTGTGTATATGAGTTCAATATAAAGTCAAGTCCACATGTATCAAGCAACTCTTTATTTTTACGTTTCTTTGTACTCACTGAACTGTCTTCATAAGTTTTAGAAGGTCTTCCTCTTTTCTCTTCCGATGTAGAAGGTTCTGGTTGGCATGTAGGTTCTTCGAGATTCACCGTAAATATGCCATCCAACCAAGCGCTGTTTTTACTTAAAAAATAATCTTTTTTTCGACCCGCTTTAGTAAACCGTTGACGAAACTGATTTATGAAGGATTTTTGAATATTTGCTATAATTTTTGCAATATTTTCTTCTGAGGATCCGGTGAAATTGCTTCGTATATAATTAGAGATTGATACAACATAATTCGTCAACTTTTAATCAACACGAGACTTAAGTCGCGTCTGGTTTAATTAACAAAACTTTTGCTAATGACCAAAACTAATGATGAACTGTGATATTAAGTAAGGCACTGTTTTATACTAAATAATGACAAAGACGAGTGCAAAATTACTTGATAAAAACTAATTTATCTTAATGCGGTTATGCGCGTTTTTTGGTGTCCTGTTATGAATGGGAACCTAATATGTGAGAAATATATGATAAAAGTACAGCAAAGATAATAATTTAACCTTACAATTAGGTTTTATATATTATTTTTTTACTTTACTGGCCGAGAAACCCAAAGTAGAGAAACTCTAAATATTCTGAACAATTAATTAAAAAATACATATATATATATATTATTTTTTTACTTTACTGGCCGAGAAACCCAAAGTAGAGAAACTCTAAATATTCTGAACAATTAATATCTTCCTACCGTATTCCATCGGCTATTAAATTTCGGTAATAGTTGTTTTGTTATATCGTTGGTTATACCTTCAATATTATCATTTGAAATTTGATATTTCTCTTGTTGGCAAATATGTTGCCAAAGCTGAACTTCACGTTTTGAACAATTAAAAGTATTCATTTTAACGTTTCTAATTTAATTACCTTCAAAAAATTACCGCTGCAGCGCCGGCGACCCGCGGCAGCGCCGCAGCTGTGCTACCGAGCCACAGTGGGAACCTTGACTCCTTTTCATATCATAAATCTCTAACTTTCGTGTTTATGATTATATCCACGTGATTTTTTTTTCTGATATACTTGAATATATGTAGCATCAAATAAAAGACACTTTAATAATATAAGTTTACTTTTAATAGTAATAAAAAATCGACAAATTATAAAAGTATACAACTCGTTAATGTTACCTTATTTTAATCTAACAAATTAATTGAATTATAATATAAAATCACTAATAATTATAAAAATATAGATTATTAATCATTTAAGAGCTCTTTCGCTTCATCAAGGAGTTCTAAATATTTTTTGTTATAAGGTTTTCTTAAGCTTGATATGTATGGATCAGAGGTATATAAAAGTGAGTGTAAAATGTCTTCATTAGTTGCCGCCCTCGAACATTTCCTTGCGTGATGAACTCTGAACTGTTTATAGTCTTTGTTTCGAGATTCTTGAGCATCTTCCGAGAGTTGCGCAAAAGGCAAGACGGAAAAATGACGTATGACACTTTCACCATGAATCAACACTTTGTGCACAGAAGATGGCATATAAAACCATTTGTATTTATTGACATACAGCTGTGCTGTATCAAATGCGTACTGACCAAATTTCGTAGCATCAATACCTCTACCACATGACATGACCTGTAGTATAACATTAAACCGTTTTAGTAATTCCTCATCTATACCAGTGATATCTGATGAACAATGGTAGTTTTGGAATAATCTTCTGGCTGTATTACCGTCATTGGTGTTACCACTTACTTGCTTAGGTTTATCTATATTTAATCCAAGTTCTTCTCTGAACCTTCTTTGCACATAAGCTTTCTTTTGCTTTTTTAAATCTTTATTTTCTGTTGTTGTAGCAGACCATTTTTTAAAACCTAGATTGTAAGATAAATGTAAAATAAGTTCCATGAATCTTATCCAACAATGCTAAGTTGAAAGGCCATATTGATAGGAAACTTCATCCACGGGTTTGTTTCGTACTTTTTCTAAATTATTCATTTCTGTAGGTTTTGCACCGCAAATGGTACACACAGCACTTGATGAAGTTTCTGACAAAACTTGAACTACCTTACCGTCTATCATTGTTAAAAATAACGTGTGTTTGATCTCAATACCTTCGCCATTGTGATTAATCAGGGAAGGATTCAGGGCTAAAATTTGAGCGTTAATGTCGTTAACCACCAATGTTGTCTTCTCAGGTGTTTCTTTTGCAAATTCTATCAAAATTGGTCGGCAAAATCTCACTGATGATGGTGCAGGATTATTCCACAATACTTCATTAGTATTCATATCAACAAGTTTCACTGGTACTAATGATGATATAAATAAATTAGAGTCTGAAATTAGATCACTCTCTTCAGGCAGGGGTTGTTTGTACTCACTTTGTCCACTGGATCTATCGCAACCCCATTTGGAATATAAATTTAAGTGGTTTAAGCCTTGTTTATAAACATCGTCTATTTTTATAAGCCTAGCTGAAGTATGATCTAAAAGGTCTTGCAGTTTTATTTTTGCTTTAATATTTGTAATTTCAATGCTAGAATCTAGTGGATAACACATTCGTTTAGCTTCACGTATCGACTTATACGAAGGAAACAATAAGCATTTCTTTGTTATTAAATAACTCCTCATATTTTCATACTGAGCCTTGCTTAGATTTAATTCGATAAAAATGCCGAGTGCTTCATCCTTTGTATAAGCTGTTAAATGTGCTGGTTCACTCAGAAGAGTATTGCGTATTTCACTCTTTTTTTCTGGTGGCAATGTTCGTAAGACTTCAACAATTAAAGCTTCTTCTCCTTCCCCACGAGCCCTTAAGCCCTGTGTATATGAGTTCAATATAAAGTCAAGTCCACATGTATCAAGCAACTCTTTATTTTTACGTTTCTTTGTACTCACTGAACTGTCTTCATAAGTTTTAGAAGGTCTTCCTCTTTTCTCTTCCGATGTAGAAGGTTCTGGTTGGCATGTAGGTTCTTCGAGATTCACCGTAAATATGCCATCCAACCAAGCGCTGTTTTTACTTAAAAAATATCTTTTTTTTTCGACCCGCTTTAGTAAACCGTTGACGAAACTGATTTATGAAGGATTTTTGAATATTTGCTATAATTTTTGCAATATTTTCTTCTGAGGATCCGGTGAAATTGCTTCGTATATAATTAGAGATTGATACAACATAATTCGTCAACTTTTAATCAACACGAGACTTAAGTCGCGTCTGGTTTAATTAACAAAACTTTTGCTAATAACCAAAACTAATGATGAACTGTGATATTTAAGTAAGGCACTGTTTTATACTAAATAATGACAAAGGACGAGTGCAAAATTACTTGATAAAAACTAATTTATCTTAATGCGGTTATGCGGTTTTTTGGTGTCCTGTTATGAATGGGAACCTAATTTGACGACCTCCATAGTCGAGTGGATAATACACCGGTTTCAAGGTGTCGCCATCTCTGAGGTCCCGGGTTCGAATCCCGGTGGGGGCAGATGTTTGTGTGATGAATGCGAGCATTTGTACCTTAGTCATGGTGTGTTGATATATATTTCAATAAAAAATTATTTATATATGTATAACTAGCTTTGTGCCCGCGGCTTCGCCTGCGTGGATTTCGGGATTGGGTCTATAGAGGGTTAATGGTCATAGCTTTGCCACGGCTACATATGCGCGGAGTCGGTTATGGCGCGAAGATTTTATCGCGCTTCCCGTGGGACTATCTGTTTTTTTCGAGATACAAAATACCGCAAAACCTTGCTCAAGAATCCCTCTATCTATTGATGAATACCGCATGAAAATCTGTGCAGTAGTTTTTGAGCGAAGCCTTTATTGCGCATCCCGTGGGATCTGTCGATTTTTCCGGGATAAAAAGTAGCCTATGTTACTCGGGGAGAATGTAGCTTTCCAAAGGTGAAAGAATTTTTGAAATCGGTCCAGTAGTTTAAGCGTGAAGAGGTAACAAACAAACAAACAAACAAACAAACACACTTTCGCATTTATAATATTAGTTGGGATATATGTATGTCTATCCGTTACCCTAGATCCCATAGCACAAGCCTTACAGAGCTTAGTTTGGGCTAGGCTAATTGGTGTAAGTGTAACAAATATTTATTTATTATTTTATTTATTTAATATTGTGAGAAATATATGATAAAAGTACAGCAAAAGATAATAATTTAACCTTACAATAGGTTTATATATTATTTTTTTACTTTACTGGCCGAGAAACCCAAAGTAGAGAAACTCTAAATATTCTGAACAATTAATTAAAAAAAAATTACGTAATATTTTATTAAATTTAAAAATGTTCCGCATTAAATCCGCAAGTTTTTATTCTTTGCCGTCCAAGTATATTATATTTCCAATAAAATAAAACAAGAAATAGAACTTCGGCAAGCTTCGGCAAATGTCATATCTCTAAGTCAAAAATTAAAAACAAGAATTTATTACAAGTGATTTTATGAATTTACTGTTTTATTATATTCCACTTCTGGAGCATCACTGCTTCACAGACGAAGGCTACAGCCCTCCAACCTCCCTCGTCCGCCAGCATTACCGCAATCAATGCCCGCGGAGACAGATCTCGCCCGATCTCTGCGACCAAGACTCGGCGCTCGGAGGCCCACGCGGGGCACTCCGCCAGCGTGTGCTGGGCCGAGTCGAGGTCGGAAGCGCAGTGGTGGCAATGTGTCGACCCCTCCCGTCCTATTCGACACAGATACTCAACGAAGCAGCCGTGCCCGGAGAGTATCTAAGTCAATCGGTAGATGACCTCCTCCTTCCCGTGGAGCCAAGCTTCGAGGTGCGGGAGTACGGCACCGACGGCCCGCTGGCGCGCGCATATCCGTAATTCGAGCTGCGCACGTCAGGCCGCCACAATCCGTCGGTGCCACTCCCGCTTAGGCACTTCGTGCGCGGCTTCCAGGGCGCTTCCTACCTACTCAGGTAGGGTATGTAGGGCAGGGTACTCACCCTTACCCTACGTAGTCCTTGAAAACCAAGTTTAGGGATTTATTCCCAATAACGGTTTCTCTGCTGTAAATCACGTCATCATCGTCTTCGTTCATGCATCATGTATTGGAGTTGATTATCGTTATTATTACTTTAAGGTTTTGTTTTCGCTGGGAACGATTGAAATTGTGGTTGGATATTTTAATCTATTCTGGCATTGACTTATGGGTTCCTTTTTCTAGTAATTCTCTTTTTTACTTCTAAATAGTCATTATACTTCTAATTTTATACATAAAAATATAATATAGTAAATCTATGATCCCAATTATATAATTTTAATTATAAAATATTAATTTATGAAAATTTTGTCAATTTTGTTTAAGGAATTTGTTTCATTCTTTTTTCTAAATGTGATTTGTTTTCTTCTCGTAGCCTTGTAGAGATAGATTCAATATTGGGTTAGAGTTCTAAATGCCGTAATGAATTTTCAATTTTTGTTAAGTCGAATGAGTATTAAGGTGATACCAATACCAGAGATTTACTGTGTTTTAACTGACTATTTCAGTCTACTATCTTCACTATACAATAGTTGTATTTTGTATTGTGAAGATCCATCTGTTGGCTTTGGTGTAAAGGCCCGAGCGTTGGCGTTGTGCTTAGTGAATAGCGATTTTACTTTTGATTGAGACGTGCGAATACTTGTCACGAATTGATTTACTAGATTATATACAGAGTGGATGCTAATAGACCGTCCGAAGACCGATAGACTATGACTGAGTAGCTATGCAACTAACCACCACACGACTTAAGAATGGTGGTGATTGTATGTCATTCTTTTGGTTCTTTAGGGATGATAATTCCACGACCCTTTATATTTACAATCATTAATAAATAACATATTAACTAATATAATGAATTGATTTTTGTAAATAAAGTTGTGATGATGTACAACACGTGCGCTCATGAGATAGATAAATATCATTAGTACATTCTTGTTAACTATACACAATAAAAGGGACTTACAAAACAATTCTCAAGAGAAATAATAACATTTACAAGGAGCTACGTGTCGTAGGTCCTTTACACCTCTTTCTTCAAAATGGGAATAACTAGAAAAAATATTCACATAAAATTTATTACGTTTCATACATTTGTAGTTATTTAGTTTTTATTTGAGCGATTCTTGAACTAAGCCTTAATCGTGTAGTTACTATTTCTTGTTCAAGAAGCATAGAATTGGACATATTTTTTAATTCAACTTCTTCAGTCTAAATAAAGTACAATTCGTTATTCGACTACAACTATCTATTTCTTGAATCTTCTATAGCTAAAACTCTTCTTCTCTGTTATTATAAAACAAATTTCTTTTAATCGTATTTTCCTATTCTATAAAGTATTTAAAACACAATAAACGTACTAAACACAAAAATATGAATTAAATAAAAGAAAAAATAAAGCGTATGATTCATTTTTGAAAATATATTTTCACTTTCAATATCTTTAAATAAAATATTTATTTTATCAATTTTCTGACTATGTTAAGGTACTCTAAATTTATGTAAAAATTATCCAATTTTATCCTTAATAGAATTATTTCTTAATTCGTTACAACAATTGTCATTTATGATATCATAGTTCCAAAGAACAGATAAACGTTTTGATATTAGGTCTTGACTTGTTGAATGCGATATAATATTAGGTGAACACATTTTACAATTTCTTTTCTTTTTAATACCTGTGCTTTTTAAATTAACATAGTCTTTACACGACATAATTGAAATAAATTTATATAAAATAACAGTTAATTGTAAAATGAATTGATGATTGTTGAGTAACACAAGAATGACTTAATTCTTGATCTCATCTGATTGTTTATCGAGGTTTTCTAGTAGTGTTTCATTGATTGAAATAGGTGTAGGATCTGGATGTTTTTCGTGTTTTGTTTCTTCAAAGCAATCTTTTCCTGTCAGGAGTTATAATAGGATATGTAATGTTTTCAGCAAATGTTCTGAAGGCAGATATAGTCTTATATCCTGTGTACTACAGTCATGGAGAAGAGTTATGATGCCAGATCTATGGATTTTGTGATGTGAGGCTTCGCTATTGCATAGTGTTTATTTAGGTATTCAACGGTTTTCTTGATATTTTGATCGTATCGTATTTAGCTTTTTTTTCGTAGCTTCTAATTTGCATAGCGCAGAGTCTTAGGAAACTCTGAAATGCTCGTTAAAATCCTTTAAGTAATTACAAGCTCTGCAGTCAGGTACCTATAGTTTTAAGAGTATAGAAAATTCGTGGTTTGTAACCGAAAAGTGATTCGTGTGGTGTATATTTAGTTGATTGATTATAAAAGTATTGTGACACATACTTGCGAGAGGAATGATTTTGTCCCAATTTCGGAGTCTGCGATCGTGATACATACGAATATGATCACGAAGGGTGGCGTGAAATAGAGGGCTCCATAAACTGTGTTACAGGTGTGTATAGAATCTAAAAACCTTGTAAGCTGTTTTATGGTGTTATTCGTAAAAGTTAAAATATTTGTATCTACTGTTATCTGTTTGTAAGACAAGATGCATAGATACTCTTTCAAAGGGTTCGGTGGACTGAGAGGTTATGACCATTAGGGCTTGGAATGATTTGCGTTGAATTTTATGTCGTTGGCAAGTAAGGTACGATTCGATGTACTTATTCTTCAATGTCATTAGTCATATTTTCCAAATATATTTGTCGCGTATTTTTATCGTTGTTTCTAAAATACCGCGGTGTCCTGAGAGAGGATCGTCGTGATACATTTTGAGAATTCTGGGGATTTCTTTGGGTGTTGGTGATCGGAGTTTATTTTAACAAATAGTAATATCACATTCGAATGTTTCTGCTAAATATGCAGTGATACTATTGATTACCTTCAAGCTTGCTAGTTTTGTCGAATTTTAGCACAGGAAACATGAAAAATTTTAAATAAATCGACGATAGTATCCTGTGAGTCCGAGAAATGATTTAATATCTTGGAATGATTAGGTTGTGATTTAGAAGTTGGGAAACCTTTAACCTTTTCAAGATTACTTTTGACACCTTGGTTAGAAATTATATGACCTAGATATGTTACATTAGGTTGAACTTTTAAATTATATTTTTAAGGCGTTCAAAAACTTATATTCGATTTTCTTCATTTTTCTATAAACTAGATGCAAATACTACTATGTCATCTAAATACACAAAGGAGCGAGAACGCGTACTTTACAGCTTACAGGAAGAACCCTGTAAACCGTACAGTACGCTATGTTACGTAATACGCGACACAAACTATTTTTTAAAAGGAATATATTTATTATTTGATTTATTACTAAGAATACAATTTTTGGATATATGAGAATAACTCCTCTTTAGCATAAAAATTGAGCTATACTGCTGGATCTTTGGGGATGTGAGGATGAAGACTTGTCGGTTTCGTTGTCATCGTTTGAGATGCATGAAGTATTCCGTAGATCAGTTATAGGGATGGTTATTTCTAGATATTTTTTTAAAACAAGTGTTAAATATTTGGATGTAATTGTTTTTGCGGTCTAATCGATTTAAGAGTCCATTGGAGTAGCGCACAGTGGGAAAATAGCGTATGTTTCGGCTCATAACTCGTATCTCAGTTGTTTCAAAACTAAATACGCTGTAACACATATATACTTGGATGTATAACGTTTAATGGAAATAATTTTGATGTTGAAAATTCTGTTTATTAGGTAATAAAAAAAATAATTGAAAAAAAATGAATACATTAAGAAAAAAAAATTATGCTTGTTTAATTTATGTACCACACCAACAAAATCTTAAAACAAACTAGAAAATAAATATTACACAATTCAGCAAGCTCCTATAAATTTTCATTGACAGCAAGAAGGGCTTTGGCTTCATCCAAAAGTTTTTTCGGTGTTGTTTCTGAGGTATTTCTCAAACTTGATATATATATATATATCAGAAGGTATGGAACACCTCTTCATTGGTAGCCGCTCTTGAACACTTTGTAGAATGATGAAGTCTAAACCTTTTGTAATCCTTATTTCGGTATTCTTGTGCGTCTTCAGACAATTGTCTCCGTGAATAAGTATTTTATGCACGGAGGAAGACATATAAGACCAATTATAATTATTTACTTACAGTTGAGCTGTATTATATGCGTATTCACCGAACTTTTTTGAATCAATAGCCATTCCAAATGACATAGTTTGAAGTACTATATTCGTTTTATAAGTTCTACATCTACACCTGTAATGTCTGCAGAGCAAGAATAATTTTGAAAAAATGTCCTGGCTGTGTTTCCGTCATTACTATTTCCAGTGCCTTGACGAGGTTTATCAACATGCAGTCCCATTTCTTCCCTAAACCGCATTTGCACCAGTTTTTTCTTTTCTTCTTTGATTTTTTTATTTTCAGGTGTAGTAGCTGACCACTTTTCAAAAGCTAAGTTATAGGAAATGTGTGAGATCATCTCCATACTCCTAATCCAAGTATGTAGCGTTGACAGTCCGTATTGAAATTAACTTTCGTTCACATCTCGTGTCTTAACTGCCTCTAAGTTATTCATTTGCCGAGGAGTAGCACTACAAACTGTACAAGAAGCGCTCGAACGTGTTTCTGTTAAAACTTGTGCCACTTTACCATCAATCATGGTTAAAGATAGGTCGTGAGTAATTTCAATTACCTCACCACACTTATTTATCAGGGAAGGAGAAAGATTTTGTTTTTGATTGTTGATATCAGCCAGAACAGACGTGGTTTTTTCAGGAGTTTCTTTAGCAAACTCTAACAATATAGGTCTGCAATATCTTACAGATGAGCAACTTTCATTTTTCCAAACAACAGTATTAGTTGTCTCATCTATAAGTCTAATGGGTACAAGTGAAGCAATAAAAAGGTTTGCATAAAAGTTTTTGTCCGCCAAACAAAGTCGAAGTTTCCCATACTGTTCCTTGTTAAGGTCTAAGTCAATAAATGTCCGCAGTGCTTCTTCCTTTGTAAAAGATGTAACATATTCGGGGTTCTCAGTTAAGTATTTAATATTTTTTTTCTTATCATTTCTTGATGCAGTTCGTATAATACTAAAGAATGTGACCTTCTCCGTCTTACCCATAGACCGTAACTCCTGAGCATATGCATTGAGCACACAGTCCAATCCGTACCTACTCTTGTATCAATTCCATGTTTTTTTGTTTCTTTGTTTTTTTCTGAAGATGCTTCGTATGGTTTCGAAGGTCTGCCGCTACTACTTTCAGATGTATTAGGATCAGTAACCGTCACCCGACACTCCAGTGGGATACGAAATTGACCATTCAACCAGTTGACGTTCTTACTTTCAAAGCGTTCTTTTTTTCGATACGCATTTCTCCAGCGTTCGTTACATTTAGACACCAAGTTTCTTTGAATGTAGGAGACCACAGTAGCCGTATCCTCTGGTGACAAATTTAAATTTTCTTTTATGTAGTCCTCTATATTATGCTCATTTATCAACAAATGCATCGCGCATTTTTTAACTCACACTTCTGCGCATATTTGAAAAGAAGTATTACTGCTTTTTGGACTACTGAATGTCTGACCAACAACTGTGAATGTTTCATGGTTCTCCTCGCTTTTATAGGTCATTGAAATAGTGCTATGTGCAAAAAGATAAAAAAGTAATCATTTGCACTCTTCCCATAGGTAACCAACCTTTTTTACGATTTTCAATGCGACCTCAATAGATAACTGACCATATTTTATCTAGTAAGATGGTTAACATTTTACCATCACCGCAATCAATTTGACCTTAATAGATAAAAAAAAAATATGAGACTAAAACGAAATTGAAAAAATGTATGTATTTTGTGGTAATGTTAAAATTCCTATTTTATGCCGTGGGACATAATTTGAACATTGTAATACGCATTGAGTATCGTTTGAAATAATGTACCTACAGCCATTTTCTGTTGTCAGCAGCAGCAAATGTTGTCATATATCTTTGGCATTTCATTTGATATAGTATGCAATATTGCAATATTTGGAGTTCGCAGGTGGGACGGCTCACTATGGGAAAAAGCGGTGCGTATCGTCTCTAAAATCTGTAACTTTCTTATTTTTCAATAAATTTGAATGAAAATTTCGGTGATGGAAATGTAGATAAATAGGCTATAAATAAAACCAAAAATTTAATATAAGTTACTTTTATTTATATACAAAAAACGGTAGCAAATAAAAAATATCTTAATTTTTATATTATTTTGTGCGTAAAAATTAACTAATATAACTATTTAATCTAATTGTGTACATTATTATGAAAAAAAAAACAAAATTAAACCTTAAAAATATATCAGTTCTTAATGATAAGAAGTTTTCTCAAAGTATTTCAACTTATTATACTGTAATAAAGATTTTCATCTAATGTTTTACATGTTAATTATAATAACGTTATTTAATAGTTATTTTATATAAAAAAATATAAAGGTAAACATAGGTACTTATAACAACTAGGTAAAAAGGTACAACTTAAAATTCTAAAAGATTTCTTGCTTCTTCCCACAATTCTTTAGTAACGCTTTGGCTAGGTTTCCTAAGGCTAGTAATAAAAGGAACCGATGTGTACAATAATGAATGAAACACGTCCTCATTTGTTGCTGACCTAGAACATTTTCTCGAGTGCTCTAAACGATTCTTTTTATAATCCTTATTTCGTGATTCTTGTGCATCTTCTGCATGTTGACCAATTGGAAGTATTGCGAAGTGCTTAATAATATTTTCTCCGTGAATTAAGATCTTGTGTACGGAAGAAGGCATGTAATACCATCTGTATTTTTCAACGTATAATTGATTTGATTGAGCTGTATTCCGAGTGTATTCGCCAAATTTGTCAGGATTGATAGCGTGACCGGATGCCAAAGTTTGCAAAATAACGTACAATCTTTTTATGAGTTCCTCATCGACTCCAGTTATCTCGGAACTGCAATGGTAGTTTTCGAAAAATCGTCGATCAGTGTTTCCATCATTACTATTTCCAGCTCCTTGTCGGGGTTTATCTATATGTAGACCCATCTGATTTCTAAATTGGGTTTGTACGGTCTTTTTTTTCTCTTCCTTAAGTCTCTTATTTTCAGGAGTTGTAGCTGACCATTTTTGGAATGGTAGGTTGTACGATACATGTAGTATTAACTCCATGCATCGTATCCAAGCATGCAAAGTACTCAAACCGTACTGGTAAGCATCTTTATTTTCTGGTTTAGAAGCGACTTTACTTAAATCATTCATTTCAGTCGGTCTAGCTCCGCAGATAGTAGAAACTGCTCCCGAACTTGTATCAGTCAATACTTGAGCGACCTTCCCATCAACCATTGTCAAAACAAGTTCGTGCTTTATTTCCACTATATCGCTTTCTCTACGTACCTTCGTGTTCTGTAAGCCCTGTATTTGAGCTTTAATGTCATTAGTCACGCTTCTAGTTTTTTCTGGAGTTTCTTTCGAATACTCCATAAAAATAGGTCGACAGTACCTCGGGCTTTTGTAAATCAGGTTTATTTGCAGTATCAATTAATAGAATACGAGCTACAGTATGGTCTAATAAATCTTGCAGTTTTACCTGTGCACCAATATCAGAAATCACTATACTGCTGGCAGATGGATAGCACAACATTTTTGCATTTTTCAATGAAGGATATGATGGGAATACCGAACAATTTTTCTGTATTAGGCATATTCTTAAATACCCATATCTGTAAATAATGTAAATTTGTTAAATTCAATTCAATATAGATACTTAAAGCTTCATGAATAGAATAGGAACTTACAGTTTCTACCTCGTGGAGCAATTGTTGTTTTATCGTCTTCTTATCATCTCTGTTAAGTGTTCGAAGCGTGCTTACAATGGAAGCTTCTTCTGGGTCACCTCGTGATCGAAGTTCTTGTACATAGGGTTATGGACGAAATCAAAGCCATATTCCTGGATCAATTCCATGTTCTTCCTCTTTTTGGTTTTGTCAGACAGATCTTCATATGGTTTCGATGGTCGGCCACGCCCTCCTGATGTCTTTGGTGTTTCGTCGTTTAACTGGACTTCGAAATCTGCATCCAACCAGGTAGCGTTCGTTTCCAAAAATCGCGATGTTTTTCGTTGTACTTTCGTCCAGCTATCCTTGAATTTTCCCAGTAGATTCTGTTGAATATTTTCCATAACTTTTTGGCGGCTAGTTGGGGATAAATTGTAGTTATCTTCCAAAAACTTTAGAATACTTTCAGAACTAGTGCCGTTATTGATGAAATAAACGCATAAATCACGTTTCGAGACAACAAATTTAGACATTTTGGTAATTTTATAATTGGTACTTGTTAACACAATAATAGCAAAGCAATAATGTGATTGATGGACTCTACTCATCCCTTTATATAGTTATAATCATTGGTATATTTTGCACACGTTCCTTGGAATATTCCAATAATCATAAAGATAATCAATTTTAATGAACTATGTAAAATTGTTTATGCTAAATTTTATAATAAAACAATTGTTCTTATTCGTAGTATGTGCTGAAAAAATAGTTAAGAGTAATATTTTACAAATTCTAAAATAAAAAAAAATTAAAAAATAGGATTTAGTGATTTTTCGAATTTATTGTACTGTTTCCCTTCTCACATTATTTTGGTACTCATGTAGTGCTACGATTGTAGTTACAGGACAGGGTTTGATCTACGTTACTTAGAACACATATCTTGATTCACTTTCACAATAATTATTACACGTTTGAATTATAACAATGTTTTAACTCACGTATGACTGTCACTTGAACAGTGTTGGAGCGATCGAAGGTACCGAAGACAATAACGGACAGCAAGAACTATATTGTCTAGGCTGAATCGTAGAGTTAACTTATTATATACTTAGAAGATATGCACTGAACTCGAGGAACTGAGAAGAACTGAACTCTTAGATGAGTTATTGATATTTATACATTACTTAATTATCATTACAATGACATGGTTGTCACGACATGGCGTGGCCATTAGAGGGACTAAACATAACAATTAATTTATGTGGTATTTCTCAGCACAAAGGAACAAAGAAATATTACTTAACAAAGAATATGAATTTCGGTACATTACAATCCTCCCTTCTTTAAGAAAGACAATACCTTGTCTTTTTAAGTATTACTAACATTAAGAATTCTTTATAACAAAATTATTTATTTCTAATTAGACGTATACTTATTCATTTTTTATCTCTATATAACATTACTTATAATTTAGATTAATGTTTCTAAACACATTTTTTTTTATCATAGATACAATATCAGTTATGTTAGTTAATTTTTAATTGAGCTGTCCTAGAACTTCTTCTCAAAGGAGTTGTTACAGTTTCATTATTCGAATTCGTTGATGGTATTTCATCAAGTTCAATATCATGTGGATTATTGTTTACTTTTAATGTTATACAATTAGTTATTCTAGCACAACAAGTTTTAGAGTCTTCTATTGCTAATAGTCTATTCTGACGATTGCAAAAGAATTTACGTTGAATAATGTATTTTGCTAATCTGTACAATATGTAACATACAATTGCTTTAATTATAGACCAAATTATAAACATAAAATAAAAATTATTAGTTACTCTGCTAAATATTGAATCATTTTCTAAATTTGAAATAATTTCGTCAATCTTATCAATCTTATGGCTAATTACATCTAAGTTCTCTAAATCTAATTTTTTATGTAATTTTAAAGGTATAAATTCTATTGAAGACATGTTCTTATTTTTTATTTTCTTACAACAATCATCGTTCTTAATATCAATTGGAGGTAAAACAGAATTATAATCACTATATAAACCTTTTATTTCTGTTTGTAAGATAATATTAGACGTAAACAATTTGCAATTATCGGTTATTGACAATATACCAGTATCAATAATTTTAAAATCAATCGGTTCTTTATTCTTACAACTTAATGTAGCTATAGTTTTATTAGGTACGACAAATATCCATTTCTTATCGTTATACATTTTGTGCCATTGTTCGTTATTGATATACGCTATTCTCGTGTCACATTGTTTAGGAATGTGATTTGTTTCATACATTAATTCTGTTTCACAAGTTGGATTACCATAAACTGAATACAAAGGTGAATTAAGTTTACAAATATAATTGTGAGACAATACCTTGCAGTTTTCTAGATTCTCTAAATATGTATAATGTAGTTTATTCTGAGCAATCTTAAAGTATTTTTCCTTAGGCAAAATAAAAGTATTATTCGCGTTTCTAATTGGAGTTGGTATAATATTAAATAAATTGTAATCAGACTGAGTAATAAGTGGAGTCTTAATCATAAATACTAGTTTATCGTTCATATAATATGAAACTAAATCTACTAAAGACAATAAGTCGGACACGTTTTCGATTGAAAGATTAAGAGGATATTTCGTATCTGTTGGTAAATGTTTTTCTCAGTTCATTTAAATATTGCTAGGGGGTTATTATTAAGGGGTGAAGAGCATTGTTTTTTACAAAAAGTATAGCGTTTATTATTGTGGAAATTTCATTATTTAATTCCGTTGTAATAAGGGTTAAAAGAGATAGATGTTCATCAACATCTTGTTTTAACTTTATATCAAATATTATTTTGTCGATTCTTTTTGTAT
The DNA here is from genome assembly GCA_036419045.1 of Scirpophaga incertulas. Classification (NCBI taxonomy): domain Eukaryota; kingdom Metazoa; phylum Arthropoda; class Insecta; order Lepidoptera; family Crambidae; genus Scirpophaga; species Scirpophaga incertulas. The sequence goes on from CM071641.1 coordinate 7,709,127, forward strand.
AGTTAGAAAGTCTATCTAAATTTTTGTTAAATATTATTTCATTTGCAGTTAAATCGGTTAGAGAACTATTAAAATTTGTAATCGTTGATTTAATAATATTTGTTTGAGTTTTAAGTAAGTTTAACATTTCATGTTCATGAGAATCTAAATTGTTTATAGCGTCATCGTATTTTTCAGCATCTTGTTGATCTAAGGTTCCAAATAACACTTTGAATAAAGTACCTATTCCATCAATGTTTGATCGTTTTACTCGGCGAACTCTGTTATTTCTACCGGTAAGTTCTTTCAATACGTTTTCTTGGTTAAATAACTGTGGTATTATTTGGTCAAGTACTATAAATGATGTATCGCAAAGTGAGAAGTTACTAAATTTGTGATTATTGCATATATTTTTTGTATCTTGGTATGTATTTTCAATCAGGTCAATTTTCTTATGTATATCAGACATGTTTATGTAGCTTATCATGGTCCATTCGCTATCAAAATGATTTAGTTTTCCAATGTTTTCAAAATATATACCTCCTTGATCTATTCTAGTTATATTGTAAATACTTGCTTTTACTCCTGGTAAGAAGGTCATCACCATGATTAGAAGCCAAAAATGTGTTGACATTCTGAAACAATTCATTTGATTGCTAGTTTCAGTCTGTTAACGTGAACTTTTACCTTTTTATTTTTTATTAATAACGTAACATTAACCTTAGAATTAACACTAAATATTTTATAAGGTCCTAGCCAATATGATGATAATTTTCTCGACCTACCTAATTTTGATTGTTCATTGCTTAAATAAACTAAATCTCCTATCTTAAATTTAATGTTTGTACTCTTCTTATCGTATATACGTTTATTCGATTCCTTCGAAGCTATTAACTTATCTCTAGCAATTTGTCTTGACCTTTGGAATTTCAAAATTAATTCATCTAAATAGTTATTATACGTATATTTAAATTGTGGATCTTTAGTAATCGAAGTTGGCAAGGAAGGTTCCATGCCAAAAACTAACTCAAAGGGTGTGAAATTAGTGGAAGAGTGAACACTAGTATTGTATGAGAACATCGCGAAATCTATCCATTTGTCCCAGTTGCTTTGTTTGTCGTTAACATAATGTTTTAAATAGTCTGCTAACGTACTGTGGCTTCGTTCTAAGGCGCCATTTGATTGAGGATGATACGCGCTAGTGTTTATTTTCTTAATTTTAAAAAGTTTCGATATTTCTTTTATCAAATTTGACATAAAGTCGGCTCCTTGGTCTGTAAGAAGGATCTTAGGGGTTCCAAATTTACATATAAAATTTCTTACAAAACAATCTGCAATAGTTTCTGCGTTATGAGTCTGTAATGCGTAAGCTTGAGAATATTTTGTCAAGTCATCTTGAAGCGTTAATATATATTTGTTTCCACTTTCTGTCATAGGAAGAGGACCTACAATATCTAAGGAAATCTTTTCAAATGCTTCTGTCGATGTTGAGGTTATTTCCATAGGGGCTTTAATTTTCTTTCTGGCAATTTTATTTTCTTGGCAAGATTTACATTTCTTTATAAAATCCTTAACATCCTTTTTCATTGTATTCCATTTATATCGCGATTTTATTTTTTTATATGTTTTATGAAAACCTGTATAACCGGAACTAGGATTCGAGTGGTTTTCTTTTAAGATAGTTTCTATTTCTTCCGATTTGACTGTTATTATTGAAGTATGATATACTCTTATAACAACGGCGGAATCTCGAAAAATGTATCTAATTATGGTTCTTATTTTATGCCACTTTAAATTCAAGTTCGATAAGTTATCAAAATTTATTTCCTTTATGTTATTATATATGACTTTGTCTCTTAATTCTTTTAAACATTCGAATACGTCTTCATAATTTATTGTTTCCCAGTTATTGTTTCTCAAGAACGTAAACAATAACATCCTGTTTTTATTATTAATTATTATAGTTTTATATTTCTCTGGATTTTTAGATCGTAGTTCATTGATAAAAGGCTCGTAATTTATTAAATTTGTTTCGTTTAATGCGTCCAAATCGCATGACGTGAATATAACTTTATTACTATTTTTTGGTATTTTATCGTTACTCTCTTCTAAATTTTTAAATGAGATAGGTTTCCTTTGAATTTCTTCTAAGAAAAAACTATAGGTTTCTCTACTTTTTGTAGTTATCTTGTTTATAGATTATTTCGTAATCATATTCTTCTAAAAGTAAGCGCCATCTTACTAATCAAGAGCCAGGGTCTTTAACATTAAAAAGCCATACTAATGGTTTATGGTCAGTAATGATTCTAAACTTTCTGCCATATAAGTAAGGACGGAAGTGTTTTACGGACCAAACAATTGCAAGTAGTTCTTTTTCAGTAGTAGAATAATTACATTCTGCTTTATTGAGTGTTCTACTAGCATAGGCTATGGGTAGATCTTTTGATGGTATACCTTGGGATAAAATACTACCGATTGCGTAATTACTGGCGTCTGTAGTTAAATTAAAAGGTTCTTTAAAGTTTGGATACTGTAGTATTGGCTCTTTACATAATTTATCTTTTAATTCTTCGAAACAGCTCTGTTGTAGGCTTGTCCATATAAAATCTTCATTTTTCTTTAATAATTTAGTTAATGGTTGAGTTATTTTACTAAAATTTTCAATGAATCTTCTGTGGTACCCGCTAGTCCTAAAAAACTCTTAATATCATTCGGATTTTTAGGTATAGGAAATTTTTTACAGCTTCTACTTTCTTTGGTCTGGCTTAACGCCATTTTGCGTTATCAAATGACCTAAGTACATCACTTCCTTTTTTAAAAATTCGCACTTACTAGGTTGCAATTTTAAATTATGTTCAGATAATTTCTTAAATACTTCGATAAGTTTAATATTATGGTCTTGTAATGAGCATCCATACACAACGATATCATCAAGATACACGAAGCATTTCAGGCCTTGCATACCAGTCAATACATTATTCATTAAACGTTGAAACGTTGCTGGTGCATTTTTCAAACCAAAATGCATACGATTGAATTTGTAATGTCCTAAGGGTGCACTGAATGCGGTTTCAATTTTATCTTTAGGATCCATTTTAATTTGATGAAAAACCGATGACAAATCTAACGTTGTGCAATACATGCTATGCCCTAACTGATCTAAGATATCATTTATTTGAGGTAAAGGGTAAACATCACCAATACTTACATCATTTAATTTCCTATAATCTATGACGAGTCTCCATTTCTTTTTTCCTGACGCGTCTAACTTTTTGGGAACAATCCACACCGGAGAATTCCACGGGCTTTTCGATGGTTCAATTATATTACTTTCAACTAACTCTTTTATTTGTTTATCAATTTTCACTAACTCATTTGTCGTATTTAAACAAGCAGTTATCGCCTTTGACCCTTGAACTTTAACTATACTCGGACTCAAATATACTCCGTTTCTTATCACTTTTGACTCTGATATAATTCCTTCTTTTAATTCACATTTATTATATTAATCGAAATAATTTTTTCACATCTTGGCTCAATTATAATATAATCTTTATTACTTATCTCATTTTTATTTATCTCGTTATCACTTGTTTTATTTTTTTCGTTATACTTTTCTTCCTTATTTTGACCATAGTTTAATTCATAACTCTCATTATCTTTCATTTTTTCATAACGTTCACATTTATTACTGTTTTTCTTTATTTATATCAATATGCTTTTTCTCTCTTATTTCCGATTCTACATATTTTGGTACATTCTCCTTTTTACTATAATTTATTATATAATCATCCATAAAATCACAATTTTCTTCACTATAACTCTTATTTTCATTCAAAGCTCTACTCTGACTCGGAATGTTCAACGTTGGAAAAATTATTTTATCTAAATCGCTTTCATAATCAATACTTATTTTAGTTCCTACTAACTCTATATAATTTTGTTGAAAATCTATAATTGCGTTTGTTTGCTGTAGGAAGTCACTACCAATTACACCGTCACACTTAATAGGGAAGTTATCGGGAACAACAGAAAGTGTATGATAAACTTTTTTTTCGCCTATGGTGAATGTTAACTGTGTAGTTCCTATTGTTTCAGTAGGTATTCAAAATGTCCCTGAGGAACAGTAAAAGCCGTTTTAGGAGATAAAGATTCTCCTTTTAATCATTTTAATTTGATGAAACCCTGAAGATAAATCTAAGGTCGTAAAGTATATCGAGTGTCCTAACTGGTCTAATATCTCTGTTATTTGAGGCAAAGGGTAAGAATCTCCGATGCTGACCTCATTAAGCTTCCTATTTATCAACGACAACTCTCCATTTTCTTTGTCCTGATGAATCTAGTTTTTTGGGAACTACCCATATAGGCGAGTTCCAAGGACTAATAGACGGTTTAATAAAATTATCCTGAAGCATTTTATTGATTTGATTGTTGACTTCTTCCTTTAATGCTTCCGGATACCTATAACTTTTTGTGTTTATAGGTGCTTCCTTTTTTGTATGAATTTCATGCATCACCACATCCGTGCAACTGAATTTGTCGCCATCTAAGTAAAATATGTGGTTGTATTCTTACATAACTCTATGATTGACTCATTTTCTTCTTTATTTAAATGTTCAATTCTTAGGCTATTCTCTAATATTTGCAGTCGATTACTTTTATAATTTATATTAATTTTATTATTGGGAATATTTCGTTTAGTATTATCCTCTAGCTTAAATATTTTTTTTTTGACTAAAGTAAATTTATTTCTTCCAACTGTACATGAGGAATAGGGAAAGTGACGTCCTTATCTGTCGAGTTAAGTACAGACGTAATGCCCTTGTTATTATTTAGGTATTGAGATAACACTTGGACATAAAAGTACTCCTGACATTAACTCTATGCGTGGCACTAAACCATAATTACTTTTAATATTATGGTTATTAATAATTTTCATTGGAATTATGCATTCAGTCCTGGCTTTGACTGTTAAACTTGGCTCTAGAATATTCTCATTATCTTGATCTCTTTGGCTTTCTTCATATAATTCATATTCATTATTCGCTAATTTTTAAATTTAGTTATTTATTTTTACTTTTTAGTTGTTGTTCTTCTAATACTGCCATTGAAATTGCGTCCTCCAACGTTTTTGGTTGGAGTGCTTTTATAATTAAATTTAAATCTTTATTTAATCCAGTAATGAAAACACTTAACGCTTGGGATTTTAATAATTCTATACATGCTTGGCGAGCTTCGGGAGTTTGATTAGAAGAATCTAGTGAATTTATTAGTTTTACATAACAATTTTCTACTTTGTTTGCGTATGCCAAAACGTTTTCGTTGTGATCTTGTTTACAACTACTAAGTTCTAATTGCCATTGCCCAATTGTTCGTTTTTCTGTATAAGTATCTAAAAGGTAATTTTTTAAATCTTCCCAAAGTTGAAAATCACGATTTCTTATCATCGATCTAGCGTTATCAGTAATTTTAGTAATTATTATTTTAAGTAAAATTTTCTTTAATTTAGGATTTATAAGACTATTCACAGTGTCGCAATTATCTAAAAATTCATGAATACGTGCCTTACTGCCATCAAATTTTGTTAACATTCTTTCTGCCATTTCTAGACTAATATAACAATTATTCTGAGATGTTGATACATCGGTATTTGTATTGAGTGACATGATTATATTTAGTGCAAAACTTAATAATGATTATTTAACTTTCGCTTTATATGTTCACTTTCTTCAAAAATGTTTGATCCCGAACAGGAAGACTCCTTTATAACGGTGCATAAAATTTGGCGTACTTACAGGATAAGCAGAAGTCCAGTTGACATTTTTTAGTTTCTTCTTGACGCGATGAGCAGGAAACGGCGTAGACGGCTGGTTTACTAATTCCGTCGAGTGTACGTCTCGTTGCTTGCTGATTATGGTGTTGAGAATCGAAGCAGGACTCCGATGAGAATCTCGGCACTCTTATGTGGATTTTCAGGCTTCTTATTTTCCGCGGTAGCTGAACTGACGCGAATGTTTCACCCGGTATTAGTCTCAATTGATAATAAGAGTATCCCACTTCTGACACCAATTTTGTAATGGCCCGAGCGGTGGCGTTGAGTTTAGTGAGTGGGAATCTTACTCTTGAATGAGACACACACAAAGATTCGTCACGAACTTGATTTATTACGTCAACTTGTGGAGGACTATGTACAGAATTTAGACCATCCGAAGATTGGTCGAGTAACTCACAATAATTATATTCTCACAATAACTGTACGAACTGTGATAGATACTGTTTCGATGTTGTAACTTTGTTGACGACCTCCATAGTCGAGTGGATAATACACCGGTTTCAAGGTGTCGCCATCTCTGAGGTCCCGGGTCGAATCCCGGTGGGGGCAGATGTTTGTGTGATGAATGCGAGCATTTGTACCTTAGTCATGGTTGTTGATATATATTTCAATAAAAATTATTTATATATGTATAATATATGTATGTCTATCCGTTACCCTAGATCCATTGCACAAGCCTTATAGAGCTTAGTTTGGGCTAGGTTAATTGGTGTAAGTGTAACACATATTTATTATTTATTTATTTATTTAACTGTTACTATTTCGAAGCCGCGATTGTTACTGACTGGATAGGAGGGTTTCGGATCCTATATTGTGATTCTAATCACTTATTTACATTAGCAAGAGGGATCGAATAATTTTGTCGTTGCCCTGGTTTGGTTACACATTATTACTTAAAAGTAATAATGTGTAAACAATGCTAATGATATTGACGATTTATTATTAGTTAGAAGTAGGTACTAATTAACAGTTAGAAATTGGGTTCAGTTTGTATGAGGGGAAAAGAAAGTACATATACTAAACGATCGGAATAAACATTTAAACAACAACTTAGATCAAATAGTCTCTATATTAGATAAACCAAACACCAAAACCATATCTGAAGAGATATCAGCAGTTGCAATAGAGATCCTTACAAATGTAGTAGATATTATAAGAAAAATATGTTGATTCAATAATTACGAGTATTGTTCAACGAAATTAGGTCCTCATAAGTATTTCACTTAATTTTTTTGTCTTACGACCCAACTAGGAGCTAACTCGAATTCAGTTGCACATAGGGATAAAACGATACCGTTGAAGTACCGAGGTATCGAGTAAATTTTTGAGAAATATAAATTAAAATCATAAAATGTGTTAAAATTAATAATTTTTACTAAAAGAAGTCTGTTTTTGTACCGCTTCCAAATTTTTTTTTTAATATTTGCCTGTTAGGCGACAGCGAAAAATGGATGCATTTAAAAACTTTAATTCAAGGTAAACATTTTCATAATAAATGCTAAAATGAGTAAGTACTCATATTTACTTCTATCAATTCATCCCTAGTTGCACTAGTCAGTTTTTCGAATAAAAAAACAAAATTTTTGTATAAATACATATATTCAGATATGTCTTCAACTTGTCTCATGTAAAACCATAATACATTTATATTACACTATATATATTATATTATATGTATTTTATATTCCAACACTTCCTTTTATCCGACTATCCTAATTGAGTAAACATACATTGCTACTAGCACTGTCTGTATATGCAGTAACAAGCTAAATGAATGCGAAAAACAAAACGCAAAACGTCAGCATCTGCAAATTTCCTATTTGCAACATCAAAGTAAGACCTACCCTGGAAAGTTGCTATTTTAAGCATAACCATAAATCGAATTTCAGAGATCTGGAAGGTAGATAATACATTTTAACGACTCAAAACTGATAGATAGATCTTCATAATTCAACACGAAAAAACTTGCACAATATAACAATACAATAACACACGATTATAGAATCTGATGCTGGAATTAATCAACCAAGTGAGGTAACGACACTATCAACTGAAGATAGCGGCAAAGTCGGTACTAACAACACAAACTATGGCAAACATCGAATATATATGCATCTCTGAAGTTCAAGAAGCAATACTTTTAACATTTAGAAATATACCACTCGACTTTCTAAATACTTCAAAAGAGGAAATAAAAGAACAGAAAAATATTTCAAGACCAAGACTTATGAAGTAAATGTGCATTATTATTATTTGATTGGTTCTTCTACTGTTGTTTGTGTAGAATTGAATTGAATAGCGCAGATTGAAATACACATCACAGAGTTTGGATTAACAACAAAAATAATCACAGTTTGGACCCATTGTGCATCTCCAGAAAATACACTGTAGTTTTTAAGAAGCAACTATTAACTCTGGATGGAAATTATCTCCGACGATGATACGATCACCAACGAAAAACCTGTGTTCCCAGAAAATTGTGAAGAACCGTTTTGGTTTTTGTTTTAAGGAAGAAGGATATGTACAAACTTAGTACTAAGGATCATGATGTTCCTGATTAATAGTTATTATTTTAATTCTGTATTAACGTAGCTTTCTTTATTTGTATTAAAAATATTCATAGCATTTATTGAAGTATTTATCCAAATCTTCTACCTCGAATCTATTCCTTTCCAAATTTCTGTATCATTGTATGAATAAATATATTAATAATTTATCTTTGTGTTTTTTTTAGAAACCTAATTATCACCAGCTTCGTATAATAACTATCAAATAATGTCAATGGCATTAAAGTTATATTTGTACCTACATAGAGTTTATGACTAAATTAGCATATGATTTGTTATATAGAGTTTTAATTGCAAGCGAGCAGACTACCCACCTGTTAATAATTATTACCTACAGTTTGGCAGCCCCCATGAGAACCAAACAGTACGTTGCCAACTTATCACAAATGCTGTTACAGACATCAGTAAATTCATTCCCTTCCAGCCAATTATAGCTAAATGTTTTAAAATGTATAAAACAAAAATGCCAATTTAACAGTCAAAGAAATCAAGGTACCTTGACTCGACTTACGAGGTTACCGCCATATCGCACCTTTAGAATTGAAGTGACCTACTCCAAAATTCTTGTATTTGGTAAATGCTAAATATACGCTAAAAATGTGATTAAAGAGTTGGTCATTTTTTTTTGTTTTTCTATTATAATGCTTTAAGTTGTACGTTAATTATCATATGTTTTATTGTTAATGGTAGTATATGAATTGTTTTCATGATTGTATACTAAACTAGTCTGTATAACTAATTAGAACAAGAATTTTGGATTAGGTCACTTCAATTCTATCGCGCCCGCGGATACGTCGACCCGGGAGGGACCACGCCCCTTCCGTGGTCGGGGGGCGTCGTCGGTGGTGGAGATCGGGGGAGGTATTGTAGCCTCTCCCGAGGAGGGCTCCCCTGTATCAGCAGGGGAGCGGAGGCTGGGGGTTCCCGGATGTCGCTTGGCGTTCCCGGGGGCTCCCTACATGCCTGAGGAAGGCCATCCCTGAGGTTTTTAGTGGGTAGGCCTCCCCCTCACATAACCACCGGCTCGCCACGGCCGGGGTATGCAATTTAAAAGGTCACTTTAATTCTAAAGGTGCGATATGAGATGCTAATACTTCAATTATTGTCCCTATAGTTTTTTCTATGAACGATTTGATAGAGGTCTCGATCGAGGTCACAATCAAGGGCCGGATACGGAAAGCAGTGATTCTCGACCTGGCAAGAATTGGCCAGAGATAGGTCTTTTTGTAGTCGTATAAGCGTTGCTAGATGGAATCTGAATATTCAATGTAATATTTTAGCAGTAGATAATAGGTAAAATCAGTAAATTACTACATGAGAATATTTAATTTCAGCTTAAACACAACCTAAAATATTGCAGACGTGTAAAAACATACATACAATCAAAAATCTTATCTCCAATTAGAGATATAGTCAATTCAAACCAAACCGCCAAACCACGAGCAAGCGACGCATAGAGACTAGCATATTAACACTATAGATAAATAATACAGTCAATTAACTCAACTTAATGAAGGATGTATTGACCAAACGACCCGAAAGTGCGAATCAATATGACTAAATAAAGCGGTTAGGATCAGATAGATTTACTTCTAAATCTGTAGGTTTGACGCCACTGTAACAAGCACCGTTAGTTGTCTTGCTCGGCTGCTGGCGACACGTATCTTATACTATATAAATTTAAATTTTAGAAAACAATTTGAATAAATCTATTGGTAATAATAATATTATATATTTTACCCAAAATTATTGTTACATAATTACATTATTATATGTTTATAAAGCTGGACTGAACGTGACTTGTTACGCATCCACTAAAAATTTTGATACTATTTGATGTATTACATTTGGTGTTTAATACTGTAAACGTCCAGAATATAAAGGAAAATTACTAACAAAATGCACACAAACTGAGAATAAAAAATACCATACAATTGCATTTTCACATATATAAAGTATGATGATGGTTATAAGGAGGGTTATATCAGCCAGTAAGTATATATGACTAGGTTTGTTAGTTTTGTAAAATACATATAGTAGCCTGATTTACGAAAGTAATTTTCTTTATATTATTGTGTTTGTTTGAGGGTACCTACTAAGGGAAAAATAGCTAAAAAATCACAATATTTATTTTACATATTTATTTAGAAAAAAAACAGGTACCTATCAATTTTGTTACTTCAGGCATTAAGACCATAAAGAAATCAGTTTTTTTTTCATTTTATTTCATCAGAGAACATTGTTTTTTTTATTATCGCATAAGACACTTTACACTTTTTACAGAACCAAGAGGTAAGTTTCCTACCCTTATTTCTAGAATCCATAAATATTTTTTCATGACCAATACAATCGCAACGCACGTCAGTTGAGGGTAGTACTTGTACACCTGTCCAGGATCTTTTAGAAGGTACTGCAATATTGTCTTGTCGACTGTTGGTACTGGGTCTTCCCTTTTTTTTAATTTCGTTGGAAAGAATATTACACAACAATAAAATACGTACAGCCAATACGTATAAAAAACTAATAGTAATGTGATCATTCAGTTTAAAAGGATAGGAAGTGATACTTTGTGCAATTTTGCTTAAATGCCTGCACAATCAAATACTAAATCGTGTAAGTCTCTCATTATCACCAACAGAAGCCGGATATAACATTTTAATCGTCACTCATTATCAAGCCAATGCGAACACAATTAGTTTTAACAGTCTGACAAAAGCAATCCCATTGATTCAAAAAAAAATTGAAATAGAGTTATAACTATGGTATCAAAAGCTGTGGTAAGATCAATAAGCTTATGCGAAATTTATTAATGTTCAAGGATTTGGAGGTTGCGAAATCACGTAAAATTATTTTCAGAACCACACATAAATATTAAAAAAAACAATACGAAAGAAATTGTAATCACAAACTGCTTATTTATACATTTTCTTTTCAGCACTCCGGTGACAAGAGAAGCTACAATAAGAAAGAAAGAGAAATAAATATACTTTTTGGTGAAACTAACTAAATTACACTAAAAATGGTGTTGGCAAAACTCTTATACCTGTTCCGGTCTAACTCCCATCCGTACTGCGTGTTCCGTGCGATAAGAAACTTCATTCCAAAAACAACATACCTAATAATATGAAAAAAGTCTTCTGCGATTCGAACTATTTACACGTAATATAAATATATAAAATAGAAATTGACACAACAGCACCGAGAAATGTACGGTACATAATCAATACCGTCTTTACCATAAGGGCACACGGGGCCCGTGCCCAGGGGGCACCCATTCTCAGGGGACCGAAAGACCTACAATTTTTCTCACAAATTTATTCTCAAAACATTTTAGTCGGACACAATAGGCATTACCATTTTTAGCAAATTAGTAACTTTATAGGAAGATATTTACGTGGGCATATACTACGCCATTATATCAACGAAGCCAGACGGTCCAAGAAGGCTCATTTCTATCTGCAAGCTGAGGCCGAGACACCTATGGATTTGTAGTTCTCATTTCCAACAACTACAACGCTAGTGTCGACATTGCTTAATCAGTAACGTTAATTTAGTGCAGTATTCCAACCGCGAGATGGCGCGAACATCACAAACATATTTTAAAAATGTTAATATAATTCACGTTTTGTACTTTCCAAAAGAGCTTCTAATTCTTGTGTGCCCAAGGGCTTTGTTGGGAAATCTCGCGGCATATGCGAGTCAGACTCGCGGTTAACCGAATTTTTATAATGAGGCGTCTAGGAAACAATAAAATTGCGGCATTAACGTTATGTGTCACCGACAAATGGAAAAGAGCAAATGTTATACTATACCTCGTTAAGTTCTTCTCTTTCAAATGGCATCATAAACGTAGTTCTTGTAGTTTCTCTCTCTCTCACATCTATAGTGACGAACGTCTCACGGCTTGCCCTTGGCTTCGTGTACAAATAGGCACTACTAACAATCTAGTGTAAAGTAGCAATTTACTTTATACTGTACTAGCTGACCCGTACCCACTTCGTTGGGCATAATATATTACTATTCCTCGAAGCGAGCACGAACGCGAATCGAATTAAACCCGAAGCCATCGCGCGCCGTCCGCTGCTTTGGCCTCGATGAGTTTACTTATTTTCATAAAGATTCATAATTGTTGGTAATATATGACTAACAAATATGACCTAATGATTTAAATTATTTTATTAATCTTAAAAATTAAATTACCTATACTAATATTTAAAAAAAACTACTTTATGTAACTTAAATATAAAAGTTAGACATATGCTGTCGTTGACTTTTTTGTATACATTTTCAAGCTCCACATTTTTTCTCTAGAACTCAAAAATATATCTTTCATAGTGAAGGCAGCGTTCGTAAAAAACGCTTTCATTCGTGTTTTTTCCCGGATTCATTTTGCCAACGGACTACCGGTTTTTTTTTTTATATAACCTATGACACTCAGCAATAATGTGGCTTTCTATTGGAGAAAGAATTTATAAATCGGTTCAGTAGATCCCGAGATTATCCCTTACAATTTAACAAATATACAAACACACAAACTTTACTTCTTTATAAAATTAGTATAGCCTAATAACATATCAATGGAAAGTACTTTCTACTTTATTTCATTTACAAATGAGTTTTTTGTTCATGGATATTAAGTTTTACTGCAAATTTGTTTCAATTGACTAACGTTGCATTCCAATTGATGATGATGATGATGATCGCGATGTCAGTGATTTAAACGTAGTTTCGAATCACCTTCGCTTCTTGGCACTACCATCTTGATGTGGTCGATGACATCATTAATAAGGCCACGAAAAACAACTTGCTTGTCAAACATATAGAAAGATGCAATTAATTGGTGTTATTGCGACTTTTACCTTTTTTTTTTTTTTTTTTTTGAGGAGGGGAAATGCGACCTTGTTCACCATGACACCGCGCTGGCAAGACGCGGCCGTGTGTGGGGCTCTCCGGTCAAGAGGACCGGCCTACCCACTAAAACCCCCCCCAGTTCTCTCGGCCCATACGGGGCACATGGCGGGGTGCGCTCTCGCGATTCGACCGCCATGTGTTGCGTCTTTTACCTATTGTCCAAACTTAAGTCCAAGTAACCTAACTAGAATACAAACGATACAAATACAGAAATAAAACTTTAAACACCATTTCGCAAATCATTTTTATTGTTCGGTTTTTACCTACGTACATTATACAACTCTTCGTAAATGGCACAGAAAAGAAGCAATAAAAAATGTATATTAAATATGAAAATAAATTATGAAATTTTTTTTCGTTATCCATTCATAAATTAGAAAGTATTAAATTCGTTGGCAAGGCAAGATTCACCTACTAATCTTCATCTAGATAGATCTTTAAAATTAAAAACAATCACAGTGTGTTAAAATTAATAGAAACAAAAACTTATTGTCTAAAATAAATTAGAAACAAGAAACATTATGACATGGTTGATATGTTATTTTGGGTACGATTCGAGATATTGTCATACCACCTCAAATATAAAAAAAGATAGTGCAATCTCGAGTGTAAGTTTTACAGTTGATTGTCTTATATTTTTAATATATCTCTGACTTTACAAAATTAGCAGACTGATTCTAGCTTATCAATATTTTTTATCCATAATTATCTTTATTTATACCTTTTTTGATTATGGCAACAGTGACTCAAATGTCAAACGGAAAGTGACACCCCAAACGAAAAATATCCTAAATTTACTCAGACAGTTAATTTTCGTACAAACAGCTCATGACATAAAGCTTACACTCGAATGGCATGTTAAACGATCAGACTACAGACCACTAACAAAGATACAAAAGTCTACATCACACGTACAAAATCACTGGTGACTTACTAAATTTTATATTTAAATCTACTAAAGTATCCTCAAGACCTATTTATAATAATAACATTCTCCTATATTTTTACGCAAGTCTTTTGGTAGAATTGGTCTCCTCCATAAATCTAATGCGTATAATAGAGAAAACATTGTATAATAAATTGTTAAATATTACAATTATTTCAATGGTATACTTATAATTATTATAAATTGAAACTTAAGGCAATACATTAAAACATTGGAAAAAGATTGACAATTTATATCCGTCAAATAGATCGAAGGGAATTTTAATTTTTGGTATCTCCCTGATAAGAAAACTTAAGTGGGGTTTATTTACGACCCAAGTACAACTATTTTAAAGATAACGTAGAAGAATAACTTCTCACGTACTATAAGTTTATTCGATAAATTACATACAACACTCGTGCTACAGTTTCGATTCAAATATTTCGAATTCATAAAATGTCCATACAAAATTTATAATAACACCACAAAACTACAAATATTTATCATTCTTGAACACGCCATTAATCCGTCGAACAGAAAAAATAGATTATCCCTAAAATTGGGACATATCTGGAAGCAAACGTATATCTGCCGTAAAGTTTACTACATAAATAAATAAAAAAAAAACTTTAACATGATTCATAATTCTTGTATCATTAATATATCATGCTAGAAATAAATTATTTATACATAATTTTGATAAATCAGTATATTAACAGTATATAATAATATTATGTAAGAAAATTAGAATTGTTGTCAGAAAAATTTAAGGTGTTCTCAAAATTCATACTTTTCACTTGATAAACGATATGCAACTCTGAATACATTGTTCATTATATATTATATGATGGTTACGTATTTTATTCAAAACTGTATACAATTGCTGTTACTTATGAATGCTTAACATTCATACGGTTTTAATAATCCTTACATGAACTAAAATAAACCTTATGTAGATGAAATACAGTCGCCTGTGATATGGGAGCGTTCAAGTATTACGTAACGCAATTGGGGGGGGGGGGGGTCTCGTAAAACGTTACGATGCGTTATAGGCACAGGAGGGGGTCTTGCTTACTTGCTTAGGGAATTAAAACTAACAAATTGGCAACCCTTTTCGTTTACGTTTTACGGGGAATCCCTCGTTTGTATTAGTCTTGTCGTCATTTTTTATTTGGTCACGCAAGTTGTTTAACGTTACAGTGCGTTACAAAGGGGAGGGGGAGAGGGGGGGTCATATATCTTCAAAAATTGCATTACGTAATACTTGAACGCTACCTATGTAGTCGACTGAACGTTATCGCAACACTACAACAGTCTTATTGTTGATAATTGAACTGGTGACGCGTGGTAAGTAGGATTTGTCAGTCGGTGCCACTCTCCGATGGCGCCTTGGTCAAGCCTTGCACATACGCAGATTGTATTGATTCACAGACGAACTTGTATTGACTCTGTGGAGGAACATACCAAACTTATGGGAGAAGCCTGAAGATAATCTTTATTATACTTTATTTATATTTTTATCTAAATTGCTAGGTCACCCTCCTTGTTATCGCATCCCATTCTTGTCAGTTCTATTCCAATTCCTTTACCGTTCACGCTGCAAGGTTGTGGAACTTTTGAGCGCCGCGTCAGAGAGCACTATTTAAATTCCTGTTTCTAGCAATTGACATTGATAGTTTATGTACCTACATAATATAAAATATGTATATATTATTATAACCTTATAATTATATGTATATGTGTATGTATGTATGTGTATATGTTTATAAATATATATGTAGATTTGATTACTATAATAGTTGTAGTTTTTATTGTACCCAAATGTTGCATCATTATATTGTTTCCTATCGCAGGTCTGCTGATAGAAATTTCTTTAGAAATAAGCAGAACCTATGTCCCTGATTCACATTGTTTTTCTATACGTTGATATGTTGTGTACATAAATAAATAAATAATCAATGCTTGAATGCTTTGGCTTAATAGTGGAAAAACCAATCAGTTCAAAACTAAGAAAATCTTTTAAATTTTCTAGTGAATTTCTCAGCCAGCTTGGAAAATAGTTTCCACCTGCCTATATATGTCATCACAAGAACAGTCTTTCTAGCATTGTTAGAGGAATTCTAACTCCTTAGTCAGATTCTCCAACAAGGTAAAATATCCAATTCCTAAGTAATGAAAAAGTACAGGTATATTTTTTTGTCGTAGAAGAGATCAATCTATTCAATATACGCAATTTAAATTGTCGAATTCAACCACATTTTCCATAATAATACAATAAAATTTTAATAAAAGAAACGGCTGAATGACTATGTTTCTTTTGTCTAAATGAAAAAAGTATTAACTCATTGCATTCTATAAGGACATATACCGTTAAAAGATTACCCTCGTACTATATACAATGACTAGAATGACTGTCTTCACAGCTACCATTAACGGAATTATAATGCTCCCGATAAAACGTAGACCAAATTATTCATAACTTTCTAATCATGTCAGTCGATGGTCGTTATGTACTAGCAACCAATTCCAATAGGTCGAATTATAGCTATCATTGTATCTAAAAGACAGGGGCCGAAACAAATTTACAGTCCAAAATATCTGATTCTGCTGACCCAAATTTTTAAAATAACTGACATTATCTGACCATTTCCACAGATTTTTTTTGTAGGTGTAAGGTATAAAAATAATAAATACTATTAAATAATTGGCCTCCACCGTCTCAACATTGGGTATGGGACACTTGCAAGATGCAATTGAGAAACAGACAAGTTTACATTTCTCTTTATGTTTTTGAGTTGATGCATGTCGCTCAATAGCTTCGTAACTATATCATGAAGCATCAATATTATGCTGCTTATGCCCACAAAATAATAGAGCATCATTGGTGGTTGCCCTCAAATCATCACTGGGCAAGTGAGCACTAATGATTACAATTTTAATAATTCAACCACCAATTATCAGATTGAACTAGGAAAACATGTAAAAGTCATGCATAGAATCGAAGGCAATTTTTATCAAAATCAACAAGATTAAAAGAAAAATAGATCCCTTCACAATATCATGATGCATCAATATTATGGTGGTTATGTCTACATCATAATAATCAAAGCAATGTGCGCACTTGGGCGTGCATTATGTTCACACTAAAAGAAAACGACAGCTAGTCAATGATTCATAAAAAAAAAAACAGTTCGTCAAAAAATCTGACAAAACTGACCATTTTCCAAAAAGACCAATGCCCAAAAATCTGACTTTGTCTGATTTATCTGATTAGTTTCGGACTCTGAAAAGAGAATATGTTGAAACAATTTAAGGCATGTCATGAAGGGTGGCAATATCTAAACATTATGCTAATTTGACATTAAGTTTTTTTTTTTTAAATTCTAGCCTGTTGTAAAAATCACAAATTAAATTGCTCTACTTACCGCGTTTTGTATACACATGGGTCGTTGGGTGCGCATTGCTCGTACCAGATCCAAGGGATACAAGGGCTGTCTCCGAGCCACCAGTTCTAAGGCTGTCTCCGCTAGTATCAAGGCTCCGGTACGACCGACGCCTGCTGAGCAG
Source organism: Scirpophaga incertulas (assembly GCA_036419045.1). Classification (NCBI taxonomy): domain Eukaryota; kingdom Metazoa; phylum Arthropoda; class Insecta; order Lepidoptera; family Crambidae; genus Scirpophaga; species Scirpophaga incertulas. The sequence continues at coordinate 7,726,909 of CM071641.1, forward strand.
TGTACTATCATTGGTGGATCTAAAAGTTTCTCTTCCTCCGCTTCGGGTTCTTGCACTACCGTTGGGATCACTGTTAAATAAAAAATAAATAATAATATAATTATAAAATCAATAATATAAATCTATTGAATTCCCATTCAAATAACAAGGTTATATCAATATGGATGGATAAGATAAGGAATGAGTATATAAGAGGAAGCCTGAAAGTAGCGCCAGTGGTAGAAAAAGTGAGAGGAAGTAGATATGCATGGTTTGGACATGTGATGCGGAGGGATGAAAGTCATGTCACAAAACGAATGTTGAATATGAAAGTGGAGGGATACACGGGCAGAGGAAGGCCGAATAAAAGATGGATCGATTGTATGAACAATTATATAAGGATGAAAGGAGTAAGCATGGAAATGACGGCTGATAGAGGAACCGTTTAAGATGATCACGCTTAATACGATTTCTAGCATAAGGGGGCGTTCAAGTATTATGTAACACAATTTGCGGGTGCCCCCCCCCCCGCACGAGAACCCCCGGTCTCGTAAAATGTTACGATGCGTTATAGGGTCTTTCTTACAACACGCTACGCAACATTATTTCTTTTTTAAATAAAAAAATAGGAAATTAAAGCTCCCAAATTGGCAACCCTTTTCGTTTATATTTCACGGCGAATCCCTAGATTGTATTGTACGTCATTTAATATTGTTTTCGTTGTCAGTATTCGTTAGTGTTTATGCAGAAGCACATTGCTGTAGTGGGTGTTATTAAAGAGGGTTCATAGTGTTCATACTGTAATGTCCTCAAAAGAGGGAATTTAAGGTAAAAATGATCACTTGAGTGTTACGTAACGTTTACGGTTTTTTACAGAAAAACGTTACGGTGCGTTACAAAGGGGAGAGGGGAGTCAAAAATCTTCAAAAATGCGTTACGTAATACTTGAACGCTCCCTAATACGCCACTTTACACCAGTCCCTACAACTTAAAATATATTTTCATACATTTCTTAACGCTTAATACGATTCGTCATCCCGTTTAATACACGCCGAGCGCTCCGAGCGAAATGCTTGCCATTTGCCGACCGTCATTTGTTTTGACATGTTGTGTCGCGCGCGCGCTCCGATTGTTTTCTAATTTTTAATTTCGAAACAAGTGCATCATTTGTTGTTACAATATGACTACAATTAAGCGAAAGGCATTGTCACTTAAAAAAAAAAAGAGATATTGAATGTTTTCGATAAAAAGTCGCAAACAACAAATCAAACCCAGTTAGCTGTTGAGCTTCACTTACCAGTTTTTACGTTACGCACCATTTTAAAGAAGAGAGAAGAAATTAAAGAAAAATACAGATTGGAAGGTATGCAAAAGCAAAAGTTAGGAAAGTTTGATAAATTTGAAAAAGTTTTAGTGGAATGGCTTCATCAAGCACGAGCTTTAAAACTGCCCATAAGTGGCCCCATACATATGCGATAAAGCGCATAAAATTGTTGAAGGCTTTTAAAAATCGCAACGGCATTATAATTGTATAATTACAAAATTAGAACATACATAATAATAAGTAGTACGTTTTTTTTTTATTTGCCCTACCCCGCATAGTACGCTTTCTCGCTTAAGACGCGTTTTTGGTAAGGTCCCTGAGAAATCGTCTTAAGCGGGTTTTACTGTAATTCAATTAATAGTATCAAAATCAAAAATTTATTCTTCAAATAGGATTTTACAATCACTTTTGAATGTCAAAGATTGGTTCACAAGTGTACGGCGGGAGACCTTATACTGGAAAGAACCAGCAAGGGCAATTTTTTTTCTCCCTGTATCATTACAGAGTCGTCAGTTGGAAGCCGGCTTTAGATATACAGTCTAAACCCAACCTGTATATTTGTTAGTTGTTTTAATTTGTATCGAACAAATTAAAACAACTAAAAAATATATATTTCCGTCACAAGAGTCATATCGCATTAAACAAATCTGATATGTATATGTCCGGTACAAAACAAAAATATCATTTATTAAAGAATCACTAAAATTATATATCGCAAAATTTACATTGAAGCATGTTTAATTATTCAGGAAATTAAATATCGAAAAATTACATCCAAGCATTTTTCTCATTCAAGAAATCATCGAACTTTTTTCATTAGAGTATTTTTAATAATTATGTGCTTTAAATTTATGAAACGGTAAAGCAGTAATATTTTCTGGAAGTGTGTTATAAAAAGTTACACATTTCCCTAAGAACGAACCTCTAGTTTTTTGAAGCCTGTATGTTGGAGCAGCAAGCTTATTTTTATTTCTCGTGTTTAAATGATGAATTTGAAAATTTGTATTAAATGTATTGTAGTTCTTATAAACATATATTAAATTTTCATAAATATATTGACACGCTAATGTCATTATATTTATTTCCTTAAATAAATCTCTGAGTGATTCTCTTTTTTTATATTATAGATAGCGCGAATTGCTCTTTTTTGGAGCACGAAAATACTTTCAATATTCGCCGCAGATCCCCACAATAGTATGCCATACATCATGATACTATGAACATAACTGAAATAGACTAATCTTGCCGTTTTAACGTTAGTCAGTTGTACTTTATATATAACAAATGAAGCAGAACTAAGTCTGCTTGCCAAGGTCTCAATATGGGGATCCCATTGCAATCGAGAGTCCAGTGTAATACCCAAAAATTTAGTACTGTCAGTGAATTCTACAGTTTCATAATTCATTTTCACAATTTTTGTTTACTGTTCTTACATTAGGCAATGAAAATTTAACACATTTAATTTTAGTTTTACATATTGAAATCATTGCAGGGGATTTTTGAGTATGTCACAGCCAACTGGTTAAAATAGCCGTTCAATCAAACAGCCCTTTGACTGAACAACGTCATTCAATCACATAGCTATACGTCTCGTCTAGCCGACATGTTGATTGCAACGTTCAACATTACAGCTAGACGACGCTCAGCCAACTGGTTAAATGGCAAATTAACTAAGGTGACTATTAATTTAGTACTTAATTTGAGAGAATAGAAGACTTTTTGTAATTTCTTGGGCTTGACTTTAAGAGGTGACCAAAAGTTTGATGAAATAAGTAAAAATGAAAAACAAATTATTAATCATAATCACGTAATTTCTCCTCAAATATTTTTTTAAATTTTGATTCACTCGTATCACTCGTAAGTGACCTCATGATATCTGTGTCTTTAATAACACGTGTAACGTATATTTACTACTTACTTTCCGAAAAATATCTTGAAACAATCACAAACCACGGCTAGTTGACGCCATATTGAAAACAAAACGCACCTATCGCTGCGGTGATGAGAGCTGAACTAATTAAATTAGACGGCGGCTTTTGAATCAGCTGTAGTGTTGCGTTTTGAGCGACTCACATATTTAATTAATAACCTAGACGTATGGTTAAATGGCGTTGTTCAGTCAAAGGGCTAGCTGTTTGGTTGAACGGCTATTTTAACCAGTTGGCAGCGACAAGTATACTAGCCAGAATCACACTAATGCCAGTTTTATTTTTATATAATTTTACTTTTAAACGAATGCTTGCATTATTACACTATACTTCAGAATACTGATCAATATTCATTTATTATACTCTGAAAGCTCTACTTACCCGCTCGATGATTTCTAAGCTCGGAGCAAAGCTGCGTGAATCTAATGAAAGCAGTGGAATCTTCTGGAACACCGTGATCGGGCCACGCTGTATACTGAAGTTGCGTCACTGTCCGTGTGCCGCCATTGCTGTCCTGTGTGGGGAATTTTATTACTGACTGATTGTTACATAACCATATTGACTACGGAATGACACTCAATACAGTACAAGGATTAATTATTAGTAGTAATGGTCGTTATTTCAATAACAGATAATATAATGAATTATTGTCCCGTAACGAATAACCCATTATTTAACAACGGCTTATGCTGTTATCCTGCTGTTGCTGTTGACAAAAGAATCGCCTAGTCGCATTGTTATTGTTGCCACTTGAACCGTTGTGTAGGCGTGGGCGCTCGCTCTGTTGCCCGACTGCTTATTCTATAATATTAACCTTTCTCACAAGGAAATAAAGTTCCTATTTGTTTATTTCTTATAGTAATTTTACTAATACCAAATTCACAATTTTGTACCTTCGCGCGTATGGCAATTAGACTCATTTTGATTTACAGTGTGATTTGAAATAACAATTAGGTTGCTGTTGCTGGCTTGCTGGTGCCTAAGCTGTTGTCATTTTTTTAGTTACGCATTATTTGCAGTTGTGTGATCGTTGCAATAATTAGTGTTGTGAACATTTGAAGTAACTAATAAATAATTAGAGTAGATATTGTAAATAAATGGAAATGGAAGAATATTGCATGTAAATAATGTAAATATTGAATGTAAATAACAAATTGTGTACAGATCAATGAACTTAAATACACCAGAATATTATATTGATGAGTTTTAAGTTATTTAAATTATTGCCTAATATTATGACAGTCCTAAGCCAGAAAAAGTATGAAGGAAAGTTCATTGTTAAGAATAACTAGCTATAATAACAATAACAATCGTACTCAACAACATTTGTCAAAACAGCAATATAACAGGATAACAGACAACAGTTTACAATAACAGTTATAGGAAAATAACACAATAGTGTTATTCGTTCATACAAATCAGTCGTTATTGCCATTACTAATTATTAGTTTTGTTATGGTAATAATAAAAACTATTACTATGACAAAAGAGTTTAACCTTTGTTATTGCTCGCGTACCGCCACTGTGATCGTGTGTGGGATATTTTTTTGTCTTTGATGTATAGCTTTTCATACTGCACTCACAGTAACCAATGACAGCTCGGTCAATAGGGTAGACGACTACAACTGATTATGGCCGTTTTTATACTATAATTATCTGATTTGAGCAATTTATATCTTATGAAAGTATGTCAATATAGATATTTCAGTTTAATTATTAATTTATATTGTTTTTAGATTTCTAAAAAAATGAGCAATTATTATTTACGTAATTTTAATGAAACGAACACATTTCTAACATTCTCACATTAAACGTACCCTTTTATTATATATAAAGTATACCTATAAATGTACAAATAACAAAGTTATTTTAAAATTTGTTTATACGCTCATACAAATTAGGCGAGTTTACTGAGTTATGACGTCACGATTGCAGTGTTTTTAGTATGGAGCGTTTTTGAGCGGTTCGCGACAGCGCAATAAAGGCTTCGCTCAAAAACTACTGCACAGATTTTCATGCGGTTTTCATCAATGGATAGAGTGATTCGTGAGCAAGATTTTGCGGTATTTTTTATCTCGGAAAAACGGATAGTCCCACGGAAAGCGCGATAAAACCTTCGCGCCATAAACCGATTTCCGCGCATATGTAGCCGTGGGCAAAAGCTATGACCCTTAACCCTCTACAGACCCAATCCAGAAATCCACGCGGGCGAAGCCGCGGGCAGAAAGCTAGTAGAAAAGTATATAGTTTCAAAATTATCAGTTTATTCATTTTAAAATCAACAGAAAGCGCATTTTGAAATCTGTTTTATATGTAACTCATTATGAGCTTGTGTGTACACTGCTGCCGGTTTGCATAAATAATTCCAAATCATATATCTAGAATAAAACAATATCTAAATATCTACCTTTAGACTCATATCTCTTCGTATAAAATGTCCATGGTTTTGTTCGCTCGTTGTTAACACTTGCAAAGATTCGGTGGCTTGTAACGGAGGTGCACCAATCTTAGGCCAATACTGATGGCACTTTGCTCTACCCCGTTCACATAGAACTGTTAACATTACTACCAAACTGCTTTCACTTTCCCAAACCATTTGCCAAAAATCTCCTACTGTAGATGCTAACGGCCCTGTAATATATATTCCCACGCTAAAAATATAGACTAGACAGTTAATAGTTATTTATGCAACTGTTGTATAATCAGGGGTATTAAATCACGAATGTGGGTTTATCACACGAGGCGTAACCGAGTGTGATAATAGTATCACATGATTGTTTTAATACCTAATTATAACAGTTGCATACAAGACTTTATCTACAATCATGATGTGAATCCTCCATAAAAGATTCTCATACCATAGGGTGTTGTACAGTGTTGTAAGAACTATGTAAATTCAAGAAAAGTCTAATTGCGAAGCATATAAAATAAACAAACCTTAATAAGTAAAAGACTTATTTATTAAAGTTAGAATCACTCATTTTTGTAAACAACGCACACAGTAATTGTTTGTTTGCGATTTCCAATATTCGAGTGAAAAAATTGCGGGAAATGACACGATAAGACGAGAATCCGAAATTACGAATTAGTCTACAATTTGTTGTTCTTTTTTCAAAATTTTTGCGATCTGGTGGTGAAAATGTCATTGCATGAGAATGTTCTTTTTTTGAAATTCATAATATCACGCGTTTGGATGATATAATGATCATAATATCATTGAGTGTTGTTATGTTGGCAATAAGCTAATTGTTATAGGTTCTTTTATAGAGGATTAATAGCATGATAGAAGATAAATGCAATTTATTCTGTATCACAATATGACATAATTGAAATTACCTTGCGTGGCGATGTACGTCAAAACCAAATCAGAATTAGGTATTTCCATGTTAATGTAAGATGCGTTAATGTAGTCACCAGTTGGATTGTTTTTTAAAATGACTCTGGTCGAATCATCTGAAATGGAGAGATTCTTAAAGCCTTCATTTTATTTTTATGATATGAGCCGCTTATTTTGAAAGTGGCCTAACTCCATTTATCTTCAAATCGAGATATTGAAAGTTTAGCGTTTCAATGAATTTAAAAATATACGTATAAGATACTAAGGAGTCATACTGCTTAAGCGTATCTAAGGATGTTAAATTTAAAGTTCCTGTTAAAATAGTGGCAATTATTAAGTAAATAACGTGCGTTTTCTGATCAAGAATGGAGTTGGGCCACTTTCAAAATTAACAGCCAGATTCATTACAAAAATTTGAAGGTGCCCAAGTCCATTCAACATAATTTAAGATGTTTCAAATTGAAAAAAAAAAGAATACGGAATTTGTTTTGCATATGTTGAAAACACTTCGGAAACATAATTTATACGATTCAAAACATTTTTTAATTACAGAACATGGAAAATTACAAACATAAATGTAATTCAAAACAATTTACTATTCATCTGCATTTTGTGCGTGTGAAAGGGATTTGAAAAATCATGATGTTCTGGTGTCGTAATAAATCATGTCCTTAAATTTTGCTGTTGTAACTTGCCTAATATTTTTATGCAATGGTGCCAATACAATATTTTCGAACCTTTTTGGTCTACCCTGACGTGGTAATAAATTTTAACTCTTTTTCTTTTTTTTTTTAAATTATTAATTACTATTTGTTCTTCACTATCTGAACTAAGTGGTCTTATTCTGTTCTTCCTCATGGGTGAAATAATTTCTATAATTTAATATAAAATTTTAAGTTTTATATTAATTAAACGTACAGGTTAATGAACTAACGCAATTGTCCCAAAAATAAGGTTAACTTGTAAATATTACTTCATTGAAATTACCTTCATCACTGCTTTCGTACATTATCAATAGTAAATATCTTGATGTAACTATAAATGGAACTATAAATTATAAATGGGCACTTTCAAACTACACGGCTCAGTTATTCAATTAATTCGGAAAACTTATGTGTAAAAAATGTATCGTATTTTCTCTGAATATAACAAATCTGAAGTGCTTCACTGATAAATAACATGAAGTTGTACATGTAACTATGGCAACCGTGAAGAAATTGAATAACGGGGTTAGGTCACTTTCAAAATAAACGGATCATATATAGATTGCGTTTACTATTGCATTACTTGTTACAATCAAATAGACTGCCCACCTGCTAGTAACTGTTCACATTCGCATAAAATGTAAATGGCTGTTGTCAAATTAGCATTAACCATTATTATAACACAATGTCTACACTTAAAATAAATAATAACTAATTACAAGTTCACAATATTTATAAAGATATCTTATCGAGCCAATGAATTGCTAGTCGGATGATAGGTGTACACGTGTACGTATAGGCCCTGCATGTTAATTCTTAACACTTTACTTGTTGTATAATGTATTTATATTAAATGTTTTGCTGTGCTATGTTGTCAATATTCTGTATCTATCTTAGTTCTGTATTATCTTATTATTATATTTGGAACTATTTGCCTCTTCATTCATGCAAGTTAGTCAATTTTATTTGGACACATACTAATAACAAAAAACAGAGTATATGTTGCCGAGTTGAGACTTCATATCCATACTAATATTATAAATGCGAAAGTAACTCTGTCTGTCTGTCTGTTCCGATTTCACGCCAAAACTACTGAACCGATTCAAATGAAATTTGGTACACAGATAGTCTAGAGCCTGAGAAAGGACATAGGCTACTTTTTCATGGAAAAAGGTTGTAAAGGGTTGTAAAAGGTTGAAAGGAGGGATAATAGGTTGTATGGAAATATTGTTAAAACTACTGAACCGATTTAAATGAAATTTGGTACACAGATAGTCTAGAGCCCGAGAAAGGACACAAGCTACTTTTTTATACAAAAAGGGTTGTAAAAGGTTGAAAGGAGGGATAATAGGTTGTATGAAAATATTGTTAAAACCACTGAACCGATTTAATTGAAATTTGGTACACAGATAGTCTAGAGGCTGAGAAAGGACAGAGGCTACCTTTTAAAGCAGAAAAGGGTTGTAAAAGGTTAAAAGGAGGGGGTGAAAGGTTGTATGGCAGTATTGTTAAAACATATCCTTCCTGTGGGAAATTCGAATTTAACGCGGGCGAAGCCGCGGGCGGAAAGCTAGTTTAGTCATATAGAGCGGACCCCAGTAATACAAGCATTGCTGCTTGGACGCAGAGTTGAATCTCACATCCAGTGTTATTTTTATAATGTTTCTCTATAAAGTTCACATTATATCTACAAAGCTACAGTTTCATTATGTGATTTACTACAGTCAAAATATGTGGCAATATAACTATTAAGTTATTAAAATTAAACCCCAAGCACTGTTACCATTTAAGTAATCCTGAACAGTATAATAATTACCTTTTAAAATATATAGAGTAAAAAATTTGTATCATCAATCCAATTGACAAAATGCTATACGCTGCTTATAAGCTTTTTACTAAAATAAATTGGATAAGTATAATAACTCCTGTACACACTTACATGGGGCGATATCCCTATATCTGTTCTTGTTCAGGTTGTGCGGTAGTTTCGACGCCGAAGTAGGTTCCTCAGACAGCCTCCTTAACAAAGTATCGTATTGTTTCAAAGCCGCTCCACTTGCAAGTCCGTCCCCTAACAGTAACATGGATTGCTCCAGTGCATCTCCCTCGAACTTGCCCGCGCCGAGAGGGACAAAGCATACGGCTGGCTCTTCCGGGCCTGTGTCCTCTGGTTCATAGACAGCTGACGAACAAATTTGGGCGATAAATCTATTGTCCACAATTATATAAGGGGGCGTTCAAGTATTACGTAACGCAATTTGGGGGTGGGGGGTCTCGTAAAACGTTACGATGCGTTAGAGAGGCGGGAGGGGGTCTTTCTTACAACACGTTACGTAACATAGTTTTTTTTTTAAATAACAAATTAGGGAATTACAACTCCCAAATTGGCAACCCTTTTCGTTTACGTTTTACGGGCAATCCCTCGATTGTATTAGTCTGGTCGTCATTTTTAATTTGTTCCCGCAGGTTGGCAAATCTTTTCGTTTATACTTCACGGGGAATCCTTAGATTGTATTGTACGTCATTTAATATTGTTTTCGTTGTCAGTGTTTGTTAGTGTTTATGTATACCAAGGATAAAAATTATAACATAACAGGGTAAAAATGATCACTTGAGTGTTACGATAAGTTTACAGGGGGGGGGAGGGTGTATAGGAAACGTTACGGTGCGACTCCCATGCATGCTATATAATGTTTATCGCAATAATAGCGCGTATGTACAAAACATCAATAACACTGCCTATATAGGTTCGATCTATCGATTATAGACACTTCTACAAATCAAATCAACTCACCATTTGGTTTGATCATCAACGTCAACACTCCCCTCGTGCTTCGTATCATTTGCACCACTTGCTCGTGTGTCAGTTCGTCAACATCTTTGCCATTTATTGACAGTACCTGCGAAATGAACATGACAGTATTTAAATATAAAAGTTTAATTTTGTTAATGCTAACCAATGATTCTATATTTGAATGTGTAATACTAATCTGTTAAGGTCTCTACAGACCCATGCAATGCCATGATATTTCGACGTGATATTTGGGTCTAGTCATTTTTTTTACCTTAGATATTTATTTTATTTAAATATATCAAGTACTTCATATTTCAAACTTGCATTTCTTTAAATTGCAATTCAATGGAATTAAAATAGTAAAAGTTCTTTTTTATCAAATCTGATTTGATGTTTCGCTCATTACTTGTTAGTTCTAGTTATTTCTCTACAAAGTGCATTCAATATATACAGTTCAGTATAGTTGTCAAAATAGGTTGTAAATTAGTATACAACACGGTCCCTTGTAAGATATTAGTTATAGGATCATTATGAATGTGAAACTAAAAATCAATCATAATTGGCTAGTTGACAAAATTTTGAAATTCGTTTAAAACTATAGTTTAGTATCTATTTTACCCCTAATATATTATTTTTTAGAAAAATAGGCCTTTTTCATAAGTATTTTCCTTTTTAGAAATGAACTTATAATTGACTTCGAAAAAGGCAAGACTGTCATGGCGTCTTGAATGACGTCACTCCTCGCGAAACAATCGAGTTTGCTTATGTCAGTCGAAAATTTGTGTTTGCTGCGAAAAATTTCCCAAGCATAACGGCGTCAATTTTGGGCAAATTACTTGCTGTTTGCTTTGGTAAATCCTGATTCCATGGCAAATGTCCGTGTCTTTTAAGATTAAACTTAAAACAAACTGTATTAATTTAACAATAGTCTCTGAAAACAAACTGTATCAAAATAACCTGTTCAATGTTCACTGACAGCACAGATTAGATAGATGATGTACAGCTACACTACAACCGGTGTTTCGCGAGGCGTGACGTCACGCTTCTCTGATTGGCGTTTAATGTCACGTGATTAAATAAGTAATTTTGCCGATTTTAATTTCCAAAAATATTAGTAATCTTATATTATTTTAATAAAAAAGTTGTTTTTTTTTTGTTTACTACATATCGTCGTTCATATTGCAATTAGATCTATGTCAGAAATGACAAGTTTACAGGAGAGTAAAAAAACTGTGTACTGAAAAAAAAATCTATTATAACACTAAAATATTTTTAACTAACGTTTCATAACTATTGCGTTCGTCTTTCGGTTGCGCTCAGAATTATTATCTAAGCATACCTCAATAATAATAAAAAAAATACCAATTTTTGACATAGAACAAATTGCAATATTAACGACGCTATCATGATTAATCATTAGAAACTCTAAGCCATCCGATTTATTCTTAGTGGAAACAAGCCTATTGCTTTTAATATTAACAATCAAACAGAACTAATTACAGTAAGTTCATACTCGTATGGTATTTAGTATTCGGCCTTCTTCCACGTTTTTACCGTGTATACTAAAAATGTACTTGTATTCCGATCTATATGCTTTTCTTAATGTTGTTACAAATGGTTTTTGTGCTCAATTTATTTTTCGCCAGGATAGTTTGCAGTGACCAGGTACAGCTACAATAATAAACTAAACAGTTTTTGCACCATATACAGTTTTAATGTATAGTATACATGCATATGGTTGTACATATGTATATACAAAACACCATATTGAAAACTAGCTGTGCCCGCGACTTCGTCCGCGTGGAATAATTATTTAGAGCATCATATTTATTTTTGCAAACAACCACCTCCGCTGTTACCCACGACTTTGCCCGCGGCAATTTCTATTAATATCTTAGACAATTTAATTTTAAGTTTTTAAAAGAACATAATTATTTTTAAGTACTTCTGCGTAAATTATATTTTTATTAACATATTGGTTTTCTCCGCAACCCGATCTTGACAACGCGACATATCCAAATTTGATTACTATAAAAACGATTCTAGTAAGTTAACCTTAAAAGATAGACATATACTGTCGCCGACATTTCTTTTTATCACTTCAAGAGGAATAATTCTTTTATACATATTTTTTTGGTATCTTGAACAGTTTTCGCAGCGCACGCAACGGAAGCCCTCAAAGATGAATAATTTTCCCCGTTTTCTCCACATTTTCCATTATTTCTTCGCTCCTAGTCGCAGCGTGATGTTAAGTGGCATAAAGCCTTCCTCGATAAATGTTCTATTTAATAAAAAATATTTTTTTCATTTGAACCAAGAGTTCCTGAGATTAGCGCGTTCAAACAAATACAAACAAACAAACAGCTTCATAATATTAGGTATAGATAAGTGTCGAATGTCATCATATCAAAAACTTACTGTTACTATATTCAATTCTAGCTGAATGTTGGATATTTATTATCTCGCACTCCCACATATAAATTGACATTGGAATGTTAATTTTATATATGTTTTATTATTGTTATTTTATAGATTGCTAATAAAACTATCTTAAAAGCTAGCTTTGTTGTTGATAGAATATTGTATACATAGAATATTCAATACAAGTAGTGTTATAATTTAACTATATATTTTGTCGTAGTTTCATTTAATCCTTACTGTTATAAATCGGAAAGTGAGTTTGTTTGTTTGTTCCGCTTTCACGCCGTAACTACTGAACCGATTGCTTCGAAGACAAAAGTCCGGATTAAATAATAGGCTACTTTTTATCCCGGAAAAATCGACAGATCCACGGGATGCGCAATAAAGGTTTCGCTCAAAAACTACTGCACGGATTTTCATGCGGTTTTCATCAATAGATAGAGTGATTCTTGAGCAAGGATTTGCGGTATTTTTTATCTCGGAAAAACGGATAGTCCCACGGGAGGCGCGATAGAACCTTCGCGCCATAAACCGACTTCCGCGCATATGTAGCGGTGGGCAAAGCTATGATCCTTAACCCTCTATAGACCCAATCCCGAAATCCACGCGAGCGAAGCCGCGGGCAGAAAGCTAGTAGAAAAATATATAGTTTCAAAATTATCAGTTTATTCATTTTAAAATCAACAGAAAGCGCATTTTGAAATCTGTTTTATATCTAACTCATTATGAGCTTGTGTGTGCAATAAAATATTTCAATTAAGCGTCAGAAATGACTACTATAGCATGTTTGTTATTATCGTTTGCCGAGGGGGAATTACAATGCACCGTTAGCTTTGTCAAAATCCAGACACCGCAGGATCAACCTAACCTGATCCCCTTCATGCAGCTGCAGCCTGGCCGGGGCGGCAACTCTGGACACAAGGACGGGAGCTCCGTTGCCGCCTCCTCGCACGTTGAACCCAAAACGGCCATCGGCGCCGGCGGCTAACCGCACGCTGACTGCGCCATTAGCGCCGGCCAACGAGCCCGAGCCGGTTAGTGTGCCCGCCCCGCCATTCGCTACGTTACTCTCCGACCCAGACGACGAGTCGTCGGCGTAAGACAGTGGCACGCGGAGTAACCGCTCCAGGAACCCCCCATCGCTACAGCAATCGTAACATATCTTTATATTACTGTGTTGAAAAACACATTATACAGGATTGTAACTTCAAGCTTTTACCAAGCATTAGCCAATTAAGATGTTTCCTCAAATCAAATCAAAATAATCTTTATTCACCATAGACCTTTACAGGCACTTATTGACGTCAAAACAAACAAAAAATATTGACACCTGTTCGGAAATTGGGAGAGCCTTCTCGAGAAGACAGGCAAGAAACTCTGGTCTATTTTTTATCTCCTCTTTTCAATTTTAATAATTATAATATAATAATAGAAAATTAAGATACAATCATACCTAATACGATTACAGTCGTACGTATGTTTACATAAAAATAAAACAATATTATAAATAATGTTGTTACCAAACATGGCTCTATGAATAGTCCCTATTCCCAAATAATGTGATCATTTAGATAATCACTTACTTTATAATAGTCTTTACTCGTGAGTGTCTTTTTGATATGGATTTCAAATTTATATAAAGGCAAATAAATGAAACTTTGCGGAAGCTTGTTAAACATAGATATACATTTCCCCAAGAACGAATATCTAGTTTTATGGAGTCTGAATGTTGGGACGGCAAGTTTATTTTTGTTTCTAGTATTCACATTATGTAGATCACTGTTTTTATTGAATTTATTATAGTTTCTAGTCTTAAACCTCACTACGTATCACCAAAGGGTGGGGGGGGGGGGTCTTAAAAAATGCTAAAAAAAGATCACGTGATTAATGTATGGCCCCTAATAGAGAAGCAACTCACTCTTCCTCAGGCGGTGGCACATCATCCGTCCAAGCGGCACGGGGCATGGGTTCAGTATGTCCGGTGACTCTGGCGCCCCAAGCCCCCGCCCCCGCGGCCGCTGCCGCTCCTGCCCCCGCTGCCGCTCCTGACTGGGACCCCAGTGAATCTATCACACAAGGCGAAGCCGTAGCGCACGAGCGCTCGCGGTGTCTCGAGCTGCTGCGTCTGTAAAAAAAAATATAGTTCATTAAGAAAAACTTGTTTAAAGGTAGTCTAGCCCAACGGTTTTTAACTTGGTGGTCAAAACTGGCAATAACTGAAGGTGAACATAGACATGTTTATTCGGAAATTACACCAAAATATAAGCATATTTGTTTTGATAAATGGAATGAATATTTCGATAAACGATCAAAAGAAAAAGGCATTTGGTATAAAAGAATCCAGTGTCAGCCTCTACATCACCCATGGTTTTACAATCTTAAATTAAGTAGAGAATATATAGTATTATTTAATAGATTACGTTCTAGACATTATCCATCCAACAAGTTTGTCCAACAATCTCCTCACTGTGAAATTTGTGGTACTATGGAAGATGTCCAACACTTGTTGGTGGAATGTGTCCGTTATCAAGATGCTAGGAGAGATTTAATTAACAGATTAAAAATTAATATTATGGATGATGGTATGTTCCACAGTATTTTGGCCCAGTTAACTTCCAAAGAGGCCCATATGTTGTACAATGTACTGTGCCCGCCGCGACTACCTTGAGATTAACTGTGATTGTATATGTTCCGTATTGTGTATATGATCCGATAGGACTGACATATATCCATTTGGATAAAAGTCCTTTTAAAATAAAGAGAGAAAAAAAAACTTGGTAATTGCCAATGCAAGAATAAAGTAAAATTTTAGTGAAATAACAAGCTTATGGTATATTGCAAATTATTTCAATCTCAAATATGACATGACTGCACAAAATCTAACATTTAAAAACTGACATACTTGAAAAATAAAATCCTATAAAAAATTTACATTTCTGTTTTCAAAAACAGCTATATGCTTATTGTAAGAAGTTACTCAATATTTTTTGTTTTGTTCGTTATAATAGATGTTATCTTTACGTGTGTACTGTTGTCATTTGATTTCACTTGAGGAGTAGTCTGTTTTCACAGTTTACACAGAATTATGGGGAGGATAAAATTGGCCATGTCAAATAGGTAAGGTTGGCTAACTGATAATCACAAGTTCTTGGAATCAGTCCACAAATCCCAGATGTTTCTTAATCTGATTTGGATAGATTGGAATCGTATCTTATCTTAATTAGACCTTTTTTCTTTTTTAAATCAGACAACACACAAAATGTTACTCATTATAGTAGACCTTATACCATCATTCATCATTCCTTGCGTCTTGATTGTTAGATTAATTATATTCGCATGGCCTCTGAATAGTCCTTACAAATAAATTACTTGGTGATTTTTACTGTCCTAGCCTACCTTCCTAACCTTCTAGACTCGGTTCTAGATAAGCTAGGTGCTGATATACCCTAGTAGTCACTAAGAGCTAATTTCAGTAATCTTGTCTTAGCTGAAGAGAATCTTATGTGGCATTCTGTCTCACTCTTTTCATTTAAGACAAGAATTGATAGTATGTCGCTTAGGATTGTCGTATGCTAAGACAATTTTGTAAAATTCATTGTAAACACATGACCCATGACACAACACACAACCACACACAACACAAATGGCTATGCTTGCTTATTTTGTTGTAAAACAGCATTTTCAACCATCACATTTAAACATTTTTATGAAAGTCTTTGTATTAGAGATGAAACGGATAGTGATTTGGCCGGATACCGGATACCGGATATTCGGCTAACTACGAGGCCGGAGCGCCGGATATCCGGCCACCGGATATTCGGCCGCTTATCTCGTTTCATATATGTGTGTGTATGTGCAAAATAATCCGTTACTAATATTATAAATTCAGTCTGTTTGTCTGCTACTCTCTCACGCCTAAACTAAAGAACTGATTTTGCTGAAATTTGATACAGAGATAGATTAGACAACGAGAAACAATATAGATAGGCTTAAAAACTTTTGTATTCCCACAGAAAAGCGCGATATAGACGAGTTTAGGGCGTAAAGCATTCAGCGCGAACGGTATCGCGGGAAACATCTAGTATTCGGTATTCGGCCGGATAGTGCCCTACTATCCGGTAT
The DNA here is from genome assembly GCA_036419045.1 of Scirpophaga incertulas. Taxonomy (NCBI): domain Eukaryota; kingdom Metazoa; phylum Arthropoda; class Insecta; order Lepidoptera; family Crambidae; genus Scirpophaga; species Scirpophaga incertulas. Next base: position 7,743,518 of record CM071641.1, read on the forward strand.
CCGGCCGGATAGTGAAAATAGGCCGGATAGGCCGGATACCGGATAGTTACCGGATATCCGTTTCATCACTACTTTGTATATTGTATTTACAGCATACTAAAATAAAATGTTCCTAAAATATTGCACAATTTTTTTAAGATCCTTGGAATAAGAATGGTTACGAAACAAGCACAAGTTTCTACACACACTGTACTTGCACAGACTTATATTTTAAGTAAGGCGACAAGTGGGAACCTCCCAATATTTTTATAGAATACTTCCACAAGGAGTCTTAAACCTCACATATTTATTTATTTATTTATTCCTGGACTTTCAATTAGAAGGCTGTTTACGCACGCTTTGAAAATTAAATGGCAATGGGCAGGACATATCTGTCGCTACCCTGACAAAAGATGGACTGTGCAAAGTACGAAATGAACTGGTCCTCTGGGAAGGAGAAATGTAGGTCGCCCCAAAAAAGGATGGGTAGACAACATAGTCAAAGTAGCGGGCAGAAGTTGGACGACCACAGCAACAGATAGAACAAAATGGAAAAGAATGGAGGAGGCTTTCACCCAGATGGGATCCAAACTTTAAATATATTTATCTACTATCATGCTATTAATCCTCTATAAAAGAATCTATAACAATTAGCTTATTGCCAACATTAAAACACTCAATGATATTATGATCATTATATCATCCAAACGCGTTATATTATTAATTTCAAAAAAAGAACATATTCATGCAATGACATTTTCACCACCAGATCGCTAAAATTTTGAAAAAAGAACAACAAATTTTAGACTAATTCGTAATTTCAGATTCTCGTCTTATCGTCTTGGAAATCGCAAACAAACAATTACTGTGTGCGTTGTTTACAAAAATGAGTGATTCAAGCTTTGATGACACACCACCAGATATTTCTAAAGCAGCATAGGACAAATTGTCTACAAATTGTTACCGGAAAAATATAGGAAACAGTATGAAAAGGCATACACCGAGTTCATGAATTGGAGAATATTAAAAAGCAGTGGCTCATTTTCTGAAGATGTCCTCTTATCATGATTGTAGATAAAGTCTTGTATGCAACTGTTATAATTAGGTATTAAAACACTCATGTGATACCAAAACATTCGCGTTTTAATACCCCTGATTATTCAACAGTTGCATAAATAACTATAATGTAATACTAACATAGACTAAGGAAATCTACACATTACTAACAATTAAATACTTTTTGACTTTGTCCTTTTTTTCTATACTAAAAGTTTGGAATCAATAAAGCTGTATTATTTACTAGCTGTGCCAGCGACTTCGTCCGCGTGGAATAGTTATTTTGAGCATCATAATTATTTTTGCAAACAACCACCTCAGCTGTTACCCGATCTTGACAACGCGACATATCCAAATTTGATTACTTACCATAAAAACGATTCTAGTGAGTTAACATTAAAAGATAGACATATACTGTCGCATTTTTTTAGATCATTTTAAGAGGAATAATTTTTTCATACATATTTTTTTGGTATCTAGAACCGTTTTCGCAGACCTCAAAGATGAATAATTTTCCCCGTTTTTTCCACATTTTCCATTATTTCTTCGCTCCTATTAGTCGCAGCGTGATGTTATGGAGCCTAAAGCCTTCCTCGATAAATGGGCTATTCAATAAAAAAAAAATTTTTCAATTCGAAGCAGGAGTTTCAGAGATTAGCGCGTTCAAACAAACAAACTCTTCAGTTTTATAATATTAGTATAGATTATTTATTTTTTTACCTTACAAAGCTTCGGTTAGTAGATCTGGATCTCCTAGCGTCCGCTAACGCTTGTGTTTCAGTCCTGGGCACACTGGGAGCGGTAATGCCGGCCAGGGCCCCTAGCGCCCCCAATAGTGGTCGCCTTCTAGGTGCGCGAAGTCTGAAGAAGCCATGTCTTTCTACGCTACACCTCCATAAGGCTTTCGCCGCTCGTGCCGACCGCATATTGAATCCAAGCACTGTGTCGTATGATTCAGACTGAAAAACAAAAAAAAAACTATATTTATTGTCATTTGAATTTGAACCTTTAAACAAATTTGCCTTTATGGTACATAAAAAAGATAATCCCAAGTTAGTTAGTTTAGCTGGGCTCCACCGCACTTAGCCTCATGATTGGGCTATTGTGCGCATATGAGAAGGCTCCTGCATCTGCCTCCTTCCTACTCCATCCATCCCAGTCCCTCCCAGAACGCCAGCAGCCTCCGTGGGCTGCTGCATGTTTCTGGCAGGGACGCCGGGGGATGGAGAATTTCTCCCGTTGGTCGGCCACACTTGCACATTCCATAAGAACATGCTGTGGCGTTTCCTCAGCCTCCATGCACCCTCTGCACAAGGGGCTGTCTGTTATACCAATTGTGTACAGGTGTTTGTTTAAAAGGCAATGTCCAGTTATGGTAGCTATGACCTTTCGGATCTTGTCTCTCTTTAGTTTGATAAGGGAACGGGCAAGCTTCTTGGAAGGTACCGGGACTGCTTCCTTCGTTCGCTTGCACCCCTCCTTGGCTATCCATTCTTTTAGGTGTAGTTCCTCTGTTCTCTTGCGCAGCCAGGTTTTTACTTCTGCCTGTGGAATGGGCATTAGGGGTTCTGGTCCATACACTTTCGTGTTGGTGCCCCTTTTTGCCAACTCATCTGTCGCGTCGTTTCCGAGTGAGTCACTGTGTCCTTTTATCCACTGCAGGGTTACCCGGTTTGTGTCTGCAATGGCTTGGAGCGTGTTATGGCACTCCAGTATAAGGACAGAGTTGATAGTATTGTTTTGGAGGGCCTGTAAGGCCGATGCGCTATCCGAGATTATCTTTATGTTTGAGTTTGTAAGACCTCTGGCCGCAATCGCCTGTGCCGCTCGTGTGATGCCAATGCATTCTGCTTGTAAGATCGAATTTCGTTTATCTAAGGTTATGGATAATTTGATGTTTAGATCATTTGAAAAGACGCCGGCCCCGGTTCCAGAGGTGGTCTTGGAGCCGTCGGTGTATATCCTAACTTCTTAGATGTTAAAGTAGTCTTTCCATTCTGTTGTTAGTTGGATATGGTATTTCCTGTCAAAGATATGTTGACATGGTATTCTATCCATGCGTGCATCTAGAAGAGGAGTGTCTTTCGTGCTCCAGTCTAGGATTATTGTATGTGTTTTTCCTGTAATGTTTTTCCAAAGTCCCTGCGATTTCAGTCTTAGGGCAGCTGATTTCGCCTCCTCTTGTATTACTAGGTCTAAGGACCTTAGTTGCAAGAGGTATTCCAGGGAGTCTGATGGTGTGGTCTTCATACATCCAGTAGTGGATATGGTTGCTAAGCGTTGTAGTCATTGTAGTTTCGCTTTTGCTGTGATCAGTTGTGTTCTGGGCCACCATACCAATAATCCATAAGTTATAGAGGTTCTTATTACTGTGGTGTATAACCAAAGTGTGATTTTTGGGTTAAGGCCCCAATAGCGATAAATGATTAAACTTTATCATCCATTCATTGACTCTTCGATCTCAAACGATATAAATATGTTGAAGTTGTAAATTATTCGAATTAATATTGTATATATTAGCGTTAAGATATATTTATGAAATTATGAAAGTGGAGGAAGCAAGAGAAGTGTGCCAGGATCGTAGCAAGTGGAGAGAGGTGGTCTCTGCCTACCCCATTGGGAACAAGGCGTGACATATATGTATGTATGTAAGATATATTTAAGCCGGCTTAATCATAAGATGTATGGCTTATAAAATAAATAAGATTTAAAAAAAAATGTTCATATATATTATAGAGAATCATAGTATTAAATTACATCAATAAACTGCATTTACATGTAGTACTTATTGCCGTCAAAGAACTTGCTGAAAGTTATTCCATAGTTATAAGAAAGTAGAAAGTGTTAAGTTATATATTCAAGGACCAAAATAATGCAGTGATCTAGGTGCCAATCATTTTTGTTCGTTCAATTCTAGCATTATTTAAGGTAATGTAAAGTTAATGTTTGTATTTTGTTTTTATTTTTAATCATTATTAAGTATGTATGTGTATATGTATGTTAATATATATAGCGTAAGTTTAAATGAGTATTTTGTATTGTATTATGAAAGGCATGGACTACGAGTCCGTGGAGTAGCAAATGTAAAAAAAAAGTTTTATAGTGTAATGTAATATTACTCTTACTCACCAACTAGATTTATAAAGGAAACACAAATAATACAAAATAACAAAGTTACTGATTTATTAATTTAAGTTTTAAGTTTATTAACAATATATATTTAAGTTTTTTTTTTTACAATTAAATAAAAATAAAATAATACTCAATTAGAAATAAGTGTACTCTTTATTATGTACTTAAAATAACAAATTGAATTATTAATCACAAGGGCAGGTTGGTTCTGGTGCTGTTTGATCAATCTCGGCAAGGATATTTAGCAACAATGGTTGATCAGGGTATTGACATAAACTATTTAATTAAATGGTAATTCTAAAATCTAAAACATGAATTCTTAAGCTAGATTCCCATCCCCCGGTGGTTAGTACTGAATACTTTCCTTGAGACTGGGTCCAGACACTCTTCTTTTAATATATGGCAGTTATTCTTCTTAACTTTTATATGATATTCTTCAAGGATATTTTATTTTATATATTTTCCTTACATAAATTTGTAGGGCCGGGTATAACAACCTCCCGGTACCTTTTTGCCCTGTTACATATCATAAAATTATCCATATCTCTTGGAACCAACATAATTTAACCTAGTTGCCACCGGCACTTAGGAAAAATAATAAACTAAAATATTTACATATTGAAATTTTATATATTTTCCTTACATAAATTTCCTGCAGCAACCTATGGTCATAATCAGATGGCAAGTATTCATCAAGAAGTAAAGTTTTAAGTTCTATCCAATTATTAACATCTGATTTGATTCCACGATACCAACAAAGTGCTTCATCTGTAAATAGCTCTGCTGCAGAGCAGAAAAGCTTTGAATCTGGAAGGCCACGAGATAAACATAACTCCTCAAGACGTTGTAAAAATGCTTTAATGCAAGATTTGCCATTGAAGCGTAAATTAAGTTTATGTACTGAAGAATCATTATTATTTGTATTTTGTGTAGGTAAATTTGTACTTGCTGTTGGTTGTTCAAGTGTTAAGCTGCTTTTAAAGTTGTGATATATGTTATCAATTTTACTTAGAATGTTTTCTAGTCGATTTTGTAGAGAAAGTAATAAAGAATTTAAGTTATTGTCATCATCCTCAATAGGAGATAAGCGACCCATTCTATGAAACAAGTGGTGTGCAAGATTTTGAATTCTATTTAATACCTTAAGTGAAGAAGGTTTACCGGCAGAACTAGTGATAAGTTTGTCAAGTTCATCTAATTTCTTTTGTATAGTTTTTAGTTCAATGTTAATATCAAGATCACATATTAAAATTTCATCAGAAGGCATGTCTTTGTTGAGTAAACGAATCTGTGCTTTTAAGGCCACCACAGTATCCGCTGGTTTTGCACCTCTGATCTTTACTTCATATTCAAGTTCATCCTTGTTAAGCAAGTTAAAAGTAATTGGTCTTTGTTCCATTGTTACAAAAATTTAATTTAATGTTATTTATATCAAAAGTTACTATTATTGCAATTTGTAGAATTTTAACAATGTAAAAAAAAAAAGTATTTTATATTGAGAAATCTTGACACTATAACCAAGTATACTATTGAACCAATCCTGCCTCAAACATTCACTTTATACATATGTTTTAATTACTAAATAAATGACAATATGTTAACTTACTTGTGTCTGTTTTTATAGTACTAAAACCTCCAAAATATTATATGAAATTACCTACCGAGATGGATCAACATTATCTGAGCTTTAGACCAGAATAATGGCCATCAAAAAGCCACAGAAGTCCCTGTTCGGGCGCCAAATGTAATGTAATATTACTCTTACTCACCAACTAGATTTATAAAGGAAACACAAATAATACAAAATAACAAAGTTACTGATTTATTAATTTAAGTTTTAAGTTTATTAACAATATATATTTAAGTTTTTTTTTTTTACAATTAAATAAAAATAAAATAATACTCAATTAGAAATAAGTGTACTCTTTATTATGTACTTAAAATAACAAATTTGAATTATTAATCACAAGGGCAGGTTGGTTCTGGTGCTGTTTGATCAATCTCGGCAAGGATATTTAGCAACAATGGTTGATCAGGGTATTGAAATAAACTATTTAATTAAATGGTAATTCTAAAATCTAAAACATGAATTCTTAAGCTAGATTCCCATCCCCCGGTGGTTAGTACTGAATACTTTCCTTGAGACTGGGTCCAGACACTCTTCTTTTAATATATTGCAGTTATTCTTCTTAACTTTTATATGATATTCTTCAAGGATATTTTATTTTATATATTTTCCTTACATAAATTTGTAGGGCCGGGTATAACAACCTCCGGTACCTTTTTGCCCTGTTACATATCATAAAATGCTACATTATCATAGTCATGGACTCACTGTGGGTGGTCTATGCGGTTCAGAAGGAACCCATATACATTATTGTTCTTCATACAATTAAATCTGACAACTAGGTTACAAAGAAAAATATCAAACATGATCTATTGAACATTCATCAAATTATGGTTCATTTACATTTTAAAAGAACAAGAATTTACATTATTTATATTATTATGATTAAATACAAACACCAATTACCTCAAATACATGAGATTAGCAGCTGAGCAACTAATTTCAGCATGATTTTGTATGGGTGGTTAAGCCTACCCGCTCAAAACAAATATCAATAATTATTTGTGAAAATCATTACTATTGGGAATAAATTGAAATTAAAGAGATTAAAGAGATAAATGCAACTATTACTGACCTTTTTATCGGGCTTTCAATATGTAAATATTTTAGTTTATTATTTTTCCTAAGTGCCGGTGGCAACTAGGTTAAATTATGTTGGTTCAAAGAGATATGGATAATTTTATGGGAAATAAAATACTCCTGAAATTTGTGATCCTGACACCACTTTCAGTAACTTATATACGTAGTTATATACCGAAATATGCGTGAGATTTTTACAATAGATCGATTCCCAATTCCCAGATTTCAGATCTCCAAGTCACAGATTAGTATACCGTTACAGATGGCTTACCACCGATGAGGCAAAGACTATAAGACGATGTATAGTATGTGATGTTTGTTATTAAATGGAACTAGGATGATGTGGAAACTATAAGGAAAGGAAGAATTGATCTGCCTAAATTTAAGTTTAATCCTAAACGATATTTTTGTAATCGGCAGTGCAAATAATTTGTTGTTAATTAGTATCCGGTATATATCTGTGGGCAGTTATTAATCTACGACACTGTTTTTTAATCTATGAATTCCGGAGTGATGTTTCAGTATTATTAATAAAGAACCTATCTTTGTAGACGACGCTTGGCTAGATTTGGTTGCCTAATTTGCCCATAGATAATGGTGTTAGGATCATGATAAGCGGCCCACACTATAGAACTGTCAATGTCAAAGTAACAATTCGACGAAAACATAACCAATGCAAGGTACAATTGTAAATGTGAATTTAATCAATATGAATAAAAAAAATGTCTTTAATAGTACTTAAAATCAGTGAAAAAAAAGTGTTACAATAGTACAAAATAAAGTAATGTATTTTTTTTTATAGGATAGGGCAGCAAACGATCAAACGGATCACCTGATGGTATGCGATAACCGTTGCCCATGGACACCCGCAACACCAGAGGAGGCACAGATGCGTTGCCGGCCTTTTAAAAGGCAATAAGGGGGGAATGGGGGGGTTGGACCTCCGGTACCCTCACTCACTCGTCGAAACACAGCGCAATCGCTATTTTACGCCGGTTTCCTGTGAGGCCGTGGTATCACTCCGGTCGAGCCGGCCCAATCTGTGCCGAAGCATGGCTCTCCCACGGTAGAAATATAATAATATATTGATATAACTGTTACAAAGAGATTTAAAGCTGGTTTGTACACATTGGGCCGACACATTATGCCAATAAATAAGTTGTTGTTCAAGATCATTTAATGTGTGGACGAATAGCAACACTTTTTGGTTGGCCAGCCAACGTTGGCGCTAACTATCAACATACCGGCAAATAGCATGTTGGCCAAACAAGTACATAACATTTTTTTTATATGAAAGTTTAAACTTACTGGTTCTCTTTTCAGCTGAATGAAAAATTGTTTCTTTTTGAAAGAAATTTTGACAATCTTTCCCCAAGAGAATGTGTTGACTCTGATATTATTCTGAAAGACCACTATTCCTATTGATGTTACACCAATAAATATGTCTTTTCCATTGTAATCCTGAAAAAATAAATATTTACTTGTATCTTGTACAGACCAAAACAAGTATAACATTTGAATAAGGAACTTCCATTTCAAGAATTGATTTATATACAATTTTTAATACACATATATTAAGAAAATAAACCACAAATATAGATTCATTCTTGTTGGAGTTCGGCATTATCACATGTGTGGACTACAATTATATGTATCTATTACCTTTGTCAAAGGTTAGGTCAAATCCTAATTAGGTTTATATAGCACTGACTAGTTTTTAAGAAATCAAAACTATCAACTAAATAACTCATTCTGTTGTCACAAATGTATCTGAATAAGCCCAATGGAGAGAGCGTCGGTGGCGCTGTGGTCTCGGCACTGGTTTGTGCGCCGCATAGAATTTCATATGTACATTTATCCGACGCTCCTACGGTGAAGGGAAACATTGTGAGGAAACCTGCGCACATCTACGAAGCGATTCAATGGTGTACGTAGTCAACCAACCCGCACTTGGCCAGCGTGGTTGACTAAGGCCTAATCGCCCTAACATAGTTAGGATAGGCTCGAGCCCCTCGGGGACGTATATGAGCTGTGATGATGATGATGATGAAGCCCAATGGACCTATTTTGATAATATATCACACAGTTCCTTCATTCAAGACATGAAGATCATACAATCCTTACCTTAGCTGGATGTGATTCCACTCCATAACAGTCAAGGCGCTTCGCATGCTCCAAGAAATTGGCCTCGGCATCTGCTGGGGATTGACCTTTGTGCAGCTTGTGCAGCTCCCGTATTTTGCGTTCGTCTTCCGTATTCTGCTTCGGTAGGAGACATAAATCAGACAGGTAGTTAGGGGGATGTTCTGACACATTGTAGTCACCCAGTTCAGCTGAAATAAAGACAGAAATCAGTTTTACTTGCTTAGATATCGTCCAATATTTTTCAAGGCAATAAGCCAGGAAAAGTGTCATTAAACCCTGGAATTTCAGTCAGAAGCCATAGATAACATGCATGTTATTTATAATTCTACTTGTTCTAGATTTGAAGAAGTTATTATTTAGTTTTTATTTATATCCTTTTTTAAACAGCATACATATTGCAACCGAATCACTGAGCAAAGGATTATTGTAAGTCTTAAGTAAACTACTGTTATAATACAACCCGATGATCTGAATAAATAAATGCAAGTCAACACTGGTTGCAATTGGAATATTTATATTGTATTCTATCATCAATGTGACATAACATAACATTGCTACGGTATGTATTGTAACCCATAACCCGTGGTACAGACATCCATAGGCTGAGGTGATTGTTTACCATTGTAACCGCACCATACCATAAGTTTTTTGCAACTATTGTGGTATAATTCATAAAAATGTAACTTTTAGATTATAATAATGTAAGATTTGCCAGTGTTTAGGCAATGGACATAATGAGACTTAGGTCTGATATCATCTATTATGATCTCCATTATAATAACTCATTTATTTAACTAAAACTAAGGCTTATATACTAATATGGTATGTGCGTATTTCTAGCTTACTCAGCACCCTTGAGGTGATTATCTCAAGGAATGTTTAACCTCAATATGTGCACGTTCTCATGACCGGCACATTAGACAAGCCTTATTGCAGCATTTACATATTTCTATCAAGCTCTTCACAATAAAAGTACATGTGTCTATTTTACTTGTTGTAATTGTAATTTTTAATTGTTGTTATTTTACTCAAAGTCTAACATTAACGTTTGTAAGAATGGCTTAGTTAATATGTGTTTTTGTCAATTTCTATGATATGCTATTTAGTTAAAGATAAAATTAAACAACAACAATCAATAAAACCACACTTAAAACAGTAAAATACAGCCATATAAATCAAGCTGTTCTAATAAGTGTATTGTTTCCTAGTGAGGAAGAACACCTAATATGTGCATTGGAAAAACAATGGGGAAAGTATCATACAAAACTTCTATATTTAGCAAACTAGGAAAATTATACTAAAGTATAATTTTTCCTAGTTTACCATAGAAAAAGGAATTATTCATTTTAAAATATTAAAAGGTATGATCTCCTAATGGAGATGCTAAATATTGTATGAAATTTCAATACTGTATTGAATTAAATCTTCCCTCCCAACATTTGAAATTCTTAAATCAGCCTTTGGATTACACATTGTATGTAGGGTTCTGAAGCAACAGGTGGACAGACACTATTCCCTTGCTACATAGCAAAATTACACAATCTGCTATGAAAGTTCACTCACTTTATTATTTTCAATGAATTTGGATAATTTATTCTAATATTATATAAAGTTTTGTACTACTGATATGCATTTGACAAATAAAAAAAATTGCAGTTAAATATAAATATATAACATATGTAAAGGTATGGGCAAAAAGCTAGTCTGGTAATAAACAAAATTAAAAATGTTGATTACCAAGTAGTTAATTACTAGGTAATTAAAATTTTTAATTACTTATTTTCTTATTTAATTAGTATTATACTGAATGTTGAAAGTGAAATTACCTTGCACTGTAAAAGATGCTAACAATAATGCTGTATTCTTAGGAGCAGACATTCTTCCATCTAACAAAAGCTTCCTTAGTTGCAAGCACAGTAGATATCTGGTATATTCTTCCGCAAGCCGAGAGGGTTCTGGTGGATAAAATCGCACTGCCAACCAGAATGTAGCATTTGTGCCTACTTGTTTCTTTACTGACTTAGTGCTGTCAAGCCAACGCTGGAAGTGTTAAATAAAGCTCTTATTGGAATATTCATAAGTTTTAAATATTTTCTGTCACTTATTATTATAGCCTATAAGAAGTAAAGACAAAGATGACATTTAGAAGTATTTATGAAAAAATTAGTCATAGAGGAGAGTTTGATAAGTAGTATTGACATGATGAAATAAAATTATGGTCATACTGTTATTTCAGTATTTGTAGCATTTGGTGGAGATCCGTTTTCAGTGAACTGCAGACCAAAGTAGTCCTTTTCCACTAACTCTAAGAGCTGAAATACTTGTTCTAGTAAAACACTGCCTTTTGCTTTTTTCTGAAAATAAGATAATAGTCTATTATTGAGATTTTCTTTAGATACATAGTAAAAAAAATTGCTGATATAATAAATCAAGTATAGTTATTAATTTAATACAGAAATATCAGTAATATTTAATATACATAGTAATTATATATTAATCTCACAATTTGTTTATTGAAATAAACATTCTTGAAAGTAGCTCCAGATTTTATCATCAGAAAACTATTTTGTTTGGCTATATATTAGAATATATCAATAAAATTATAGGCTATATAGACTTCAACAATGAAATATCTATATTATGGTAATTAATATTTGGAATCAGAAGAAAATCACAGTAAAATTTATAATAAAGGGAACTAAAAATGTTATGATCTTGAACATGTTTTAACTTTAATGTTCATAGATGAAATGATATACCATGTATTTCGACCGAATTTCATAATTAATAAAATAGTTTTTTAGCTGTATGGCAATGCACCTTACCTCAATTTGGAAAGATTGTTGTGTATCGTCCAAGAACTGTACATTGACATGAAAAATATTCAGCTTTCGTTCCCTGGCAAGTTCAGATGCCCGCACATTATATGTTCCACTCGTACTACTAAATGCTCGCCGCGAAACACTCTCAATCATTGCATATGTTATTAGTCACTTCTACCGGATTCCTATCAGATAAGTCAACGCCCTGAGTTCCAATATTGCGTGAACACGACCACAAATTGTCAACAGTCGAATAATCTTAGGCCAAGACGTCACTTAACCTCATGAATCATCAGGACCTTCGCCACTATAATTAACCAAACACTAGCGCCTCGCTTCATTCCTTTAAATCAGCACCGCCGGTACTGATTTACTACAAATAGTTAATAGCTCGTTTAAAATATTTATTGAACACATAAGTGGAGCTCGATTTTATTTAGCGATAAGTTTTGATTTCATTAATACTGGTCGATTACGTAAGACACATTGTTGAACATAGACTTCTTACATTATAAATTAATTAGTTGTTTCACTCTACACTATTTTTTATATCTGTTGTATAGTTTTTATTTAGGAAAAAAAATTACTGACTGATTGATTGATTGCTTTCTTTATTCGCCATCTTGAATTTCATTTCCTTTGACGTAGTTTAAACAAACTCAAAGAAATATATACCGTTTAATAATGTAACAAAGTCGACTTTCGCTTAATATATTTTAAATACCCATATGTTTGTATGGTTTTTAGGCAAAGGGAAATCACTTAAACATTATTAAGCTATTACATGAAAACATTTTAATATGATAACAGTAGCTCTAAAAAGCAAGCGAATCCTTCCACAAGGGACGGCAGAGAATAAAAATCTTATTAAGGCGTCCCACTTTTCTGGTCGACGTCTTGGTAGTTATTTATCTTTCAGTGTCTTTGTTAGCTGATACCATAGATTTTATTTTTCGAAAATGTATTGCGAAATTTTTTGAAAATATTATCCAATTGACTGGGTTCTCAGATATTATTAAATTGAAGTAGAGGCATGGTTGTGTAAGTTTTCACTTTACTTAATTCGGTTGTCAACATTTTAGCGTTTATATTCACATGATATTTACACAATAGGTACAACCTAGCCCTATATTCGTAGTTGTCACAGTTCACTTCAAATCTGTAAAAGGATTAGGAATCACAAGAATGCCAACTTTTTTGTGAGTTGATTAACAACGCTAAAATATATAATAGTAGGTTGAGGAATGAGTCTTTCTTCTAAATATACATTTGTGTGTATAATAATATTTAAGAAAAATTAAAAGAAAAATGTACATTCGATTTAATTGTAAGCCTTGTTTTTGTTTTGAGATTTTGTAACAAAATCAAAAGAACTTGGAGATTAATTACATAACATTTTAAATTACCTACGCCATAAATAAGGTTGCTCTGTTCAACCATGAATATGCTGAAGCTTGATAGTACTAGGAATACTTGCTAGTTTTTGCAAAAATAATATTATAAGTAACTACAGATGTTTTTTAAATATGTACTTATAAAATACACAAACAAAAAATGGTGTTCAGGTAAGTTATATTTATAAAACTTCAATAAGTTATATTTAATAACGTACTAATAACAAAGCTATCTAATTATTTTTCTTAAATATTCCCATTTTATTATGAATATGATAATTTCACCTTACCAGGTCTCGTAACATAAGGAATAATAAAGCGTTTATCAAATAATATAGTCGCCATCTTGAAATATATACTTTGTATTTTGACAGTTCAACTCGGTAAACCTTTCTATCGTATTGCGTTTCGATGATCACGCTACAGGGGTTGTTTGACAATCTAAGAAGCATTGAGACAAACGTTGATGAGTTAGTCGCTCTGTTAGTAGAGTCTGACCAACGAATCGTGACGCGATCTATTTTGAAAAGTTTTATTATGGCAACAATTTTAAACTGTCGAATGATTGTCAAAAGTTAATAGAGTCTGACAAATGAATCGTGATGCGTTCTATTTTCGAAAGCTTTTGATTGTTATCAACGAAATTATACATATTATAATAATATGACTCGATCATTCTCGATTTTTCATTTTCACATATTCTCTTTCTTTAGTAATAATAATAAAATTCAAAGTAATATTATTCGTAGTGGTTATTATTTGAAGGTACATAAGGGGACTCTAAAATGTTAACTGGTCGCTATTTTTCAATTATTTGTAAGATTAAATGTTATTTTAGTCTTTATTGATGCTACAAAGGAAAAGAAAATATTATTTATTCCACGTGGGTATTGACGTCAAATACTAAAGCTTATGTGAACAAATACATTGGACGTGCATACGAACAGGCAAAACGTATAACTAGTTAATCGGACATAGACTGAGTATCTAGCATTTACATAAAAAAGTACAAGTATCAACGTCGTTTTCTCCGAGTATAATGAGGGTTGCCACCTCAACAATTTTTGAATTTGCCGCCATTCTTTCTAGCCACGTTTCGTTGGTCCGAATTTAGTATTCTCGTTTAATCAGGGGCTATTTCGCTGATATCATTTACTAAGCCCTGTGGCACAACTCCCCTTGAGGAAAATTCATTAAATTGCAAACCCCGGCTGTGGCGAGCCGGCGGTTATGTATGGACTTATGCATGGACATGAACTTATAGTACACGGCATTTATGCATGGACATGAATTAATAGTATAAAATTTGTTTGTCGAAAATCTGTTTTACAACTGATAATTGTACACGCTTTATTATGCACTAACTGGCCTCTGCGACTTCATCTGCGCAAAATTAGTATTTCGAGTAACTTGGAAATTGTAGTCTTTGTGTTATTCTGATATATAAGCTATATTATTGTAAAGTTTTTTTTTTAAATACATTCAGTAGATTTAAGGTAAATGTATAACACACAACCATCCATACAAAGTCGGGTTTGTAATATGAGTAGGCATGTATCTTTATGTGGGTCTCTAATAAATACTCAATCAAAAATTTGCAACAAATATAAATAGGGTGGAAGCAAGAAAACAAAGTGGAACAGTTACTTTCCTTTATTCTGCATCTCATAATAAACCAGCAGCCATAATCAATCAATCGGTACCGTTATAGAAAGAGAACGAATACGCTATTACATACTGATATAGTTTGGTTTGAATACGTGTTACAGCTGAAGTTATGTGTAAGTAGAGTTTTATAATCGTATTACTATTTCATTATTATTACGTAATATGGATCATGAAAACCAGGGTGCAACGCGATTTTGCAATGTAATATAATACATTATCGTAAATACGGGACTAGCGGTTTACAGTTAAATTAATCATTTGTACTTAGCATTCTATGCTTTCTATTTATACTAGTGTTTGTTGTAAATCAGACTTTTCATACGTTCTTACTTTTTTAATAGTCTGTGTTCATCAAAGTAGGAAATGCTATTTTTAAATAAAACATTTATGACTCTGACGTAAAGAATTTAGCCTCATCTAGTTATATATAGGGTTACTATTGTAAATATTAATTCATAATGAAATTGATGAATAGATAAATGATTAGTTTATTAATGTTATAATATCATAATAATATTTTATATATGTTATCTGTTGTGTGAAAGATTTGTTGAGTTTACAATGAAAAATCTGATTCATCAAATTATAAGTACAGATTACGTGCAATATCGCTTCGCACGACTTATATAACTGTTTACCTTACTGCTTTGTTGTGATTTGTGGTGGTGTGCACTAGTCGATAAAAATTCTCAACGTGTAAAATTTTTGCTATATGGCCAAACATTCCTCATTAAATAGTACTCATTTTTTTGCACTTGTAATAATTTTTGAAAATATAAATTTTGATAATATTTTTCTCTTTGTTCCTAAATATTAATCCAAATAGTTTTTTTTATTATCCTTAATATTGTATTTACAATTTTTCAACAGCCGAAAAATATGTTCATTTTTTTAATAATATTATTTTTAACGACTCTTGTTAAGTAGTAGGTAACAGTACAAATATTAATGATCACAAGTTGGTTTTCATTGGTCATTAACATACATTATAATATAGTCTTATATCTATTGGTAATACAGTTAACAGCAGGTCTTAAATAGAAAACATTCTAACTAAATTATTTACACCACACTACAAATACGAACTTCATTCAAATAGAATTTATACAAACTTTTAATACTCAAAGTACTTAAGAGAGCAATACAAATAATGTAATGACATACGAGATGTTTCAATTTTAATGCGATTGTCCTTATTGTACTTAACTTGTTATAATTTTAGAAGTAGGTATGTTTCAAAAACTTCCTTTAAATGTCACATTAAAGAAATCCGCATAGATAATAAACTTTCAATATAATTCTAATATAATTTTATTTGCTTATATTTTTGGGCCCTTCTCTCATCTCTAAAATAATTACTTAAATTTCAAATTTGTAATTTTTTTAACTTTTATATAATATGTATATTCTCAAAATCTACATTTCCAAATGCGAGGCAATTTCAATAGTATAACATTATTCACCCAAAAATATGCAAACAAATAAATTTATTATCAACATAAACTTTCAAGACCATCTGTTACATGTATTTTCTTTATTGAATATTCTAATAAGAACTTGAAACGAAATACTTGTCATGTTCACATTACCACGGAATCTAACTTGAATCTACAATTTTAATAATAAGCTGTGGAAACGAAGTATACTTAATCATACAACTAATAATACGTTTTTAAATAAAATAAAAGGAAACAATATTTACAATAAAATTAACGATAGTATTTTATTACTATCTATTCTATACATATCGTTTTATACCTATCTATCAACAAAAACCTACTAAAGATAAAAAAATCTCAGTAGGACACTAAGACTGACGACACATCATCTACTATCATAATATCAATATATTTTCTAAAACTATAAAGTGCAACATTCACTAAATAGAACGAAACAACTCAGAGTATTTTAATAAATTAATATACCACTACATTACAGATTCATTTTAGAGGGTTTAATTGTATTGTACTTATTTACAAAATGCATTTTTTTTACAAATAAAAGTCTAATACTATGAATACCCACAGACGGATACTTAGCATAGATTCCACTAAAAAGGCTTTTATATGTTTTTTACTAATAATAACGGTCTTGTAACAATAACATGATAATGGCAAAAACAATTTATATGGGTGTTGTGGGTCAATAACTGCAATATCTAAATGAAAAGATATCGAGTAAGACTGTATGTTCTCGATTATTTCGTACTAATAAGGAACTAATTAGTCCATGACATTCCATTCATACAATTGTAAACTACGTCAAGACGAATATTTCAGTCAAAATTTTATTTTAATAATTACATTACACGCTTAAGATTATCTCCTTTCAAAGTTGGCTGGAATCGCACAAATAAATATTTGCGTTAAGGCCAGAATAATATTTATAAAATATTATATAATAAACAGAACCATATAATAAGACTACTAGGGTTGGTTATTAGCAAACAATAAAAGTGAGTATATAAGACAGACGAGATCACGGAACTACGTGTAAGATGTAAATGCGCAAATCATCGATGTTGAAAATAAATATTTCCCATCTCTTCGAGGTGTTTTGGAAAATGTTGTCCCTTGATTTGCCGAAATTTTTTGGAGCTGTTGTGGCGATGTGTTGATACTTTGTTCGAAGATCTTTAGACCATGCCTTTGGACATCATTCTGACCGTATTCTTCAGAGCCTGACGCTTGTTGCAAAACCATATTCGGATGACTTCGCGTTCGTAGCCTAGCTGATGCGCCAGTCCAGTTATTTCAGTGCCTGGAAATTGTCAAATAAAATAATTATTATTTAATTGGATAAATGAAAATTCTACTAAAACCATGTACATAAATATTTTCAGAATATGACTTTTTTTCCAAATATCGGCTTTGTGATATGTCTGCTTTCCTAGAGATATTAATTGTAAATTAATATTAAACTATGCCGAACTACTTTCTGTTATTGATTTCATAAAATCTTAGCATTAGGTTTGGTTGATTAAGAAAAAAAATACAAATAACTATTATGTTATAAAATATAACTTGAACCTACGAAATACAACAATATTGTTAAATATTGTTGTATTTCGTCCGACAGTTGGACAAAATAAGTCAAACAGAGAAGAGTGAACAGTATAAAAGAATCCCACACAGGGCACACCAGTGGGATAATTCAATAGTGGGAACCGTCCTTTTAACCAATCAGAATGTAAGATTATCACGTCATCTAATAATATACGCTCTCTTATTGGATAAACGTTTGACGAATTTTAGTTTTAAGGCTGTATTCTATAGGCTCCGTACACACTCTGTCTTTAACATAACCTCACAAGAAATATTCTAGCGGCAAAGGAAAACATTTGAAAGTAACCACGACGTAACTCAAAGGTGTGTCTGAAGTCGAACAACAATGCAGCAGTGTTGAGTGAGACCTGAAGGGCGATCGCACTAATAAATCGCAAGCGAAACGCAACCGAACCGTTCGGCTTAACCAATCCGATGACGTGATATTCTAGCTCTCGGATTGGTTGAGTGGAACGATTTGGTTTCGTTTCAGCTGCGATTTGTTAGTGCGATTGCCCCCAGATCACCGTAACTTACTAAAGGTAGATTCGGGCTCCACAGTGGGGATATGTGAGCTGTGATAATAATGATGCTGAAGCTAATGATTGTCTGACCGCGGGGCTCCAATCTCTTAAGTGTATAACCACGTTCAAGGACCTTCAGTATTTTCTCAGTAGGTAATAATGTAATAAATATAAACAAATTTTAGTTATTTCAAAGTTCGTCTTTATTATCTCAAATAATATAAAAAGTAATTGAGAAACCAATTATACAAATTATAAAAGACATGATAAACTTTCTCGCAAAATGTTTCACATATGAGTCAATTGGGTAGACAACTACAAGTGATTATGGCCGTTTTTATACTATAATAATTAGAGATGAAACGGATAGTGATTTGGCCGGATACCGGATACCGGATATTCGGCTAACTACGAGGCCGGAGCGCCGGATATCCGGCCACCGGATATTCGGCCGCTTATCGCGTTTCATATATGTGTGTGTATGTGCAAAATAATCCGTTACTAATATTATAAATTCAGTCTGTTTGTCTGCTACTCTCTCACGCCTAAACTGAAGAACTGATTTTGCTGAAATTTGATACAGAGATAGATTAGACAATGAGAAACAATATAGATAGGCTTAAAAACTTTTGTATTCCCACAGAAAAGCGCGATATAGACGAGTTTAGGGCGTAAAGCACTCAGCGCGAACGGTATCGCGGGAAACATCTAGTATTCGGTATTCGGCCGGATAGTGCCCTACTATCCGGTATCCGGCCGGATAGTGAAAATAGGCCGGATAGGCCGGATACCGGATAGTTACCGGATATCCGTTTCATCACTAATAATAATCTTATTTGAGCAATTTATATCTCATGAAAGTATGTCAATATATAAATTTCAGTTTGATTTTTTATTAATATTGTTTTTTGATTTCTAAAAAATGTGCAATTATTTTTTACGCAGTTCTAATGAAACAAGCACATTTCTAGCATTCTCACATTAAATGTAACATTTTTTTATATAGAAAGTATACTTACAAAGGTACAAATAACAAAGTTATTTTGATATTTGTTTATATGCTCATACAAATTAGGCAAGTTTACTTAATTATGACGTCACGATTGCAGTGTTTTAGTATGGAGCGTTTTTGAGCGACCCGCGACAGCCAGCGCCGCAAACATGGCGATGTATCTTCAAAAGTAATAAGTGCAGTTATACTGTTGGTTCTACAATAATTCTCAGTTAAAGGAGTACTCTTATTTATTATATATAGAATTTAAAAAATTGTCGTCTACCTAATTCAAAATGTGTAAAGTAGATTTTTAAATGGTTTTTTTATTACTAGTGTTTTTATTGATCAATACAATTCATCTTTTCTGCTTTATAGTGTAGGTAACATATAATTTTTATATAACTCATGCTTAAAAATCTATTTCTAGAAACTTTTCGCAGTATTTTTGCGAGTTAAGCGATGTATTTCCCTTGACTTGCGTACTGTTACTATAAAAGGAAGTGACACATTTATCTCAACTTTCTTTTTTTGTTTGTACATATGTATCGCTGCTTTCTTGTGAGAATAGTGTTAAAAATTAATAAGGAAGATAAAAACAAAACCTTTTAAGAACCAGTCATATTTGTAAGTCATGTCAAATTCGTAAAGTTTAAGGAGAGACTTGTGACCAGCAGTAGAACAAACACGAGTAAAACTGCCGCAGAGTAGATCTTCCGTTGAAACAGGAAAGAGGAAAAGGAGAGTGGCTTCTAAAATGTGGCATTATTCTAACATGAATCCTACATCATCTGTTCTTGAATTCGGTAGGTCCCAGTGTAAATATCAGTGTATACTGCTAAGTTCAATTATGTAGTGGGGTTATGAGTAATCAATTTAAATATACAGAGTGTTTTAAGGACCAACAAAATAATATTTAGTGGTGTGTAATCAGAAATGAAGATTCTGTAGGAAAAATATAAGTATTATCACTAATCAAGTTTATTTTCTTCCCTTACAAAGTAAATAAATTATTTTGGTTCATAAGTGTTGACAGCCCTACATTAGTGTAGTACGCAACGATCTAATGAGCGCCATTACGTCTGCAGTTAACCAGCGCTAATACCTAGGGGTGTCAGATTTTATTTTTATTTTGACATTCAATATAAAAACATACCAGATGGATGCGTGTTCCTTTCGAAGTGTGCATTGAGGAGTTCCAAGGCCTGTGGTGTGAAAGACGTCCGCCGCTTACGCTTCTTGCTCGGCTCCATGCCTATGAAGTCAGTCAAGTGGTTCTGCCCTGATGCGTACCTGGAGAGACGAAAGATGGAGTTTTTGAAAGAAGTTTAGAAACAATTTCTCTAAGAGCTATTAAATCTGATAAAATACTTAGTGTCATTATCAGGTTTAATGGTTCATGAAATACTGGTAGCGAAATATCGTCGGTTAGCAATTAACACCGCTTAAGTAATAAATGTTTAGTTTTTGTTATAGATTTCTTGTTTATTTTATATGTGTAAAAAAGTTAATATACAGAGCGTCTAAAAAAAATATATGGTGACAGTATTAATTTAAAAACCCTTTTCTAGACTTTGTAGTGTAATTTTTATATGTTTGGGTAGCGCGGTGTTGTTTGATAAGCGACGACATTGTTACTTTTTAATGGCAATAGGCGTTATGTATAAATCAATGATTAATTAAGAGGATTACAGACACTACAGGCAGTGTTAGTGACGGTCTAAGTTAATAGCTAATTCGTATTAAAAAAAACGTTTTACTTCGATTCGTATAACGTCAAAGCGTTACTTTTCAAAATATTTAATACTAATGTTAATCCACGTACTTAAAATTGCATGCCTAATGGCCGTTTTCACCAACCTTGTCTTAGCTTAGGTGACTCCTAAGAGACATGCTGTCTCACTCTTTTCAGTTAATATAAAAGGAGTCACCTAAGCTAAGACAAGGTTGGTGAAAACGGTCATAAAACAGTTTGTTTGTTTTGAACTCGTTATAGTCCAATATCGCGAGCGCGGGTATCTAACAGCCCTACCTGCACTCGTTTGAAATCATATATATAGAGAACGAACTTGAGAAAGGTAAACAGAAATTAATTTATCATTTTTTTTAAATAACTTATACGTTAACTTATTAATGCTAATGTTAACTTAATTAATTAACGATAAACGGATTAAGTAGTTGATATCCAGTTTTTTGTGATGACCTTGTAGGGCTAAGATAATTTGAATCGAAGTCAGAGTATGCCTTAACATAATGCGGAACCGAAAACATCTGCGACAGAGCAAAAATCAAGATTATTGTAACAATTTAGATTGGACATATCTAAATCTATTTTGATGCATCAAAGAACAGATCTTTGCTTCATCTAAATAGATTTAAGATTCTGCTTGAATGATTACTACTTCTGATATCTGTATCAATAACAACAAATATCGAATCCTGATAGAAATATTCAGTAAATGGGGGAATATTCTATAACCGATAAGCAACAATATACTACTGTACACAGAAAGAATAAGAGACGAACATATTTGGACCAAATAATGTGATATATTGAAAGATCAGGTCAAGAGAACCCGTAACCGACGGCCGTGCGTCAAAGTACGAGTATTATTGAAAGTCGAGGAAACCAGGGACGTTTGTTTGGATCGTAGCAAATGGAAATGAAATGTGAATTCGGCCTACCCCCACGGGAAGGACACGTTACGTTATTACGCCGTTTTTCTTTAGGCAATTTATATTTTTTGTACCAGTACGAAGAGAATAATGAAAAAGGAAATTTTTTTACTTGTTTTTTATTTTTTGGTTCAACTGTCAAAATAATAATAGACATACTACAGCCAAGTCCTGTAATGTTATTTAAATAAGAAGACCAATTTATGTAATTATGAAATTAATGATTCTTCTCGTTTAATACGTTTATAATAAAGTAGTCAAGCAGAAATTTTAGAACAATATGTAAACAATATCAGAAAACAGAGGGTAAATATTACTTGTTATGATTGGATTATTTTGATCTAGATTATAGCGATTTGAATAGCTCATACTCGTATAACTTTCTTGTCATGTTAGTGCTAGCTTTTTGATTAAGCTTTTGTACGGTATCACAAATTTCTGCTAAGTTGCTAGCGATAGGTGAATGAAAAGTTACTTTTTGACGGTCATCTTTCCAAAAAGACCGATTGATTGTATCTGGTTGTCCATCAACTCTTTATTTTTAAGTTTGATGTAGCCAAAGAAGTTTTCATTGAAAGTAATGTGCTGGTCATTCTTTTGATACTTAACTTTATTATGAATTTTTAATGGAATATCTGAGGGTTTTCAAATGTAGTCTTGAAGATTACTCATTAGGAGATTTAAGAAAAAAATGTGTTTTCAGAGTTGTTTTGAATGGTTATGTACCTGTTTTTCAAGAATATTTTATCTCCTAACACAATTCAATGTGTTCATGTTCTCCTCGACCCTTAACATTGTATCAGTTACATTTGAAAGGGTAATAAAATTTAAATAAGCGACAACCGTCATAGCCCTACCAAGTTCATATTGAAAAACAGGACGACGCACAAAATAAACCTTGCTCCGGTTTCATAACGTCAGTAATTTGAATTTTCACATAAATAAATCTTTTACTATCACTTACTTGTATTCAAAATCATGTTAACGTTTGAACAATATTGTAGTTGGTAGTTGTTTGTTGGAAAAATATAACAACTGTTTTTTTGTCAGTTCCTTTCCTTATCTGACGGGTGATTGAAGTTGTAACCGAATGCGAGAAACCTTGTAAACAGGTGAAGTATTTTCATATTGGACTGAGGCACTTGAATCATGCCAATCTGTGATATAATACAATAGCGAGTCGTTGCAAAATAAGCATTTTATCTATAGCCAATAAACACCAAAGAGCGAAATAATGAGAGCGCATCACCTCCGTTTGCTTATCCAAGCATTAATTCAAGGACCATCCTTGGGGACGCTCGTTAAAAATTACCAGCGACAGGGATAGGCGACTGCAAATTCAATATACGATTTGCAATGTTAAATTTGTTCCGTTGCATCCAGATAATGCATTTTAATGATGAAAAATGTAAACTCGATAGAGCTTTACAATGTTATTAAGGTTCCGTTGAAGTTTTAAGTGACACCTGGTCTCGGAGAATTTATGAAATTTAAAGTTGAAGATTTATCGTTTGTTTTTCATGATCACTGACTTTGTGGATGAGGTGACGTACTTACGAAACAAATTTGTAACGATATTTATTAAAATATCAATCGTCACTCACCATATCTGACAGGTATTATCGATCATATGAAAATATATGAAAATGCAACATAATTTTGTAGGAAACGAAACGCTTGTTGTAGAAATTTCTGATAATTACAGCAAACAATTGTTACATGTGTTGAAATAAGACTCCTATATCATAGTAATCGTATCTTCGTGTTCGGGAAGGATCCCCAGGTATTTTGAGCTGGTCGGAATGAAAGTAATCTAAGCGAATCTCTAAAGCTTCGAACGCTTAAAGTCGTCGTTCTCTTCCATCCAAGCCCTTATGACCAATGTTTAGGCTGAGTTTAGTCGGTA
The DNA here is from genome assembly GCA_036419045.1 of Scirpophaga incertulas. Taxonomy (NCBI): domain Eukaryota; kingdom Metazoa; phylum Arthropoda; class Insecta; order Lepidoptera; family Crambidae; genus Scirpophaga; species Scirpophaga incertulas. The sequence continues at coordinate 7,767,562 of CM071641.1, forward strand.
GGTCATCCACGAGCCACTTCGATCAGCTTGGAGTCCGACACTAATCACTGTGGCACTTGGTAGCGCTGGTATCCATGAGGATTTTCAGCTTCTCCTCTTCCAGAGGGAAAAGAATTATCGTGTAGTGGGGAGTGAGTTAAAGGAGTAGGTGCATGTCTGTACCTAGGGCCTTACTTTGAGTACTGGGGTCCTTACGATTTCATTAGACCTATGCTTTGTTTCATTAATCAGTTGGTTTATTTACAATATGTAATTAAGTATCTTTAGACCATTAAGTACAATATCTAGCTTTTGTTGATGAATCTTAATTATGTTGCTTAAGTCTAAGTTAGTACCGCAGCAAGCTAAAACAATCACTTTTGAATTAATCTTACATTAAGGTGCATTACTGAAACTAGCATTTTGTGAACATTTGGAACATATGTTGAGAACACTGATCCGAATATTAACAAAACACTGGTTTACGTGCGTATACGTTTACTCAACATTGACACCCTCAATTACACAGAAGCATTAATAATCGATAAAATATATTTTTTGTAACTTAGATAACGTTTGAGTTTGGCTACTTACCAGACATAATGCATATGGGACTCATGTGTAATACTTTGATGCTTTATTAGATAATTTTTATACAAATAATCAGTATTGTATATTTGAGAGTGTCTTTTTGGCGTATAAGTCCTTAACACTACTTAATTATACCTTTTGTTAGATACGAGCATCGACAAATAAACATAAAAAGCCTAGCACATAAAAGCGTCGTTAGTCCAGATTTGAGAAATATTTTTGCAACGTTGCCAAGCGTTAAAGGCCAAATGTGTCACGAACACGGTGTAGCACATAACCACGTACAAATTCACTCAAACAAATATTTACCTCTCTTCAGCTTCCTTCATCCACCGTTCGAGCACCGGTTTGATTTTCTGCGCACTTTTTGGTGTTATATCCAATTTCTCAAATCTGTATCGAACACAAATTTAATGTTAGATTTTTGCTATGCACGCACCGGTCAAACAAAGGAAGCGCATAATAAAGGAAGCACGCGTGTTACGGATAGGTATACCGCGGACTCGTAACCCGATCCAAATTATCATAGGCATAGACACAGGACATTGACATCGCGTTAACGATTATGTACAGGAAAAAACAATAGGCAATTTAGATTGCCGGGTAATCAGTTTGATTAATGCCAAACGTAGTAACAATATAACAACGAATTCAATTAGAAACGTAAAGGTAACGTATGCCAATGCCCTGGCTTTTGAATTGCGCGAAATGAATATTAATAAAAATAAGAGTAATGAAATAATACATCATGCTAGATTAGATGGAAAGCAAGAAATTACTCATCGAGATGTTACTACAATAAAAGTGATAAACCTCTCACGACGATTACTCATGGTGTCGAACGGACATGGCCGGTAGCCGTACATTAATGTGGCGCGTTTGTCTTAACATCAAAATGTAACAGCGGAGGCGTATGATGCATGGCGCCTTTGCTATAATTACTCGTATGCAAATACCGTATACGTGTGAAAAGGAAAAGAAAGAACGTCAAAACTCGTAATTACCGATAATTATATGCGGCATACATTCAAAAGAAATGTACAAGATCTCCGATCCAGATAAGATAACATTAAACAGCGTTGAAACATTTTGATTTAAAGACAGACTTCACGTAGAACGGGCCCTCGAATGTGAGTCAAAGCGTGTGCTTAATGCGTGTAAGGTAAGTAACTCCGAATTTATCATTGCCCGCAATCTTTGTAGGCACAGTTCCCAGGGATGAGTCGCTAAATTGATTTCTATTGCTTATTGGCGGCGATAAATTTGGAGATACCTACGCTGAAGGGAATAAAACAAAACATACATGTTTTGTTGTTGTGAAGACAGCTGAGCTGCTAGCATCTGCGAAGCCAGGGCACTGGGGACGGTAACAGATAATTATATTAGATTTATCTTCCAGTGAGCGTCGAATATCTTCATGTTTCTTGAGGAATACCTAACAACATATTATTAAGATTAAAGCCGCACGCTTTTGAACTGGTGTTTTGTAAAACATTTTTACAAAGTACATAAATTTATAATATATCTAGCCACCATATATAATCAAAATATAGTGAATTAAGATTTTGTAAAACTGCATGGCTATGTTGACAATTTGCAACAACATATTGCTTTCAATGTAACTAATAGGTACATTGTTCAAAATATTTAAAAATTTGATTTCTTTTGAAGCTGTGAGCCGAAAATAGAAACAATGTAATTTTAATTATATTTCAATTTATATCCGAGATTTTTTCTGTAATATGCATGGAGTAATATAACTATTCACTACTTCCATTTTATTAATGTGTATTTTGTGAAGACTTTTAAATACAACACTAAGAAAATTTCCTTTAGACAAACTGACGTCAAAAGCCACCTTAATTTTCCAGTTAACAATTTCATTTGTTTTCAAAAAATTATTTTAACGAAAATCTATTATCAAAACTGGAAACAATGGCCAAGTTTCGTCAAGAAACGAGGGAATGTTAAATTAATTCTTTTCTTGAATAATATGTTTTAATTAAAATGCAAATTAATTAAGTCCAGTATAATCAAAGGGGTAACTACCATGTAGCGACGTCACGACACCAAATTGGAGGGAGTCGAAAGAAAAATTAATGGAAAATGAAATCAGGACGAGACAAAGACAGGGGAATTCTACTCTTTTAATTACACGAAAAAAGTAATTACGGCAAGATAATTAATTAACTGGAACAGAAGTAACGATTAATGATTTTATTATACGAAGGAGGTCGTCAGGGGTGGCTCGAATTGAAATTTCCTTGGCCCTATGCCGATGCTCGTCGCATGCCGTTTTGCATCGAAATTAGATTTGTTTACGATAAACCTTGTTTCGAACGATTTGCGTTGAATCTATCAATATTATGGGTTGTAACTGGCAGTTGCTTGTTGTTCAACAGTGCAACGTCAGAGTTATTGCACTGTATCCATATTCTTTAGTTATATTTAACTTCCCTCCTTCACAAGGTGTTCTGCTCCAATTCTCAGCATTATTATTTCAATGTTTCATTACACGAGAAACGATACGATATCGTACCATTCTTTTCAATTCAACGTTAACATCCCGCCTATCGTGGCCGAAATAAGAATAGTGGATGCCAAAAAGATAATTAGAAAACGCGCCCGCGCCTAGCCAAGTAAAAAATGGTGTAAGCTACGACACGGGCCGGAACGGAAGCCGTCCGAATGGTAATTAATTAAACGAATTGTATGCAATGAAAGGAGTCATGCTGTTTTACAAATCACTTCAATTAACGATATTAAAAAGTTAGCTTCGATAACTGGGCCTTGTAGATTTGAATTTCTATAGTGGGGTGGTCAGAGCTGTGACGAGCGTGCGACTTTATCTCTGATAAATTCTTCATTGCCATTTGTATTAAATATAACTGACTAAAGAGAATAATGAAATCATTCATAGACACACGACACGGAACATGATTGACATACATGATTAATAATCCCCCGTTCTCTGCAACTTTAATAAAGTGGGCGCGCATTAAGTTTCGTTATAAAATTATGTTTAGTCTTATTACAATAGTGGATTATCCTATTTTCACCACAGACGATCACAAAGCATCCTTCCAACTATCTATATATCCTCTTGAAATACCTTTGATTCTATATCACAAATTGTTGTTTACATAATCATGCTATTGAGAGCTCACCTGCAAATTGCGCTTTGACTGTAAGCTGGTCCTTCTGTGACAGATAAGGCCTGTCCGACTTGTGTTTGTGTAAGGCCGAGGCCCAGGCGACGCAGCTTAAAGGCCTTGGCGAATTCCTTTATGTCTTCCAAATTGATTCCATCGACGACGTTGCTCGACGATTGGCTGATCGTCGGTTGGTCTGTGGTATCAAGCAGTTTCATTTTAGCATGTTGAAGAAATGGTGGTGATAGTAGAAGATATCGTATTAAATATTTAATACATATGTCTTTTATGAGTCACGATTCTGATTGTGTATAGATAAAAAGTCGATCAAATAAACTCAATGCTATTGGTATTTCAATACAATATTAATTATAATAGAAATTGTTAATTTGGAAATTGTTATTTCAAAGAATTTTTTTTAAAGAATATAAATACGCAAACAAAGTACTCGTAAATATATTATAGTACGCAATATTCTTTTACAGTCAAATACGAACACATTCAGTAATATTGGCTGGAAGATAGCTCTTTTAGTGATAAAATATTTACAAAGTTAAACATTATTGTTATAATAATCATGAACACGTAAAACCATTCTGCTAAAAAGTTTGTTACATGTAATTATTCCATAAAATGTTCAATAAAGAATCTATCAATCCTATTTATCCCTTAGCTATTGCAACATTAAACCTTATTGGTTTGATATGGTTAATTTCCTCATTCTAATGATTTTAATGTTTCAAACACTCATACTATCTTTGTAGTAAACAATGAAATATTCATTATAAAACGAAACAGCTTTACTGACAAATTCACAATTACATTCTCTAACTAGTTTAATTAAAGGCGTAATTATAGGCAAGTTTAGTTGCCAATTTATGTAATTAGAAGATGTCATAGCCTCCTAATTATGGGGATGCCATTAGCCGAGACGTGCTCTAGTCTCCCCTGCTTAGCTAACCGATGACAAATTACTTTCAGTGTCTACCCCCACTAGTTTACTAGTCTGCATCAATTAAGACGGGCAGGGTTCGTAAATTGGCAATCGTTCCTCCATTTACCGGTCCTCGAAACGCAGACGATTTCTAATTTCGTTTGTTATCCACCAATAGTTTCGGAAATTATGTGCTTAATGTTATGAGGGGTGATTTGGTTGACATCGCATAATGGCCGGAGATTGGGAAGCCAATGACAATACATAACTTTATTTGCCATATAATGAAATTATGAGTAGCTACCTAAAAAACTTCAATGATTATATAACTGTCAACGTAAATATTGCTTTCTTTTAGTGTCCACAAGGCAGTTTGCTGAATTTGAATTGAGATTAATCACCCAAGTAAAATTTAAAACGAAAATTTCCTATTGATAATTATTTTCGTTCTAACTTAATAAGTACAGGACATACCAATAAATAGACGAAATGTTTAAAATCTTAAGTGTTAGCTTAATGTCACTCAAAAAGGGAAATAAACAATAAAACGGTTACACGTAACAGAATCGAAACAGATCTAGAAGATTGTAATTACAATATTTTACTCGGAGATCTTCATGAACTAAATAACGGGCTTTCTCAATTTTCGTGAATGCCCCGTATCTAATAATACCAGGTGAAGTAGTGCCACGGCATCGAAAACAATACATTACTATTAACAGAGCTATTAATAAAACAATTGGCCGCAATTAGCCCAACGATCGCCGTAACTAGAGAGCATCACCAATTTTTAACATCAAACTCTTTCCAATTACAGAGTTCGCGTGATGAGAATCTACCCGTTAATTATCTATAAAAGATAAGTCAATTGGTCAAAGAGTCGTTGGAGCGTCCCGAATTCAATAACAATAATGCATCGAGATACCGTACTGGTAATTGTTTAATTCTTGTAATAAATTAATTAGACACAATTAAAGTTCGCGTGTTGGCCTGAGCGCGTTTATTGGCCCGGGTTACGTGCGAGCAGATCATTTTCTATATTGTTCTCTAATTCGTTGGGGCCATTACGTATTTTCAATGATTGAATGTTGGCAGCTTTCAGCGGCCAATGATCGTAAGTGCTTCGAGGGTTATGCATTTATTTGGATGCTGGTAAACTTTGATATGATTAGATTTCGATATTGTAGCAGGCATTGGGATTCTACAAGTACCTATATATAAATTTAAATAGATATTTACCTGCAAACTCAAGAAAAGCTCATGACAATATGTAATAAACCATATCCCACGGTGAATTCGTATGTAAACTACGATGATGATATACCTTTTTTTATAGGATAGGGCAGCAAACGGATCACCTGATGGTAAGCGATAACCGCTGCCCATAAACACCCGCAACACCAGAGGTCAAATGTCTTGCCGGCCTTTTAAATGGGAATATGCTCTTTTTTGAAGGTTTTGATATCACATTGGTTCGGAAATACTACAAGCGACAATTCATTACACAGTTTACATAGTTTTAGTGTATGGCAGAAAATTTCCAAAAAAAAAACGCACGTTTGAAATAAATAAAAATCTAGCAATATTAAAATATGCGTCATTCGTCATTTGTTCATTCAACGGTTCATTATTTTTAATTCAACTTTTCGACCAATTAGATCAATTTTGTATAGTTTTAACAATACACATTTTCAGTCGCGCTTTAACATTTGAAATCATATTAATGCGCAATAAGGAGCAATTTCGGGTGATTTTGAAATGTCGACACGCACATTACTTTGCTAACAGATGTTTAATGGGTGAAATTACGCACTCAAAATCGATACAAATCACGTTATATTACAATACAGACTCGAATACGTTATCCGTTGTAATTAACGCGTTATTAACGTTACTGTTATAAGTACTTTTGAAGTTTCTTCAAGAATTTAAGCGGTGTTCGGTAAAACTTTGGCCTTTTCTGTAATATTGACAAGGGCTTTTGATTTGGCTGTCTGTAATTAAATTTCGATTTTGTAGAGGATTATTGTCGATTATAATCGAATTATTAGTTAGATAAGATCTGTTTTTGTTTTTATTTTGCGTAGTAACGATATATATTGTACGAATTTAATTACTTCGCATTCTTACATTAATGACAACTCATTTTTAACCCGTTTAAATTATACCTATACTAATTTGGTCACACGTACTTCTACTTTATTAAGCCAAAGTATATTTTTATTCACTGTTAATAATTACTTCTCAATATCTGACTAAGAAATCTACGGATTTCTTTAAAATTGGTGAAATCAAGGTCACAAATTGATATTTGTGGCTGCATTTTCTTGTACTTTTTATATTTTAGCATTTATTTAGCATTTTTACATAAAATACAAAACTCCAAACACACATGGGCATTATATTGACTGCAAACTCTAATACTGTTTCAGCTCATTCTGTTCACTTGGGTCCACTTTGTGTCCATCAGTGGAGACAAGTACTTTTTTCGTAAAAATCACAATATCATTTTCAATTGATAATGGAAGTGATTCAGTCTTTTTAAAGCTACGTAGACTACCGAAGCGTTTCAATTTTAGTCCGCCTTTACGACCAAAAACGCGGTGTGAGACAGTGCGATCTAATATCGCCAAAACTGTTCACTTCTGCATTTGAAGATGTGTTTAAGCTTTCGGCTCAGAGAAGACTTAGCGTCAACATGAGCGGCGAGAAGATGACTGACCTTAAGATTGCTGATGATATCGTAGTCATGGCTAAGCCATGGAAATCTTGAGCACAATACTCGAAGACTTCAATAGACTGTCCCAACAAATTGGTCTTGAAATAAACATGGAGAATCTAAAAACTTTATCGAGTTTCCATGAAGGAGCTACTTTAGTGAAGGCTTTAGCTAAGAAATTTTGACGAGTATGTTTACCAGGCACAAATAATCCAACTTCCTACGATTCTGTTGGGTAGCATTCTGGAAGGTATATCATAGTGCTTCAAGATGAAAGACTTTGATTCGTGTGTGTTGCCAGAGATGATATATGGAATCGAATCCTGTCCACTTACAACGGGCTTTGTGAGAAGGCCCAAAGGCATCCAAAGGACAATGGGTTATACTCGAAGTTTCTTCACGTGATCGAATCAGTAATTATAAGATGCGCACAAGAACCAATCACTGATTAAGTTCAAAGAATTGTTAAACTTTATTGCCAATAGGTAGGGCATATGCCCTACCTATAGGTATACATACCTAGGGGAGCAAAGGCCGGGGGTCTCAGACGCGACACTTGATCGTGAGGGCCCCCTACAACGCCTGAGGACGGCCATCGCTGAGGTTTTTAGTGGGTAGGCCTCCCCCTTCTAGGGAGGAGAGCCCCACATAACCGCCGGCTCTCCGCAGCCGGGGTATGCAATTTAATGCATTTTTGCTCAGCGTAACAAAAAAAAGGTATATTGCTCACACAAGGTGGATCGACAATTTGGCGCAGATCGCAGGAAGTTGCTAGATCCAGAATGCAGCAGAGGGCGTCTCATAGCTCAAATGATGACTATGATAAGTACTATTGTGTTGGCTTATTCCTCTTCCAGACAAAATAGCTTCCTAATACCTTATTGAATGCGTTTAATTTAAATGTTTCTTTAATTTACTTTTACAAAATTAAATAAGAACGATTTCCGAATGATTAAGTGTTCGTATGTGGTTTAATTAAAACGATTATCAATTACAAAAGTTGCCAACAGTTTAAAATAATTGTCTGGGGCATTATTACAATTAAAATACGAGGCTTTTATTTCTCGTAGATAAATAATTGTTAGATACAAATCTACAATTCACAAAGGCAACGACACAGCTGGGCATCAAAGAAACCGAATCGTTTGTGTTGCCGGTGTCGAACTAAATTAATTAACTAATTAAAACCCATTACAAATAATTACAGACGATAAAATTACGCACAATCAACAGAAATAACTTGAATTCGGCTGAAGCTAGAAATGCCAGTCGTGTCGGCTCAAAATTTTTATTGCTATATATAGGTAAAGGAACAGACTACTCTTCTGAATGCAAGTGGTTACAGTTGAGTATACTCAGTACTTTTATAGTCAGCTCTTTTACTGTAAATCTCACAGGAACCATCCTTTTTTTTTTGAGGGGGGGAAATGCCTCCTTGTGCACCATGACACCGCGCTGGCAAGACGCGGCCGTGTGTGGGGCTCACCGGTCAAGAGGACCGGCCTACCCACTAAAACCCCCCCGAGTTCTCTGGGCCCATACGGGGCACATGGCGGAGTGCGCTCTCGCGATTCGACCGCCATAACAAGAACCATCCTGTGAGATTTGCAGTAAAAGAGCTACCCCCGTAATAATCTAACACAGAATGAGACTTTTTACGAATCGAGATTTATGTTATGACTAGTTACCGAGAGAATAATTTATTTTAGATTACCATTTAATATGAGATTCATAATCATAACTCAAGTTCATACTTGAAAATAACAAATTACCTTACTTTTGGAATACACTATAAAATGGCACCACAGATTGAATATTCGAAACGACTCTGGACGCAAACACAAGCATGTATATGATGGTCCTAATGCCACTACTACCACCAAAATATTACAATTATATATAACTTTATTTTTAATTTTTATAGTACTATCATATACTTTTATCATGTGTTTAAGTTACGTATGTCTATTTTAAGTTATATATAGTGTTAATAATGTATATTTATCAATTATATATAATTGTGTATTATTTATTGTTTCCCGTACGTCACAAATGGTAAGCCCTGCCAGAATATCAGCGCTTTGCGGCATCATATATGGCGCAAAGCACATGCTGAGGTAGGAACCTTTTGGCTTGGCACATGTCTACATTTTATTTTAAACTATTTATTGTATTTTATTATTTGTAATGTTGTATGTCTGTGCGAGTCAATAAATGTTTTTTCTTTCTTTTCTTTCTTTCTATACTTTATTCCAATAATAGTATACTAGTAGTTCCCTTCACACTAGGCTACTATGGCATCAATAGGTAAGACATATTTTTTTTACATAATTCGGTTTAAACGAAATCATTAATACGCTAATATATATTAAGCGATTTTATAGTCATAATGCAGTGTATTTAGTTTAAACTTTTTTGAGCGATCCCCAACAATTACTCAAGTTCTCGCTGTGCTTTCAAAAGTAATATTTTTTTTCCATTCTTATTTACAATACCTTAACACTTATCCAAAACAATTGCACGAAAGCCTCAATTGAAAGATGGTCTCAGAACAAAAGTTGAACTCAACTTCTATTACAATATTAGCACATTATTGAATTAAATCAAAGAACCAACATAAGTTAAAAAAAAATATTTTTATGAAATTGACATCTTTGAATGTAATCACAAAAAAATACACCCTCGCTTTTAACACTCAAGCATCGGTAGCACGATTAGACGCGAACGATTCGTGCCGAAAATATCTAACCAATCGATTTATTTAGACAATTTAACGCAGCAGCGAAGTGGAGAGGAACCGAGTAATTTAGTAATTGTATCCACTAACAACGAATTAAATAGTAATCAATAGAACTGGGGCCCGGGGCACGAACTCGTCGATGTTTTACTGCGGGCGACTACGACACGATTTTCTAGGTCGAGCGACTATACGAACTGACGTATGTTATCCTATACTTATAATAAATCTGTAGAGGTCAATTCTGTACATGAAATATATTTCCAAAATAACTATTAGGAGGTTATTAGAGATCGATACTGATGCCAAAAATGCAAACAGTAAAATTTTTGTCTGTCTGTCTGTATAACTGTTATAGAAACAAAAACTACTCGACGGATTTTAACGAAACTTGGTACAATAATTTTTTATACTCCTGAGCTGGTCATAGTATACTTTTCATCACGCTACAATCAATAGGAGCAGAGCAGTGAAGGGAAATGTTGCGAAAACTGAAGTTACTAAATTTTTTAAGCTTCCGTAGCGTGTGCAAACCTTAATGGTTAAGCTACATAGAAATCAAGTATGATGGAAATGCTCTCCTTAAGATTACATAAAAAATGTCCCACGACAGCATATGTCTATCTTTTATGGTTGACTCACAATAACATATGTAACTTCCGATAGCTTAGCGGTTCGAAGCTTTCTGATTATATTTGTCTACTCTTACGTTTATAACACTCTCGATCATTAAAACCGCTACCTAAAATTACGATTCCACGCGGATGAAGTCGTGAGCACAGCTAGTATAAGACGTAAGTTTAGTAAAGTGGAAAGTGCAATATCAGTCAAATAACTATTAGATGGAATTTACTTTCGTAGACTTGTGTGTTAATAATAATAAATAGTACATTCCACGCACACTTACATTAAATTTCGCTCTAATGGCGTTTACGCGTTGGATCTATTTCTCCTCACGCGCCTTATAAAGGACCGTGTCTTATAAGTGACATTAAGGCCCAATTTCACCAAGTCGTCATTATCCAAGTATAACAATTCTACAGATAAAATTACTCTCGATATTTACTCTCCGATAACTGTTACTTCGTTGTTCTAAGGATACATGGTTGGTGAAATGTAAATTTGGTTAGCTGAGAGTAACTGGGGTCTTTATTCTAGGAATAACATTTATCTGTTGTTGGTGAAATTGGGCCTAAGTAACATAAGGATTACATCAGTATTATTTACATGTATTGTTTGAAACATTATTTTAAAAATTTCTCTAAGAACTAGAATAATGTATAGTACAAACAAATAAAAAAGCAAATATATACATATAATATAGATTTGAATAAGTTGTTAGCTGAGCCAAGTGAAGAGCATAATTTTATTTATTGTTAGTTGTTGACTGTATGTAACTATTATAGACAGAGACATTAGTCTTACTATGTAAACGATTTTATTTGAAACTGAATCGTATCTTGTAAATAGATCGGATGGATTTGCGGGGCTATTGTTTTAAATGGTACTTACGCTTTAAGTTCGGGGCCTAATTTCGCGTGTTTAGGTTTACGTTTGTCTTTGCTGAATAAATTGAGCGAGTCGCTTCGCTACTGCCTTATTATGTAACCCTATACCCTTAGAATAACTTTATATTCAGTATACTAGATAATAATAACAAAAATTATAGAGATATTTCAGTGTGTGTGTGATTTACAGCCTATTCAGTATATATTGAGGCTATCGGGTTACCGGAAGGACTTATCTTAATCAGAAGGGTATTATCCGGTTGCGTAACCTGGGCATTTCCTACTTCCACACGATTAAATTAAATACAATACATTACAATCGATTAGAAAAAGATATAATGAAAATAAATTATTTTATAATATTGTTAAGTTTCTGAAACTGATTAACAGATGGACACGCGTGGCACTGCTTATTTTCTGTCGTAAAACTGGATAAACGGGCTCGTAAATATAGTTTTTATCCCTTCTACTTAAAAAGTGAAACCTTATTCCTGGATCAAAAGGAACAAAGCTTAGCTTTTCTAATAGGATTTTGATTGAGATTGGTACACATACTTTAAAAATAACGCAACATAATTTCGCGTCGATGGGTAGCGCCACGGTAGTTAAACAGGTGCACCTTTTTATTGTTAAATATTACTGATTTTAGTGTTAATTTATTAGTATTTTAAATAACAGATATATTTTGTCGAAAAATAAAACTTGGTTGCATGAGACTCAACAACGCCAGTGCCGCGCTGTGAAAAAAGCTCTAGATTGCAATGCGCGCGGTTTTCTTTGTTTTCATAAAATGAAAGTTATTCAAATATGAGTTAGACCAGAAATGAGAATGGCATTTTAACACAAAAAAAAATATATTTAAATAACTTTATAAAAGAGAACGTAATCCACTTTTATAAAATACACCAGCAAAATAGTGAAAACAAATTTGATACAATTGATTTGTTTTGTCTGTACTATAAACTCGATATCAATGTTCTAATTAGTGGGAATCGTATTGGAGATCGTCATTTTAGTAATTTCCTAGAAATAATTTATATGGCAAAACAACGTTTGCCGGGTTAGTTAGTGAAAATCCGTAATTACACAATTCATTTTCTATATAAATGTTTAATTTACAGACTTTGACATAAGATGTAAAGTCATGGTACCCAATAATTTCATTGCTTATTTCCCACTGGAGCTCATTAATACAACACTAATTTATGGTAAAAGTATGTGAAACCGAGATACCCAAACCGACATGAATTGTCGTTACAAGAGGTATGAGTTAGAGAATCTACCGTAATGCATAGAAATAACAAGGATCTTATTTTATTTTAGTGAGAGATCTACGGAAATATCATGATTTAGAATCCCTTTAAATTTATCTTTTCGTAAAATTTATAGACACAATTGACAACTCCAGTGTCAAGTCAATAAAACTATTAATCAATCAAACCGATCGGTCCTATTCCGTCAACTCGGATACATGACTGTATAATTTTTCAGAATGGGATATGTCTAGACTCACATACTCTTCTGCACTCTGCAAGTTTCCATATCGCCAGACCTTTTTTTAATATACGAATTGTGGAATAGTATCAGAGTTCACGACAAGGCCGGCGATGCTTTCGACCAGTTTACCAACACCTGTTTATATCAATTATTCACCCACATACAAAATTGTACATAGGTACATTATTTCAAAACATTAAGCTCTTTATCTAAGGTAGATCTATTAATAAGTACAACACGTCAAGCTATACTTTTGCATTGCAAACACCACCTCTATTATGAGCGACATAAAAGCTGTCACAAAGACAACATATAACTGGCGCGTTGCTGTGTGTATCTTAGCTCAGACTTAAACATATTTTAAGTATTGTCGTAATTATAAAACCTGGAAATACATTCAAAGCCTGAGTTAATGGCAGAAACTTGTCCATTGTTTTTGATCGTAATTTGCTGTTCGCCTTGATTTTCCAGCCACAGCCTATTCTCGTAATGCAACCTATTTTATAGGTACGGCGAAGATATTATCTAACAATGTGTTACGTCACCCCCATACCAGTATAAGAGGTGCGACCTACTCAGTTAATTGTTTGATAATGAGTCCATCGATTCTACGCTATTTCTGCACATTAACGCGATCAGTCGTTGATGCAATTAAATTAGAATTTAAATTAAAAGGCTAAGCCATGTAAGTCGTGGCTTTATTTTTCTGAAGTGAAGAGGCTCAATCAAGTGCGAAGTTTTATGTAATTTAGGGAAAAAAAAAGTTGATTTCGTGGATGGATTTTAGTCGATATATTACATATTGTAGATTCTATTCATACTTTACAATTTATTAGCTATTCTTGACGGGACCTATTCCCGGTAAGTGGTCTATTCCTGTCAGTCTGCTCAGAGTTCAGGTATCTCGGTTCACTTGTCTAACATGACGGCAGAACTGACCGGGATTTAAGAAATTGGATAAGCGTACGTTCGATTAAACGGCGACAGTCTCAAGAGCTATCTATGGTCGACGAATGTTTCTACCTCTAAAGGGAAAATTATATAAATTGATTAGATTGTTATTATATATGGATTTGAATGTCGAGCAACAAAAAAATTATTAACCATATTTGTTTCTTTCATAAAACCAACTTAATAAGTTTAAAATTATAAAATTTCAATAAAATCCAATTTTTTCCCAATTCTCACGTTTTGTTTATTTTAATTGATGTCTTAAAATTACTTTTGTGTCTTCATCTAACAAAGATTTGTTAGTTCAATGTCTAATTAACGTTTCTAGGCGTTTCCATACTTGTTCACGCTTCCATATGCACAAGTTAAATCCTACTTTGGCGGCACTTATGTGTGAATCAATATATTGAAATGGTATGAAAAAAGTACTTTATTTGATACTATAGTGGTTGTATACGGCAAGCACTACCCCTACAATTAAGGCATTTTGGAAACCTAATATTAGTAAGTGACTTGACAAGTGTTTTCAAATCGTGTGACGTGAAAAGATCTTGAGAGATTGTGAGAGATTATCTATACACTGACAACAATTTAATTACTAGAATTTCGTCTCAAATACGTTACATGAGCGATCATAAGATTAGCGCTGACATTGTATAAGTAACAAACTTTATTTTCACACCTCAAAATCTGAAATCGATATTAGTGCTAATATATAATGATTTCATAGCTCGATTTTATATTTCCCTTCAGTCGACTACAGTATATCAAAATAGCTACAGTTGAATTCCTAGTTGTCACGAAAATGAGTTGAAAGATGAGTCTATTCCTCGAATATTTGCTTAGCATCATGCAAGTCTGATGTGCTACCGTATGTACCAACACCTTAACTCTTATTTACAACGTTAGTGCCTAACTGCATTAAGCGATCGCTTGTTAAATATTAACAAGCCATCCGATGAACCACCGTCTGACGTCATAGCGACACTCCGACTGGATCGCGTGTCTGGTAAATAAATAAACTATTAGGAGCATTCAATTATATTTGTACAGCTCGTTCGAATTCGAATGTTCAAATAATGAAAAACTACAAGTTTCCCCTCGTATTGTGTAATGCAATAAGTATAGGTTTAATTACATTTGACTATCCAGCGATTGGTAAATATTGATAGCTTCTATCTTCTACATAGCTGAGCCAGAAAGATATTCACAAACACCTTATTAATCATTTTTTAAAGTCTACTTTAGTTCTTTGGTCTTTCAATAAATATCTTAAGTTAGAACGAGAGAAAAGTAGCTCAACTAAGTCATGCTTAAGTTGTAATCATCCATTTATTTGAAGACGGATACAGCGGACACTTAATGTAGGCAATATCTTGAGTATTTTGTCCTTTCTCGTCGTTCATACGAGTATTAAAAGTGGGTGTCACATATTTTAAGTCATGTGCTTGGCGATAAATGTACGATGTCAAACTTCATCCCAGTGACTGATGAGATAGTGAAAATCACGATACAATTTTGAATGTCATACTCAAAATAAAACCTCTACTTCAAAGGTTGCTCATAATCGGCCTAAATTCACTCCCACACAATTTTTGAATTAATAAATTAAAAACGGAAAGTCATAGAATTGTGTCAAATACTGCAATGTGAAATCGGTTATGAAAAGGCAGTTTTTATTGTTTTATACTGGATTATTTTTAGAAGGCATAGTGCACGTTCAGCAATATTTTCTCAACAAATAATATAATAAAAATAAAATAACAAATAATATAAACTTACCTACTATTCAATATAACTGTAACTTTTTGAAGTTGTAAATTGAACTCATCAGAAACTGTGTAATGATAATGATTCTACTCATCATATCAAAGGGAATGATTATTAGCTTCTGATGATTCCAAGACATTAAGTATACTAACAGATTTCGCTATTCATTCAATTCCATACGAACCATTCGGAGTGAGCTTTATTTGATATCAGAACACTCACAACCTGAATTCGATTCAATTCGTCTTTATCTGGGTCCTAATTTCTGACATTCTCACCTAACATTACATTGCTGGATACTGGATATTATGGTTTTGGGATATTTTACAGTTGCCTTTTTTTGCCTTAAAGGTATCCGTATATTCCGTATATACGTATATTAAAAGGAAAAATGTAATCCGTACATACATTTGTAGACCTCATGCCTGTCAAATCCCTTTTTTAGGATTGCCTGGAGATATATAGATAATATTTAATTTTGTAAAAAAATATCAAACCGTTTAGCAGTAATCAATCCAAAGATTTAATTATTTGTACCTAGAAAGAACTAGAAAGTTCCATTCCGCTCTCGTTCCCTATTGCTTAAACTTTAACGTCTGTAATAGAACCTGTAGCTAGCTTATGAAACTAAATCGTTGATCCTAGATCTTTACTGAACTATGGCTGTTAGTTACTAATCGCTCTTGCAGAAGGAAGACGAGAACTTTTGTGGATCTTTGGTGGCAAAAAAATCTGGGGCTTACTCTTAGCTGTTATAAAATTCGAAATTAGGCCTGAAACAGAACGGCTTAAATCAGTACCACAATGAAGTGGGAGAATGGGTTTATGATTTGAATCATTTTTGTCATGTCAGAGGTTTGAAATATTAACATAAACAGGCATGTATGTGTGCTACCATTTTGTAGTTTTGGTATGAAAATGTAGAGTAATTTATCGTATATATATACAGGTGCGAAGGTGCGCGCGCGCACCGATACAGATTAGTACAGTGGGGGATGAGGAGGGGAAACCTACTATCTTTAGTTAGCTCTAGAGCGAGTTCTTGTACATTTGATTGATATCTGCCGTATCTGTGTAAGATTCGTAGTTATCCATACTAATATTATAAATGGGAAAGTGCGTCTGTCTGTTTGTCCGTCTTTCACGGCAAAACGGAGCGACGAATTGACGTGATTTTTTACGTGGAGATAGTTAAAGGGTTACTTTTTATCCCGGAAAAATTGACAGATCCCGTACCGATGCGCGATAAAGACTATTCAAAAACTGTTCGGAATTTCCTGCAGTTTTCATCAATAGACAGTGATTCTTAAAGAAGGTTTTAGGCTTTGATGTATCCCGGAAAAACCGATAAATCACACGGGAGGCGCAATAAAGGCATCGCTCAAAAACTACTGCACAGATTTTCATGCGGTTTTCATCAATAGATAGAGTGATTCTTGAGCAAGGTTTTGCGGTATTATTTATCTCGGAAAAAAGGATAGTTCCACGGGAACCGCGATTAAACCTTCGCACCATAAAACAACTTCCGCGTATATGTAGCCGTGGACAAAAGCCCTTAACCCTATATAGACCCAATACCGAAATCCACGGGGGCGAAGCTGCGGGCAGAAAGCTAGTGTTGTTTTAAAAACATGTTAGAGGTTTGAGGATGATTTCCTTTTAAATACTGTATTCGCAGTGGATGATGCTTGGCAAATATGTTATCCAGAGGAACGTTTGATTGCTGATCTTAGGGATGGTATAAAAAGAGACAGTTAATATTTTTCTTGTTAATCTAATAGACTGGTACATTAATTATTAAATATCTTATTAACTGTGGTTTGTTATCAATTATTCTGGGTGATTTTTGACATCAAAAGGTAATAAACACTTGTGTACACCAACGCGCGTTTCCACAGCAATGTACAACGTATTGATAACGTATTGACAACGTATAATACGTGATCCTACACTAGACCCCTGAAATTCGTAACTATTCGACCTACCTCAGTATTTTTTATTGTAAAGGTCATCATTCATCCGACGGTCTACAAAGCCCAATACTGAAATAATTTAATTAATTTGTGTGTGGTTAAAGTGCATATTTGTAAGTTAGGTTATGTTGTATGAAACCGTTTTTGGCATTTCCGATAAATCCACTGTGTAGTTGGTATTTCTATTAGCAACATTGTATTTTATTCAGTATTGTCTTTGTTACAATAGTATTTGTTTTATAGGCATATTGAATCTATTAAAAATATGAACATAGTCACTGATAATATTGTTAATATTAAATTTGAAAGTATATCCCTCTTGTTATATAAATATCAAATCATATTTATTGTTAATTTGTGACAATTTAATTTTTGTAGGTAAGTTGTCCAACATTTAATAGTTATATATATTTTTTTTTCAGTTGAAGGAAAGTTTTTTCCCGTGGGAGAGTCATGCTTCGGCACGAATTGGGCCGGCTCGACCGGAGTGATACCACGGCCTCACAGAAACCGGCGTAAAATAGCGCTTACGCTGTGTTTCGCCGAATGAGTGAGGGTACCGGAGGCCTAATCCCCCCTTATTCCTTTTTAAAAGACCGGCAACGCATCTGTAACTCCTCTGGTGTTGCGGGTGTCCATGAGCAACGGTTATCGCTTACCATCAGGTGATCCGTTTGCTCGTTTGCTGCCCTATCCTATAAAAAAAAGGAGAAATAACCTTAGTGATAATGCGTGTAGCAAGTGACATGGATTATAATCTACTTACTTACTTACTACGAACTTACCATCTAAATCAAAGAAACTTCTTTGATGTCTGATTAAGAAAGTAACAAATATAAGCAGTACACTTTTTCTCAATTATGGATACACATAATCGATAATTCAATCAACGTTTCATTATAGCGATCTTCATCTATATTCAATTCCAATCTATTTATGTAGTCATTACTATGTCAGATGAAATGGCTACAGGATTCTCTGACCAATAAATTGCGTTGCTTAATTTTAAAAGAAAAACCTATAAAATTGTCATCAGACTTATCGTTAGGGTATGGATGTGAATGGGCAACAAAGGGGATGAATTAATGAAACGTTAAAAGTATTGATTAGAAAGGAATATGAGAAACTGTTTGAAAGTAACATGAGTAGGAGAAAAGGTGATAAGTGTGGTATGGCCATACGATTAGAAGGAATGTGAATAATATTGAATACTAGAATTCACATACGTGGTAGTAGATACGGAAGTATAGTGGGATAGCGTAAATCCATACAAATTTTATAAAATTTGTTTATAAAAGTTGTTATAAAGTATGGGTGGAGATTTCACACGAAAAAATGAACGAATGAATTTTAATGGAACTTTACAATAATACTTATAGCTTATATATCAGAAATAATATATGCTAAAATATATAAAGATATTATGATATATAAATTGTCCAAAATGTGACGATTAGTTGTCCTATGTAAACAAAGTCACGAGCGCCAGCTAGTAAGTAAGTAAGATATAAAGGCAAAGACTTAAGTACGGAGACTATTAATGTAATACGAAATTATATTACGCAGACCTTATACAAAACCCTGATATGGGCAGGGAAATCAAATTGGTTCCTTATTGCACAAAACCATAATTGTAACAGTTATTTAAATAAAGTTAAGTAATTACCTTACAATAGAAAACGGTGTATCTGCATTAGCACAATAAGCCAAACAGGAACAAAGTTTACAGCGCTTCACAAAGAAGAACTTTGTTTGATACTGTATCAAAATGTACGTTCGGTCAGACGGAAATGGAAAATAAACTCTCGCTGACAGGATCACGGTGCCGCTCACCTACGCCGAACGCCGCAAGCCTACTTTACGTAAATCAACTTTGCAGACTTAGTTACTAACGCACTAGCAACTCCAAGTAGCATCCGACCGAGCATCTCCCCCTTTAACTCTTTATAGCATTAGGTAAAATAACTCCTAGGACACTAGCGCAGAGCTAATGGATCGTCTCTATGCTTAGAACGTTGAACTTTTATGGATAAATAGAATTGAGTTAGTGTTGAGTCGAAAATAGTTTTTAAGTTAGCTGTTAGTTTTGCTTCAGTTCTGTTACAATGGAGGCTAATTTGAAGTTGCTTTGTTGATTTAGTTTGTGAAATCTGAGATGGCAGCTATAATTTTTGACGTGGCAAGGTATTTATATTTAACAGTTACATCCTATCGGGTTTGTTTTTAGTATTCTATGAAATTTTATTGATCGGTAAATAATTACATTAAAAACAAATCCAAATGAACTTTCTAACTACATAAGTAGTTTGGTAGAAATCACTGAGAGCATTATTCTCAAATAAAAAATATTTCTAATATCAGGAAATAAATTAAAAATATTTTTCTCATTTTTCAATTCTTACATTTGAATTGTATATACTGTTTGTATTGTTGAGACATTGCGTTTGTATGGTTGAATTTTTGATTTGGTTAACCAAGTAATTTGAGTTCGAAACCATTTTTTTAATTGACACTTAATAAACAAAGTCATAGGAACAAGGTGTATTATATAGATTACTTACTCGGAGAATCAGCAAGCAGGTCGCTTTCGTCTTGCGTTGGTGACTTGACGGAGCTCGGAGACAGCTTGACGGGCGGGTGAGGCGACGCCATTGGGCCGGAGCCAGCGCTGCCAGCGCTGCTCGCGGGGCCGGCGTTGGCCCCGTGCGAAGTTGTAATCGTGATCTCGCCGTTCGACGTGGCGAGCCTGTACGGTAATGTAATTAATTATAATCTAATAATCTAATGCAAACTTCAACTGAACAAAATATCTCAAATAATCTGAAGAACTATTGCTTTAAAATGTAGTTTCTTGGAGCATTACTAAAATTAACTGATTAGTAATTCTCAATTAATGTTACCATACAGACATGGTTGCTAGAAAGATAAAATGTGTTTTTTTTGTTCGATTCACGTTAAAAAAATGATTAACTTTATAGATTTGAAAATTAAGGTACTATTTAAGGTAACTTATAAAAGGTAAGATATTTAAAGATTAAAAGATTATCAAAAGCACGCATGACGCGCGTAATTTGGCCATGTACACGTCCAGGTGAATCCAGACAGGTGGCAACCCTAATGCTATTTTTATAGACGCGTGACGATCACACGCTAGTTTCAGACCTCAGGTGCGAGACATAGGTAAGCGACGTCAGCTACGGAGAAGACGTTGCGACGAGATTATTACATGCTTAATATTAAATGTATTGAGGCATTCGAACGCGTAACACGTAGTGAACGCTGTACTACGTCTCTTCCACGAGATACCTTACTAGTTTGTCTACCGCAATATACTTCAAGTATCTAGTTCCATTAAAATCATCGGACGCATATTTCTCTGAACTTTCCTGCACACTTCCGTATCCGTACACTTTCCATTGTGTGGCGTCGAATACGATGAAAGAAACGCGCAAACTCCATGAATTTCTCGTCAGATAAGACGTTTTGGTGGCGAGAGAATTATAGATACTATTTTGAACAAATTGTTTATGAGACTCTATTCGGGCCGGCGTAACTTTAGGGTATCGCGCCTTTTTCTAGTGTAGCGCTGACTGTGACTGGTCCTTTTCTTGAGGGTACCACCACCATTCCAAGCCGTAGGGTTCTTATGACCAAGGCTCAGGCTGAGTTTAGTCGCTAGATAATTCCGGTCGAGCCACCTCGATCAGTTTTTAGTCTGAAGTAATCACGGAATTTACTCGTGTGAACCACTTCATAATTTTTACTTTAATGTGTTTATTTTAACGTGTCTTTTTGCATATAACATTATATCCATCGCGTAAGCACAATTAATTGAATTAAAAATGTATCGTAATACACACTTACAATTCTACAAAAATCTAATGCAGTGTTCGTGCTTTAACTTATTAATAAAAATGCACCTTCTGTGCTGGTGATAACGCCCGACAATTCTATATAAATGAGTTACAGTTGACGCTGTCTCAAGCATTGTACATGTGGTAAGCAAATAGACGTTATTACTAACGACATAAGGATGGTGGAATTGTCATATTGTTATTGTAGTCTCCAGTCATACTTTATTAAGTGCGCCGCAGCATTAACTATAATTGCCAGCTAATTAGGGTCTCATCCGTTGCAACCGACACACACGCAGTTTTATTATAAACATGTTTGCTAGAATATGCTGCGTCCATTGTTTATTAAGACAGAATGTAATCGATTGTCCGAGGCATCACTACGATGTTTCTGTGTGGCCTAAGATACGATCGTATCGTATTGTGTCATTATATAAATGCTTGCCACGTTGCCACAGCTACCGGTGATAGAGCTAAGACATCAATGATATAAATTTTTATTATATAAACTCTGTTTAGCTTGTTTTTGGACTTGGACTTGTTTCGTGTTGTACAGTCGAAACAGCATATTATCGATATGTTATACTAGCGATGTAGAGTATTAGTTGTTTTGTATTCTGTCGATGTAGCGTCGATGAAATGTTTTCTATAGCATAACCATCGATGTAGTGAGTCTCGATATTATGAATCTGATTCCTGTTATAATATTAAGTAGGTGCTTATTACATTTCTACATAAACTTTCAGTCAAAACTGGCATGACATCCGTACCAGTGAAATAATATATAAGGGGCAAATTTAAGTCTGAAATTAGATGAACTAGGCGCTTGTTCAGAGTCAAAACACTAACAGTAAAATTTTATTACACACTAAGAACATAAGCATTAAAAATAAAAATACAACAAATAATAAATGTACAACAAGTTTCAGGCAACCTTAAACCAGAGAGGTACAAAAAGGAGTCTCTATATGGGGTTAGGTGCTGTAATATAGAAGGGATAGAATTGAACACGGATTTGATTCTTAAAAGACGATAAAATCCGTGTTCTCGTCATGCACTCAGAGAGATGCTGCAGAGAGCTTTATAATCGAACGGCATGAATTGAAAATGAGTATGATAGGAAATCGGTACTGTGGGGTATCAAGAGTGATATTAAAATTAGTACGTAAACGAATGGACTCCCAAAGAACTAAGACTTAATATAGGATGAAGAACTTGGAACAAACAAAATACTAATATAATTCTAGACAATCATTTAATTGAATACATCGATAGTTAGAAACATGGTCAAATTTGACATTTTTCGATGAAGCACATTGAAAATTAATCTGATAGCTACATTTTGCAGCCGCATCAAGCTATTAAGAAGTTCTTCAGACAGATTAACTCACGCGGCGTCAGCGTAGTTAATTATTTAAAGTAAGAGTGCTTGAGCTATACTGTCTTTGTAGCTATTATGAGAAAGTTTGGGAATTTATTTAGAGCACCATACGTGGCAAACGGTTTTATCCAGACAACCTCTAAACTGCCATGCCAAGCACTGGTCATAGACTATTTCTAAGTTTTTAACTTGCTTTACAAATTAACTGACAACAAAATGGAGCACAAACACTTTCAAGTAACACCCTTAGTTACCTATTAACACAAAAATAAATGCAAATTATTTGTAAAAGTAATAATGCTTAATAGATTGCTTCGTTGTATTTCACGTTTGCTGATGTAGGGCTAGGGATAGTAAGAGTAAAATCAAAAAAATATTTAGTTTCTATTTAGTTGGTTGTGAGACGCGAGTTTGAATCCCGCCAGCGTCGAGATTTTTTTTGCATTGCTTTTCCATTTATTTAGATTTAGTTAAAAAAATGTCTGATTTAAATAAAAATAAACGAGTTTTGATATGAAACGGTAGAATTATACCTAGATAGTTGCAGGTTCATTTGCCTACATGTAAATTAAAGTTTACCTGAACAAGAATTATCTTTACAAGTTGAGTATGAAAAATAACATGTTTATTAAGCGTTTGACCAGTAACGCTTATAGAGGTTCATACGGTCAGCAACACAAGCTTCATGCTTTACATTTTCACTACGTTGCCCGACTTAGGTTAACATGTAACTTCTTACGCGTTGTCGTGTGTACATAATAACTAAACATGAAACCTGCATACTATCGCAGAACCAATGTTTATTAAATTTATCAACATGTGTACGGACAATTACACATTAAGTTATCCAAATCTGCCAAATTTCTTTAGATAATTTGCAATTTAATGTTGAGCTCTGTGTTGAGTTTAATAAATTGAGGAAAAATTACATATTGTGACCATAATATGTGAGTCTGTACATCGATTTGAAGTCAATGGCAAACAAAGAAGAATATTAATCAAAAGATTTTTTTCTACTAAATTAACAACCCATTTTAATTACTTCGTAAACTAAACAAAACAAAAAAACGGTGAGATTGATTTTCTGCAGACCGCACCGTTCCCCAGAAACGCGTCTTTCCAGATAATTAGTTTGATAACAATAAAGCTTTCGTTCGCAAATTTAATTACCTACCTACGTATAGCCTACCTCATTTTCTTGTCATTCAGATACGACCTTCAACTTAAAGGCCGAGAGAAACGAATATTTTTAAAAGACGCTATTAAAATTTTCAACATAAACCATAAAATATTAATCAGCTTGTGACGAAATACACCTTTTGATGTAAAAAGGCTTGAACGTGACTGATCTTTTATAACTATACAACTTATAGCCTGCGTAGAAATGCAGAATAATGATATTGTGTATATTCCATATTAGTTTAAATTGATCCCGTTAAAATAGTATATTTTTAATTCTAAATTGACTGACTAAGTTGTATTTTTATATTCTAACAAAACATTGTATTTTTCATTGTAAAAAAAGTTTGTCAAGTCTATGATGCTTTAAACTAAATATAGTATGCACGAATATCCTAACAACAATTTAAATATACACAATATTACATTACTTTACACTACTCCACATTTCTCTACATGCGACAATTAGGAGTCCCAATAGATGAATTGATTAGAAAGTAAAAAAAAGTAAATAAACAATTTTTTTCACTCTGTACAACAAAATATTGGATATGAACGAATGCCAATTTCTTCGCCAACAACTCCTTTCATATGGCAAACCTGCACTTGTAAGTTTTTCTTCGTAAGATTTTCTTATCAAACTATAAGGTTTATTTTTTTTACGATACAACAAATTATATATAAGAAAAGAAATAATGTAAAACATATTTTTATTTAAACTTGTTATTGTAATATTCAAAACTTAAATGTAAGTTTTCCCATATTGTAAAAATTAAGTCAATACATGAAAAGGTAAGGTAATGAAAATTTTTAAATTTGTATATTTAATAAGTTTGGCGTTCCATTATTATATATGAACAGCGAAGGTAACAATTATTGAAAGTTCAAGAAGAGTTACTCCAGAGAATACGATTAACAATTTCAAGCTTTATTGAATTATATAAAAGTATGCTACCTCAAGGTACGAGTAAGCAGATGGAAACTGTTGATTGCAGTCAATAATTGGTTTTTTATAAACACAGATCACATCATAAACTGTCAATTGCGTGGCATCCTGCGACAGGATATATTTAGCGCTCAATAAATTTCCATATTGAAGAATAACTGAAAAACTATAATTGTAGGGTAAACAAACTTACCTAAAGTGAAGTTTGACAGTAATTACACGAGTTGCTGCATTCAAAGAGATTTGCATTCCCGCACAAGGTGGGCAATTGAAAAACCCTTCTAGTAATATGAAGAGTAAGTTTAAATCGTAACGAAAAACATGTTTTCTGCCTACCCACATAGAAAAGAGACGTGTATGAATCTTTAGTAAAACACACAAATTAATATTTTTGTAGTCTACTCTGACTTAATAATGAATATCAATAGACGTGCCTTAAAGTTGTGCTAGGAGATGCTCCACCTGATACATTTATAAGCAATTTATTCAAAACCGTCAGTAAATTAATCTCGAGAATACAGTGAAGAAATATAATTTCAGTGATTTTTGTATAATTAGGAACTTGGTTGTTAAAAAGGGATTTTCTGTTTAACAGATTTCGATTTCTCCCTCTGTTTATAGATTTATCTTTGAAAACAAATTTTTGTATACATTAAAATACTGCAAGTAAAATTCTATAGGTTACGTATAACTGCATATACTTAATATTTACGAATAAAATATGTTCTTTCAAACAATAAATAAGATTTTAGAAAAATGTTTCGGTACTATATTTTTTTATTTCAATACAATTTTAGTCAATATTGAAGGACGAGTGTAGTTACACTCGCGTGAATGAAAGTACTAACGAAAGTCGAGGAGTTAAAAAGAGGCGTGAATATATATATATATATATATATATATATATATATATATATATATATATATATATATATATATATATATATATATATATATATATATATATGTACAAAGTCAAGTTATGTTGCAGTTACGCATATGTCGATCCATTATCAGATATAATTGATTTGCTTTGTATCCCGAATTGCTTTTAAACGTTTATGCTCTAGTTAAGGCAACTATGCATCGCTATCTCTCTCTTGAGGGTACAGTCACCTGCCTTGAAACCAATAGAGCTAAAGGCATTGAACAGGGTTTAGGCTAAATATATGCATATGACGATGATAACTTGCCGCATGTTATCTTCATGTATTGAAGATAATTTTATACTTACTAAATTGCATTTTGTTCATTTAGAACATTCCCAGCAAATTCCTACTAATGTTATAAGCGCAATACACATTGAGCCCGCCGGGCCGCCTACATATGTTGGGTTAAAAACTGACTCTACCTCTCAACATAGAGAGTAGCATTTTAAAAGAACATTTTTAATACCTACATACTTTTTTAAATACACACACACATTACGTTGACTTAATGATTAAGAATAATGTCGACTTGAGAGTTATTATGATAATCGTAATTGTCTAGATAATAACATTCAACCTAATAAAAAACTAAAAAGCATTCTAAACTCTAAATTAGAAGCGTTAGAGTTGCAATCAGTTCGCCGAACAAGTAACTCACAACCGTAACAAGTGAATTAACATAAAACGTAGATTGTGTTATTAACTGTGATGTTATTACGAGATAAATAAATCTAAGTAAATGCTTAACAAATCCTCGAAGTGTTGGAGTGGAGTGTTGACATTACAATACACAAGTTATGTAAAGCAGTTTTTATATCAAATATGAGGGTAAAGTTTCTATAAAATATTCTAGGTAACTTTATCTAGTATATCAATAAAACGTAATAAGTATAATTTGTTTGAATTAAAATATGTAATAGACATTATTTTGAACATAAAGTTTTTTATAATTTTTATTAATTTTCTTTTTGACTGTTTTGTATTTTTTTTTACGTTTTGTAGTCCTCTTTTCAAGCACTTTCATTTGATACCTACATTATAGGGGTTGTTATGAAAACGAAAAGACGTCATTTTGTACCGTCCGCCATATTGGTTTAAATGACGGCATTTACAAAATCTTGTGTTATCATCAAAACTAAACGCAAATGCATAATTTTAGCTCTATAGCTTAACCGGAAGTGGGTGAAATATTAATTGCAAGGTTCAGGACAAACATACACGTGTTAAATGAAAGCTTTTAAAATGCGAATATATTGAAGGTTACGCGTAGCTTCGCAACTCAGTTCAAAATGTACTTTGAACGTGACAATTTATATCATCGTTTATATAAGTAATCATTTTGTTAGTAAAGCAAAAAGGAAAAGTTGTGTGTCCATTATTTTATGGCAAATAAAGCCTTTTTGTGAAACTTTGATTAAGAGCCTGCTTTATTAACATCAAATCTTAAAAAATATTTTAAGGTACTGCGGTTATATAATATAAATTAAAGTTTGTAAAAGAAAGGAGAAACTCGAGGACTTCTACTTGTAGTAGATATTTTTCGTCTCTTTACAGGAATTATTTCTTAGAGATTAATAAATAATAAATATGTTTTGCATTTACCCCAATTAGCCTAACCAAAGTAAGCTCTGTAAGGCTTGTGTTATGGGATATATGACATACATTATACCTATATAAATATTTTTGATAGAGATATATATTTACAACCATGACTAAGGTACAAATGCTCGTATTCAACACACAAACATCTGTCCCCACCGGGATTGGAACCCGGGACGTCAGAGATAGCGACACCTTGAAACTGGTGTACTAACTACTCGATTACGGAGGTGTCAATGTAGACAGACTAGTAATTTGCGCGGTATATGACAAAATTATATATTAGAAAATGTCTGCATTAATATTATTCAGTACAAATGAAAATTCTGTACTTGAACATTGGGGCGGCTGATGAGCATAACCGATGTTAGATCACGGATCACCAATGTATCCCTACATTGGATTCCAATATACTTTGTAGTTTAATATTAATATATTAATATAAATATATAATATTAATATTTGTTACACTTACACCAATTAGCCTAGCCCAAGGTAAGCTCTGTAAGGCTTGTGCTATGGGATCTAAGGTAACGGATAGACATACATATATTACATATATATAAATAATTTTTATTGAAATATATATCAACAACCATGACTAAGGTACAAATGCTGGCATTCATCACACAAACATCTGCCCCCACCGGGATTCGAACCCGGGACCTCAGAGTTGGCGACACCTTGAAACCGGTGTACTATCCACTCGACTATGGAGGTCGTCAAATAAGGATCTCGTTCACACGAATTTGAGATTAGAGATAGAGACATTCGACAGAGATATAGAGAGAGAGATATAGAGAGAAGAATAGAGAGTTTAGAATCATACAATGTAGTTGGGAATCATTTTCATATAATGCTGTTTGATATCGAAACAATTTCGATAACGCATCCAACGCGAATGACAATTTGTCTAGGGGCCAAGGGTATCAGGTCCAAAGAGGCCAATATTCGTGTGAGTGCCTAAGGATGCAGTTGTGTCTGCAACAGCCGGCTTAATTCGGGTCCACATTATGACATAACACTTCCACCCTTCGAATACTTCTACTTTTGTAATTAAATTCGCCGACTAAAGGAAGACAGAGGTCAGTGACATACGGTTCCTAGGAACACTTCGAGAATGATGGTGATTCTCAGTATCGGAACTTCGCCGTCAGCCCTCAGGGTAGGCTGTACTTAGCTCAGGTTTATTCCCGAATCATTCGTGTGAACGAGATCCTTATTTACAATGCCTGCAAATGTAAAGATTAACAATTACACAATATTAGCAAATATCTTTAAATATTATATATTTTCAATAAGTTACGCGAAATACTAATCGGAATCTACGAGGAAAAGTAATGAAAGGAGTCTCGAGTCTGGTTTTGATGAAAACTACAAGTAAAACTGTATACATTGAATTTTGTAATAGAACTAACATTATTACAGAATCCCTAATAAGCAACGAATTCTAGAAAGTAATGAAGCCGCAAATTTTCGACATAATACTTTTGTATTTATCTTAATTTATCATTAAACCTTAACTAATTAGTTGTTCAAAATGATGGCCATTGTTCTTAACGCATGGCTGGATTCGACGGTACAAGTATTGTACGGCATTCAATATTACATTATTAATTCCCTTTAGATTCTTTGTACGTTATAACTAGGGATCGGATAATCGGATGCATATTTACCTAAAGTTAATTTTTGGCTCACAAATTATGGAAGCGGCTTTTCAAAATACATTTTGTTAAATAAAAATCCCGGGAAAATACGGGACTGCAAATTTAACGTAGTAATATTGTTTGAAAATTACTAAATTAGCACGTGGTATTTATTTTCAAAAGACCGAGACTCCGGGTTCATTTATACAACTATGCATACGTATTTACATGAAGTTTAGTACCGGAATTCCGGGATTTTTATTTATGGAAATAAAATAAAAAGACAGTTCCATACTTTGTCAAAAACTAAATTAGGTAAATAAATAAACATCCGGCTATCCAATTCCGCAATCCCGGGATTTTTATTTAACAAAACAATAAAAAGCCGTTTCCATACTTTGTCTTAAACTAACTTTAGGTAAATATGCATCCGATTATCCGATCTCTAGTTATAACTTAGTGACAACCGCGCACGAACAGAGTAAAAAAAAAAATACAATTATTTGTAAGGTATAATGAAGGTATATACTACGAGTAGTAATATATAAATGCAAATATTTGGGAGACCATTCCTTAATGTAAGAATGTTTGTTAATCCTTCACTCAAAAACTATAAAATATATCTCCTTCCTTTGAGCAAACCGATATAACGCAGGCGAAGAAACGGGGGGTAAGTTAGTATAATATATCCTAAAATGAATAGCTAGCTTAATATAGTAGTCTAGTCTTTGTTGAGATTAATTAACAACCGTAACCAAAATTTCATTAGAAGGATAATATTTCTTTCTAACTGTACTTCAACATTCCGAAACATCTTCAAGTAAGCATCACCATAAAACTAAAGGACGTCACCACACCGCTCCTGTACAATTATTTACGACAGAATAACAAACAACTACAATATTTATCCAGATTGTAGGCCGGCAGAAATGAGGTATTAAACTAAATTATGGATGCGAGAATTAATGTTCCCAACCAGTAATTATGAGGCCGCATTAACTTAATGTCTTTGGAGTACGCACACACGCCTGCTTATAATAGGTGTAGGTTCGACATCTGACGTCGTCACACAAGTTCAGCACTCGTACACTATTTAAAATACTGACGCAACGATTTATTGATAAATCAAATATCTACATATGCTTATTAGCATCCGTTCGATCGGTAATAAGGAAAATAATTATCTATAAAATCTAAAGGTGAAACATGTACGGTCATATTATATTTTATTGCGTTCTCATTTTGACATTTAAAAAAGTGTGCTGTGCTTGTGTATATTTTTTTTAATATGTGTGCTATGTTCGTCTGACACACAGAAGATATGAAACGCATTTACTTTAAAAATCTTAAAAAGTTAGTTAAACCAACTTTAAAGTGTTTTTAGAGTCTGTTCAAATGTTTTATTTTGAAAAATAACTAACCTAACCTAAGCATTCCATATAAAATCCGAGTTCATCTCAAGTTGTTTTTCTTGTAAAAGATTAATTAAATAATAGTTGAAAAATTATTATCGTTAATTTAGAGATTGTATTAATAATAACAATTAATTAGTCATTACTATTTTTGTAGAATTCCATATATATCTTACTAAAACACAAAATTAAAGCACTAGTATCTGTGAACAATAACAATTTAAAAGAAGAAACCAAAAACAAATAACCTTAAGCTTCGTTTAGGTTCTCCGAAACGGGAACTGTACAAATATAATTGGTCGCATTGCATTGCGATCTCTTTGAATTGCGAGATTTATTTGTGCAAAATACAAACTAACCTTACCATGAATTACTATAGACGCCCTGCAATATCTATGTTATGTACTTTGTTAATGTAGTATTGATAAATTCCTTAGTGTATGTCCCGAGACGAGAGATGAGACAGGTGACTGATGGTAGACCAGTACAGCTGAATACATTTGAAAGTGTGTTATTGCGAGTATGATGTACCCAGTGATCATTAAGCGGTAGTACTCAGAGTTTTATTTATGCTAAACTAGCTTTTGCCCGCGACTTCGTTCGCGTGGACTTCAGGTTCGTCCCGTCTAGTCTAGTAATAAGTAAGAAATACGGTAACTAAGCACTGCAGAGCCCTAATCATAGGCCTATAGGTAGCTACTGCTGTATGCTATACTGACACAACAGACAATTTGCAATGTAAGCGCAAAAAATGTGTTTATTTTACGACCTCACATTAGAAACCTCAATAATTGTAGCCTATGTGTTATTCTGATGTATAAGCTATATTGTGGTAAAGTTTCATTCAAATCCATTCAGTAGTTTTTACGTGAAAGAGTAACAAACATCCATACATCCATACTTACAAACTTTCGCCTTTATAATAGTAGTAGGATGTATAAAGTGTTGATGTGTCTATACATGATGGTGATCGCCAGCAATTTGTACTGTTGTATAACAAAATCTGGTCAAATGCGAGTCGGCCTTACAAACCGAGCGTTCGGCAAATAAATATTATTATTTTTGCGATGAATATACAAATATACAATTTCTCATTTTGTCCTTTACATATGTTTTATGATATTGCTTAATGCTTAATTTAGTAAAAATTGTTAATGGGATGTACGAATCGAAAGAATTTTTGAGATTTGTTCATAGAAATACACGACATCTTTAATATAGCTTAACGCCAAATTTTATAATTCTTGATCAATAAACAGCACCCTATAGGTTTTAATTCCTTTGCTAGTATGTCATATATACCATTATTTAGACAACTTTTTCACTGCTGCAAGGAATTGCAGAGCTGAGGATCAAGCAAGCAATAAAGCAAGCAAGAGCAAGATATAAAGTTGAGATTGACGCAAGGAATTACATTGAACGCGTTCCTGGGGAAAAGGATCATGATCCTATAAAGGTTCCGGTGTTTTTTGCAGTACGAAATCCTAACAATACGAGCGAAAATCCACAGAAAATTGTCTAATACATGGCAGTTTACAGGGAACAGGGGCAATGCAATAATTAAGGAGGTATCACGTGTGTTGTACCACCGACGATAGCTCGCTCCACGCTAATATATTCCAAGGCGATATCCCCGCATTGGATCTATTTATCACCATTACTTGGCGGATTAGACACGTCACGGGCGCTAAGGTAATTATAGATGGTGGAATACTTAATGCCTCTGGCGTGCCTAATTATATGGTCGCATTAACAGAGCGCCGAGCGAGACCGAGGTCGGACGGTGCGGTATCGCTGCCAATGCGTGTATTGTTTACTACGTTAGTTACCATTCTTACTTATAATTTTAACCGTATAATTGTTAATTTTAAAATATTTCTATACGATAACACTATGTACATGTTTCATCGCTCGCTTTTCTCGCGTGGATATTGTAAGAACCGATAATATATTTCTGGGACTCATTAAGTTTTTCTACAATTGGGCTAAGGTAATTAAAAATTAATCAAGTGTTTGTGTTTTAAAACTGCCCAACTTATTATTCGATTACTCTGTTTAAAGGCGATTCTATACTAGACTCTAATTTCTCTCTCATTTAAGATTCGACTCTAATAAGATACATGAGTTTTGATTCTACTAAATAAATAGTATCATCAAAACACAAAGCAACATCTTAACAATATTATTCGATAATCCACTAATCTCTAAAGATCCAGGATCACATTATAGTTAACTGGTTGGCTCACGGCAAAATTAATGTCGCTTGCATCATTTAACCGAAATCATTTCACGCGCTACGGCCGCTAGAAAATTGTGTAGGAAACTAACAAACATACATTTATATTAGATCTCATTGTAAACAATCGTAATAATTTCGTATACATCCGGTTTTTTGTAATAAATGTAGTAAATTAGATGATTTTAATCTCGGCTAAAGGCGAATTTTGTATTTGCACTATGAAGACCACCGCTACAACGAACGACATTAGGGCTGTCTCAAGGTGAACTTATAAAGTCTGAAGCGTTGCTGTGTGTACCTACTAAGGAAACAATATATGTTTGGATAAAATTATACAGCGAGCATAGAGAAGAATAGTCCTCACAAATTTCGCCACAGTACCTTAGCCATATTCAAAGTAGACACTATTTTCCATACGTCATTAAAAACCCGCAAACACGAAAGCCCAACATTTCCAAACTAAATTAAAAACATCGATTATACCAACCACGCGTGTTTACAACGACACATCATAACAGCTCATTAAACAGGAGGCCATAAAAGTCCCCCACATTCAATTGTCATCACTTTTCTTCGTATAATTACGGAATAATAAGCAATGGACATTACCGCGATACTATCTAGGTTTTTTTTATTGCTAATGAATTAAAAATGATAATATTGTTCTTGCATGATGGATGTGGAGCGTTACTCATATTTTTAATTGACTTTTTTGCAGGTGATAAGGGTTGACTTTGCGGTTTTTGTTACTGAAATTACTTTTAATTTTTTAAACTTTACAATAAGAGAGAAATACACATTTACAATAAGAGAGAAATAAAGTTGCCAGTATAGATGATGCAGCGTTACACTTGGTCTATCAACGTGTTAAAACAAATTGAAACTAAATCATTAAGCCAAATGATCAGTTTAATTTTTTAAACTTTACAATAAGAGAGAAATACACATTTACAATAAGAGAGAAATGAAGTTGTCAGTACAGATGATGCAGCGTTACACTTGGTCTGTCAACGTGTTAAAACAAATTGAAACTAAATCATTAAGCCAAATGATCAGTTAAGTTACTAGATATTATACCTGCATCATCTGCTTAAATACCTCCGCCTTACCTATTTCTGCTGCAAATAGCAGTGTTGGCATTGCTGTTTTAGTGTGAATAAGCAGTGAAATTACTGGGTATTGTGCATTTAACACTTATGTCACGTATTAGCAACGAACACTATGATTTTTGAGGAGCTGCAGTTTTGCTATTAATCTCGCAGAATCACACATAATCACTTAGCTATAGTGAGTATTCATTAAATGTAACTTGACTGATCAAATGGCATAATGATTTAGTTCCAATTTCTTTAAACGCATTGACAGGTGCTAACTGTAACGATGCAATATCTATGCTCTCGATTTAGCAGATAATTTATATTTCGTAAATAATAGCAATTAAGAACAATCACGAACCTGTATCCCATTTAGATTGATTGTCAAAATCAAATCAAAAACTAAAATCTAAATCTTCAATCACTTTTGCACGTCAAAGATACGCAATTGGTGGTTGGTTGGGTCGGAGGGAGAAAAACCAGCAAGCGCTATTTTTTAATCTCCCTGTATTTTTACAGAGTGGTTAATTAGAAGCTGGTCTCAGATAAATAGTCTGAACCCAACTTCCTTTACAATATTAAACAATTTCACATTATATCTATAAATACTATAAGTTTTATTATGTTATTTACTATGTACATATGCAGCGCAACAGAATATGCCATAAACCACGATTTTCTAATTCAGACTTCAGAGCCCCTTAGCGGGAAAATGAGTCGTTAACTTTTTTTGCGACCATTATATTTTCAACTCGTCCAGAAGAACAACATATCCAAAATTTAGACCTGGGTCCGAAAACCACTTGCCCATTTAAACAGTATCATCTACTTTTTAATATTTATTTATTTATTTAACATCGCTTTAAAATCCACCAGAGTATAAAAAAAATATTTTTTGGGTACTTTAACGTTGACAGTAGATATGAAAGTTACCGTCTACTGGAGGTCGAGTTTATTACTGGGTTGTTTGCTTGAGTAGGAATTGTATTACCTATAGTAGGAATTATTGTATTACTGTGTTTCAGTTTGAGGGATAAGGTAAGCAGTGAAATGAAAAACATGAAACTAGGTTAAAAACACATTTGTTTCAGTTCCAGTTGCAAGGGTTGGTCTCATATTATGTACTTGTCTTTTTAATACTGTGTTTGTCATTTTGTATTCTATGTTATGTTTATTGTTACGTTTAATCAGTACTAGGCATATGTATTTGTACATGTCATAGTCTTTTTTTTTCTTAATTTATAGGTGTGAAATTTGTACTACAGTCCATATTGTCTTAGTAATTTTCTTTTTGTGTTGTTTTCGTGCCTGAATGTCACTACTGTGGCAAGCAGAATACTAGTGCAGCAGACCATGCTTGCTGCTTAAACTGAGCTTACCACAGTTATGGTATCATGCAGCGGTACAATTCATTATTGTATTGTTTTGTTTTGTTATTGCTGTTCGTATCGTTGCGTGGTCCGTCAATAAATGTATTTCTTTCTTTTCATTCAAATGATTGGGTCATTTAAATTTTCATGAAAAGTCACAATTTTCATCAGAATCTTTAAATCACTTATAGTGATTAAATAACACCTATCCGGAGATATTTTAGATTATTTATTAGTTAAGACATATGTCTTAGCTAATAAATAATCTAAGACAACTCAACTGATGCTCATTGAATTATTTAGTGGTTAAACGAAATATACGCGTTTATATATATCCTGGACATTGTACTCGTATATTATGACAATAATTCACTGAATAGCCTAAGAATTTATTTTGGGCGACAAACTGAAATATATCGTTTCGGTAATGGATTCAATGCTGAAACGTGTCGCATGTAACTTGTATGCATCGATCTAATTGGGGTCAGGGCGGAGTTGTACCTTAAAACACAATTATTGCTCCGCTAGCGTACACGAGCATTCAGACGCTGTTGATTAGTAATTCACAACACTGAGACACATGTTAAAATGATTAGTTTGCTACGAATAAGGTTTATAATGCACTTTGTATTGTAACCGATAGAAAAAGGATAACATTCGAGTGTTATCCTACGCAGTACATTTGATACTTTTCCAAATTACTAAATATATATCTTATTTAATAATAATTGAAATATTTCTTTCGTTAGGCTTATTCTATACTTATTAAGTGAGTGACGCGCTAATCTCAAGAACTATTGCTTCGATTTATCGAGGAGGTGTATGAATTATAATATATAGGCCATCAAAGAAAATTATGTCGTCGTGGGTGCAGTCATGGGTGGTTTTTCATATGTATATCTTACAGTTGCCAATTAACTGTTAAATTACATCTGTTCTTTAATACATTTATGCAATGTAAGATTGTATATGAATTAGACTTGATTATATAAGAATCACTATAGACTGTGAACAAATATGAAAATTTGAAATGTGAATTCAAATGAATTTGAATTCTGTTGTTCTGTTGATTCCATTGGTACACAAGTGAGTGAAATAATAGCTGAGTTTCATTGAGTAGACTATACTTTTTTAAATAAACACACTATATTTATTACCTAATTGCAATTTCATATCAACATGAATGCATCACAAAAGAATTTTGTCAATTTTTTATTAATGTCAGAATCATAACACAATGGTTCTATCGATTCGCGATAAGCACCCTGGCCAATGTGAGACCGTTGTAGTAATTACACTCATTGTCACATAATTACAACCAACACTTGTCATTGCACCCACGCTCGCAACCTTTATCTGCAATCCGTTCTAGCCTTAATTACAAACGGTATTAGGACTGTAATGGATTAAATTCCATGCGTTGCATTGCTTGGTAGTCACCACAATACAACATAAATTATATTGGAAAACCCAAACACTTCGACAAATTGACGTTTATTAAAAGTGGCAGAATCGCTAGCTTGAATTAGGTAATTTTTTTTACATAATACTCATATTAAAAAAATTACATAGTTAGTGGTAGGGTAGGGTTGCTACGTGGAGTAAATTATGACAACAACATCGGAATCTGTCCGTATTACAGATGTCAGATTAGTACAGCTAATAAAAGTCATATTAATGTGTAAATGTGAGATATTGTATTTATATACAATTGTTATGTAACTTGATAGTAAATTCAACTATGCTTAATAAAGCATATAATTATTAGATAAAAGCAAATATATACAGATTGTTTCAGGGTCGGCGAAATAATATTTAAAGGGCATATAATTTAGATTTTAGATGAACTCTACGTGTTTGTTAAGACTTGAAAATTTATATATTCAGAGTTAATTAAAAAATCTCCTGTCAATCATTCCTTAACTTTAAATAGTTATTACCTATTGTCCTGTCCAGTTATTGCACCCATTCTCTATTTAAATCTTCTTTTACTACTTCCCTGTTCCAAGGTTGCTTGGAAGAGATTGCTGTTTAGCAATATGGCCGCTTCTTGTAATTTTGCTATTTATTGTTATTTTTTGTATATGTCCTTGTTTTTAGTGTGCAATATAGAGTTATGTTACGTTAATTTATTTGAAAATAAAAAAAAAAACTTTCCAATGACACCCCTAGTCGGCTCGTCAATTGTCGTCAGCGTTCAATATATATAGCGTAGTATTCTTCGTAAGCTGTTATATGGCTGTCGATACTTAAATCAATAAATAAATAATTTGTTTAATTTGTAAGAGAAAATGATGTAGCTCGATTATCGTTAATATTTACTTTACAGGATGTTCACCTCTGAAAAATACACAACCACCAAATATTATTTCACTGACCTTGAAACAGATTGTTTATGCAAATCAATTGTCAATAAAATTTATTTACGGTAAATTAAGACTTACCTATTTATGTTGTTCATCGCCATTGCTCCCGAGTTTTCCCTCTCGTTCCTATCTCTAGATACACCCGCAAATCTCTCAAAATTCTCCCGCTCCTTATAATGGCGATCAGGCCTTGGCGACGACGACCTCCTGCCTGGCATGGGCTGCGGCATATTGTTCTGCTGCACTGTCTGAAGAAGGTTGTGATTTGGCTGAGGTTGTAGAGCTTGGAGCAGTTCTTGTGCGTTTGATGCTCCGTTCGACAGAAAATTCTGCAGTCCCGGATTGAGTAAGGCGTTTGATAATGTTGGGTTTAGCATATTGGGCCGAATGTTGGTGGCTTGTTGCGGGTTTGAGTTCAAGAGCTGGTGTGGCTGCGCCATTGCTTGCAGGTTGGCTAAGGACGTTGACACCACTTGCCCGTTGTTCAAGGCGAGATTCACCATTTGGTCATTGGAATTGACATGGTTGACAGGTATCGTCAGGATAGTTTGCGTTGCTATGCCTGTTAACAAATTTATGTACTTAACACACTGTGCACAACGAAATAAATTTTATTCATGGGTGCGTACAAAATGTTTCTTTAAGAATGATGGATAGCACAGTCTTCACCGGACACAGACTTTTCCAATCACTCATTCTTGTTGATAAGCGGTGCTTTAGTCTTGACCGTTAGTTGTTAATAAAGAGTCTAAACAATTTTAAATATACTGACTGAACCGGGACTCCTAATATCAATGTTTTTCAAAATAGAGGATTGTATATAATTAATTAGTATTTGGAGATGAGTTTTATTTGTAGACATTGTTTTTCGTTTAAAAAAAGGTTACTTCAGATTTTTAAAACAGTGTATACATATATTTAACATTTTGCATTTGTTTTTGACTTTAAATAACTCTTTGAACCCTTTTTGGATTTTGTAAAGACTTATGACAAAATGTAGAAATTGTAATAAAATTGAATACAAAATATAATTATAATAATACTATTTGTTTGTTTGTTTGGACATTACATACTTACCCTGTGATGTAGGTATGAGAAGCTGGGCACCCTGGATGCCTTGCACTAGCTGTCCAGATGCCAAGATCAGCTGCGGCATTGGGGACGGCATCGCAGGAGGCAGCATGCTGCTGTTGTTCACCGGGTTGGGCGAACCCATACCTGATGACAATAGAAAAACTACTAATAACATTCTATTGGACTATTCATACAAATATGCTGGACATTTTGTACCACTTATTAGATGCATGAGATACGCCTTCACTTATTAGGAGCGAGTGAATTAAATGCTAAACATTCACGCGAGTCTACTGAGTATCAATTCTGCTAACGTTTAAATATCGAACAATCGTATAATAGTTTAATATTATAGTAATAAATTAAGGTACAGTCCAGAATTCCTACCACTAGACAGTGTTGACTTACCGTCTCACACATAGCGGTCTCGACTACTAGACCATAGAGGCGGTTAAAATCAAGAATAGCATCTGAGCTGCGTATTATCAAATTTACGCTTTTTTTTCTCCTTTCAGATTTTCTTATTATCTTATTTGGAGAATTATCTATTTAGTATTTATTCATTTTAGCTGA
This sequence comes from Scirpophaga incertulas, assembly GCA_036419045.1. NCBI lineage: Eukaryota > Metazoa > Arthropoda > Insecta > Lepidoptera > Crambidae > Scirpophaga > Scirpophaga incertulas. Next base: position 7,807,035 of record CM071641.1, read on the forward strand.
AAAATGCAGACAGCTGTTAGTATTCAAGGAATTCTTGCGATCTTCAGTAAATAGTCAAATAAAACTGTTGGAGGTCTACCCACGCTGGAACGTATGCTGTTCATTACACTTAAGGTTCGTAATAATAATATGTCCAAATATAATAAGTAAAGTTTTTAAAATCTGTCGTTGAAACAAGTCGTTGTGCTGATATGTACTTATACAAAGAAATGTTTTAGACCTACGAATACACGTGTGCGTTTACGCTCTCATGTGCGTGCATGCTCTAGTTTTCTGTAGAAATTGATACAAATGTAAAAATGTAATCGTATAGTTCTCTATTTTTAGTAAATATTTTAGCAAGAATAGGTATAGTTAAATTTATACGATTGCCTAATAATTTTCGATAAATAAATAGTAAGTTCCCAAATTTCGTCTCCATCCGGCACATGATATTTAAATAGGACAAAAGAAAATCTCTCCGACTCATTAGTTATGGTAATCCAAAACAAATTGACGAAACAACCGCACAATACGTCCATAGCCAACTTTCTACTTAGGTAATTAAACAATGAAATTAAATAGTAATTACAGAACAGCCGGCGTATTAAACATAGGAAGTTATACGAAAATCCATCGGCATCCGAGCACGACTAATTTACCGCGAACAAAACGGCTTCAACAAAAATCTAAAACATTATCTGCATGCCTTCGGGCCCGTTAAACTCCGCATTAACATAACGTATTCATTTAAACCATGACATTTCACATTCTGTAATAAATGCTCTTACCAACGCCGCATCAATTAAGAGCCGAAAAAAATATATAATTAGCTCTATTAAGACAATAAAACTCTTAATGATACCGCAACAGTCGTAATATCCGTGCGTTCGTGAAAAAAAATATGTAATTATACTCATTATTTAAATAGGTTTTTTCGTCCATTAAGGCATAGCTTTAATGGGCGGGCGAGTGGTGCCGCTATCTTGAATTCATTAAATCGATTGGTTTCGGTAATCACCTAATTACGAATCACGTGATTCTAGAGTTAAGACTTTTAATGCGCGAACCGTGTCTTCCCGATTATCCCAATCTTTCTAATTCGATCTAATTAGCGTTCTACCCAGCCCGGGCAACTCGCCATTTGAAATGGTAATGCAGTCAAATAAATTAAGCACGCACGCTTTGCGGACGTAGTTTTGTAAAATGTTTACATGAAAAAAATAGAAATATTGCCCCCATTTGCATAGATAGTAGCGGTTGGATGCGATGAAATAGTTTTTAGTGCTATATTACGCACTGTTTGTTTACATTCTCTTGATGTTTGACATAAGTAAGTGTTTTAAAATTTATCGTTGCATCTTCATGTTTACTGTGTTAATATTAATTACTTATATCAATAATGTCATATGATTTGCGATTATTACATTGTCTCACTTGCCGTGTTGACCTTCATTACGCTTTTGTATAATTTTCTTCGTTCTCTCAGGGTCCTATGGATATTAACACTTATACTTATTGCCTACTTAACCAAAAAATCTCTGAACTGAGTTCCTTATGTTGCTTCACTGGCTATCTGGCCTATCAAATGAGACTTAAATAGGTTAGAAATAAATACTCATTTTGGATGTTGTTATTTCGTATATATGATTATCTGAATGGGATGCAATATAAACATTCATGTCAGTCAGTCGGTGAATCAGGATGTTATTCTATAATTTTATAATATTAAAATGACAAAATCATTAAACAATTTTGATCTTGTTTGGTATACATAAGATTTTGCCCTGAGAGAACTGTATGGGGTTCTTCCAGAGGGCACTAAATAAGTCGGCAATGCGTTTGTGATCTCACTAGTGATGCAGGTTTCCATAAGCTATGGCGAATGTTTACCATGAGGCCGTAAGCTTTTGTCTTTTGTCACACAGTGGTATGAAAATAAAACATCTTCGCAGAACTGCGATAATTTCCTTATACACTCGAGAAAAACTCAACTCATGCGGACTGTAGGGTGTTTACTTTCAAACATTTATGTAACAAAAAAGCTACACGTTTTTTTAAACGTGTTTTAAGTAATACATAACATCAGCATTTCTTAGGTTAGCTCGACGTAAAATATTTTATTTAGCTCATAATATTGTTTTCTTTTTTAATTAAATTGGCTGATGAACAATTGGGGTGGAATGTAATAGACACAATTCTTGCTATTTATTCTTTATATGTCATCTACCGATTTCAGCTTCAATTCATACAGAAGGAATATTTCAAAGTTATTATCACAGCTCACTCATTTGCGCTCCCAGTCATGAGGGGCACGGGTCTAACATAACTATGTTATAGAATAATTAGGCCTTAGCAAAAATAATGGTTCAGTGCGAGGTGGTTGGAATCATGTACATCTTTGAATTTCTTCGCAGGTGTATTCATGTTGCTTTACAATGTTTTCCTTTACAATTGGAGCGCTAGTTAAATGTGATGTTAGAAAAACAGTGATTTTCGAAACTCGATTCGAAATCCCTGGGGCCTCTGAAACAAAATTTAATTTTAAGCAAATTACCTATTATTTGCGATCGATTCATTTTCGAAATCGTTTCGATATTTAACGGAAATGTAGGGATGTGATTCCATACTACGGAATCGTTCCCATATATTTCGTTCTAATGAAATGTAAACTAATGCCATTAGTGTTACTTTGGTTAGTGCCTGGAGCAAAACGCCACCGACACTTCGTCTTTCTTTTAAAATAATGTTTACAAATCATTTGATTTCATTAACATTAACTAAAAGGTTACAACCATAGCTAACCCTTATCCAAACCCTTTTAGGATAGCCTCAAAGGATCTTAAATCAGACGACAAATATCAACCAGCCTGCTAGGTAGAATTCGTATACAGGACGCAACTTATGGCATAATTAAGATTTCTAGTTACAAAATAATTTCCCTGTATTTGAAACGAGCACCGCCGCTTGGAGGTACAAACAGGTAGGTTAGGTACCGGCGCTACTGAGTAAAAAAGTTGTTTAGACATTTGTTTTGAAAAGGTAGATAAGTACCGCATCATGTTAAAACAGTCAGTCTGACAATTTTAAATTGCATTTAAAAAAATTGTAATAATACCGAGTATTATCAAGTACAGTACATAGATTGTGATGTCATCATCAGTTTCAGCCAGTAGACGCCCACTGTTGAACATAGGCTTCGCTTAAGAAACTCCTCCCTAATATTAGTTTTAGGTTGCTAGCATCCAGTGCCAAATCGCCAGTGTCCAGCAGACTTCGGTCTTTATGATTGTGAGTCCTGCAAGCAATATGCCTGGCCCACTGCAATTTAAAGTTTACAATGCAGCGGCATGTGATCCAGGTTCTCCCGCGATTTTCGTCATGTTTAATTCGACCACGCAGGGAGGAAAGGGGAATTTTATACCTCCTTATAAGGCCCCATGTGGTCAGGTTTCAATTCCATACGTCATCACTGGCAACACGAACGAATCCAAGACCTTTATATATAAAAAGACTACTTACATATTGCCTTTGTAGGAGTCTCAGATTAACGTATCGTAGAAACCACACCCTTGTACCATCAGCGTCACTTGATGTTTGACAGTTAATCTTTATACTAAACTTTGTAACTCAGTCTCAAAATTAAACCATTATGCAATTTTTATTTAAAGACTAGCGGACCCGACAGACTTCGTCCTGTCAAAAAAATTTGTACAGTGGCAGTTTTTTGTTCCTAATTATTTTATAGATAATGTCGCATAGCCAACCAAATCGCAAAAAAAGTCTAAATAACCTATTACATTTTGTGGCTATTCAATTTTGGAACGTGACATTAAATCCTCCAACGATGTATTCCGTGCTCCAACGCACGCACGCACACTGTTTTGATAGATATGATTGAATTTCAACTATATGTAGCGTTAATAAAGCGCAAATTGACTCTTTGATGTTAGGAACACACCTTCATTGCTTAGACAACAGTGAGTGCTTGCAATATGAACTTTATACAATAACAATAAAGCTCAATTCGACTGTACGTTTTAGTTAGAAAACGTTTGCATGGGAAAATAAAAGGGTATTTCCGATAATTATTCGAATTTTCCTCATTGTAAAAACCCTCCTTGAACTTCAACGAACATTAACAAAAAAGAATTGGCCAAATTGGTCCAGGCGTTGTTGAGTTATGAGCTTACCAACACATTTTGCGATTCATTTTTATATACAAGATTACTAATCAGCTTCGTAAATAAAAAAAGTATGCACATCGTTTCAATTATTCGTACGTTGATAGCTTGGTGAAAGCCTTGTCTTAATAAACTATTCCAAGTAATTTTATATAGTTGTTATTTCCATAAACATGTAATAAGATCAGCCATGGTTATATATCGTCGACTTCGTTTGTGCATGACACTTATCGTTATCTTTTGGATAATTCACACAATATCATTATAAATTATAGCCTATGTGTATATGTTATATTTTGATGTATAAGCTGTATTATTCTAAAGTTTTGTTAAGCTCCATTCAGTAGCTTTTACATGAAAGAGTTAAAATTCCTGTATACTTACTGTACGGAGCAGCCGTACAATAATCGTTTCACATCGTCAGCATTTACTTAGAATAATTTGTATTGTTGTATCGTTTCGCAATCATCCAGTGCACGTCATTCCGCCGCGCATCGCGACCGTGTGCTCATTAATATCATCAGCAATTAGTTATTATATTATTGCTTGCGCTTGGTATCTTATAGCAGCAAACTTCTATCTTTTATTCTTATCATCATCAGCATCTCAGGTGTACCGCAAGTGCATCTTTTTGGTCCTTCGAGCCGGATTACTTACAAACTTTCGAGTTTATAATATTAGTGGGGATGAAATACTGAGAGTACGGTTTTCTTTTTTTTTACTATAATACTTTATTTGTAGCAATAACGTTAAAAATTAACTTTTAATCTATCCATTATTGTAGAGTCTATTATATCATACTTTGTGAGATATGACTGTATAGGGTATATATATACGAGTAGTATAAATTACACCTCCGACCTCGACTCGGCCCAGCACACGCTGGCGGAAAGCCCCGCGTGGGCCTCCGAGCGCGGAGTCTTGGTCGCAGAGATCGGGCGAGATCTGTCTCCGCCGGCATTGATTGCGGCAATGCTGGCGGACGAGCGAGGTTGGAGGGCTGTGGCCTCCTTCTGTGAAGCAGTGATGCTCCAGAAGGAGGCCGCCGAGCGGGGTCGGGAGATGGCCGATCCCGCTCGAAGAAGGCGGCGCGTCGCCGGGCTCAGTAGCACAGCCGCGGCGCCGCCGCGGGTCGCCGGTGGGCGCGAAGAAGTCGCGACCGCTACGGCGACCCGGGATGGACCACGCCCCTTCCGTGGCCGGGAGCGTCGTCGGTGGAGGAAACCGGGGGAGGTAGTGTGGCCTCCCCCGAGGAGGGCTCCCCTCTAGGAAGGGGAGCGGAGGCTGGGGGTTCCCGGAAGTGGCTTGATGTTCCAGGGGGCTCCCTACATGCCTGAGGAAGGCCATCCCTGAGGTTTTTAGTGGGTAGGCCTTCCCCTTCTGGGGAGGAGAGCCCCACATAACCGCCGGCTCGTCACAGCGGGGGTATGCAATTTAATGCATTTTCCTCAGGGGAACAAAAAAAAAAGTATAAATTACACCTTCGGTTCGATTTTGACGGCGAAGAGTATAAAAATCAAGATATTTCACTCACCTGGAGCGCTAACACTTAAATTGAGAGGCGAATTGATGACCGGGTTGGAGGGCATGGATGTCAGTCCTTGCAGGTTGGCTGCCAGTTGGGACATCTGCTGAGACATCTGTTGCTGCAACTGCTGCGACATCGGCGGCATGTTCTGCTGCATATTTGCCAGGTTTTGCAGGTTTTGGAACATCGACGCCACTGTGGATGAACAGTGTAATTTGAAACTTGTTGGTTTTGTATACATTTTAATTTTGATGCAGTATATTTGAAAAGTATAAAAAGGAAAATATTCACTAAAAGAACATGCTTTTAGGAAGAAAGTGTAGAAGATTTCTTCTTCAGTTATCGGTATAAGGCATTAATTTTAGAGTTTTGTTGTAAATTTGGACATAGATAAGTATTGTACGATTAATTTATGTTTACGTATTCATTTATTTAGACCATTCCTCCTCAGCGTACAACATATATTTGGATCGTAGCCAGTGGAAAACTGTTCTCTTACCCTGCTTACCCCTATGGGAAAGAGGCGTAATTGAATGTATACATATATATGTGTGCATCCTCCTCAAAAAGCTTATCCGTAGACAGATAATAAAAAATACTTTTAATTAGTGTTTTCGTATTTGAATTTAGAACATATCAATTGGATCAACAGGAAATAAATATTGCTGAATAGGTTGACCATCCTAACAATTACTCTTAATTTTATTTATTGTTTCAATTCTAATATCTATTTAAAATATTTTTAATTTAGGTTATTCTTTCTTTGTATCACAGTAATGGTATACAGTATAGTATGAAACTTTTGAAAAAGAAGCAGATTTATTTCGACGGCCATGAATCATTCGCGTTGCTCGGGATACCAATATTTGAATCACGAGGGTAGCAGGTGGCGCTCTATGGCCCTCGCTTTATTTTTTCGTTCTTTATTTTGTTCCTTTTATTCACTAGTAACTTTATATACTATTGCTTACTACAAATAATAAGTTACAGTTACAAAATACAAAAACACACCACTTAGAGTAGACTAACCATAACACACAATATGTGTCCTACGTTCATAATTTGAGAATTCATAACTAAAGAAATTTTCACCTTCTATCTACCTGTACCAAATATGATGATTCATATTCGCTAAGTAAAGGGTCTTTCAATAAGGACGCTCGAAATATAAACGTAAATAAAACAAGTTGTGTGAAATATCCATTGAATTTTTTTAATATGAAAGTATATGTTATGGCATTAAGTGCGGAATAGAATATCGCTCAAATGACCGCCGCGGCTTTGCTTGGTGGCACGTATTCTTCCCATTTTATATGACTTTGTCGCAAAAATCTGCGTGAATTTGCTGGATGGCATTCGTAATGTTGATTTTGAGTGTATCAATTGTTTGTGACTTATTCGCATAGACTTGCGATTTAAGATGGCCCCAAAGGAAAAAGTCTAAGGGCGTTAAGTCGCACGATCTCGGTGGCAAGTTCATGTCGCCACCACGCGAGATGACCATGACCTCACACACACGGCGTTGTATGGTCACTTGCCTTAAGTTCCTGGGTCCGTTAAATTTTATACGGGTGCAGACCCAAGTCTCGACGCAAAATACGCCAAGTTGAAGTCGGAGAAAGGCCAAGTTCTTGTGAACGACGAGAAATTGACTTCCTCGGGTTTTCTCGTACACTTTCGCGCATCACAGCAGCGATGTTTTCAGCAGACCTTACGTTTCGATGACGTACAGGTGTTTATTGAATATTTACCGAACCAGTTGACTCGAATTTGGCCACCAAACGTTGAATAGTCGACTCAGCAGGACGGTTGTGGCGAGGATAAAAATCACGTAATGCGCGGAATGTTTCTCAAACGGAGTACTTGATGACTTTGATAGTAAAAATGGATTATTTGCACTCGTTGTTCAATGCTGTAACTTTCCATGAACAATTTACAGCAAATTTGACAGATATGACTTTCACAAAATGGTCGCTATCTACACACAAATTTCGAGCGTCCATATTGAAAGGCCCTTTATATAGGTAAAATACTAAATTAGAATATAGGCAACATAAAAATTAAAAGCTCGCTCATCGATTGCTGATTATTTAAATGAAATCGAGCACTTTTGGTGCCTTTGCAATTTTTCAAAATCTCCACTCCAGGAATCCAAGCCTAATTTAAAGTACTGTTATATACTACAGATAATATAGTATAGAGTTTACAAATCGTTTTAAGTTCTAACCCAGAATCGATATAGGGCTGGAATGGTGAGAGATGACCCAAAAATTTTCATGTTGAATTCGTATGCCTACTGCCTAGTGTTAATTTATGTCTACAGCGTATATAATGTACAGCGTATATTGTAAGAAAAATATTAAAATTGTCAGTACGAACTCACTGGAGCCATTCAGGTGCGGCTGGTGCTGTGGCGTGCGCGCGCGCGGGGACGGCGATCGCGGTTCGGGCTGCGCGCGCGCCGCCCCGCCCTCCGGCGAGCTCGCGCCGCTCCGGTCCGACTCCGCCTGCTGGCAAGCAAATAAACTTTTTATTTTTGTGTCTCAGTCTTAATTTTGTGTTATTTTAAAGTGTAAAGTAGCGCTTAGATCCAGGCAATTACTAAGTAATTGCAGCTTATATGTATTCATTTTTATAAACTGGTTGCTTACATGTCACATGACATTCGCTATCAAATAAGATCACAGACAATACTATTACTAAATGTATATATGCCACTATATGTATTAGAAGGGGTTATGGAGGATTCCAAATAAGCAGGAGTAGCTTCGGATATGAAGTACTTTAATCGCATCACAACTATCGGACAATCTATTAACATAATTTAATAATTATAAGACACCGTATATTCACGCATTTAGTTATTCTTATACTCTACGTACACTCTCACTTCTATGTGCTCCGTAGCATACTTCTGCTTGGTTACCTTCGTCTTCCCTATTTCTAACGCAAAACAGTCACAATATTCGTATTGCTATGTTCCAACGTGAAGAGTAAGATGGGCGGTGAAATTTCTGGGTATGTGACTCTACATCTTATGTTACATGTTGAGAACGTACTCTGGTTTTTGTGATGGTACATATGGTGCGAATTGCACAAGAACCACATGTGCTATAAGTAAAATGTAACCACTTACCGTCAGATAGGTAGTCTGCTTGTTTGTTAACATATCATATAAAAATGTTGTACGAAAAATGCTTCAGAGGGACTGTAATTCGGGACCGCACTATGGGAAAAAGCGGTGCGTATCGTCTCTAAAATCTGTAACTTTCTTATTTTTCGTCCAGCGATCCTTGAATTTTCCCAGTAGGTTCTGTTGAATATTTTCCGTAACTTTTTGGCGGCTAGTTGGGGATAAATTGTAGTTATCTTCCAAAAACTTTAGAATACTTTCAGAACTAGTGCCGTTATTGATGAAATAAACGCATAAATCACGTTTAGAAACAACAAATTTAGACATTTTGGTAATTTTATAATTGGTACTTGTTAACACAATAATAGCAAAGTAATAATGTGATTGATGGACCCTACTCATCCCTTTATAGAGTTACAATCATTGGTATATTTTGCACACGTTCCTTGGAATATTCCCATATAATTAAGTTTGTTTATGGTTTGTGGTAAAGATAACATTAAATAATATGTTGTTTTGAAGCTCTAATCAATTTTAATGAACTATGTAAAATTGTTTATGCTAAATTTTAAAATAAAACAATTGTTCTTATTCGTAGTAAGTGCTGAAAAAATAGTTAACAGTAATATTTTACAAATTCTAAAATATAAAATTAAAAAAAATAGGATTTTGTGATTTTTCGAATTTTTGTACTGTTTCCCTTCTCTACATTATTTTGGTACTAAGGCAAATTGGCGCAAATTTGCGCAAAATTTTCATTCAGGTTTAGTTAATAGATGAACTACACTATCTAATTTTAGTAATATCACAACAGCGGGTGACAGCGGTAAATTCGAAAACTCAAGTTGAAAAGTGTTAAATATAAAAATTGTAAGGGTTTCATTACTTGAAGCTAAACTCTAGTTTTTTAAATATTTTTTTTATTTAAATGAATGATTTCGAAAGAGAAAACATTAACGATTCCAAAAATGTATAATAAGTAATAGCTTTTTTAACAAAGTTTCCCCAAAAAACTGAATTGTTATGTCGTATCTCTCCGAAACTCAAAGAAAATCATTCTTAACATTTAGGTGCAAGCCATATCTTTAATAAAGGTGGTATATAATATATATTTTTTTGTTTTAGGTATTTTAAATATCCTACTAGGCTTACACATTGACCAAAATACATAAATCTGACTTTCATCAAATTGATTAAAGAGACGATACACACCGCTTTTTCCCATAGTGCTACGTGAAGAGTAAGATGGGCGGTGAAATTTCTGGGTACTGTGACTCTACATCTTATGTTACATGTTGAGAACGTACTCTGGTTTTTGTGATGGTACATATGGTGCGAATTTCACAAGAACCACATGTGCTATAAGTAAAATGTAACCACTTACCATCAGATAGGTAGTCTGCTTGTTTGTTAACATATCATATACAAATATTGTACGAAAAATGCTTCAGAGGGACTGTAATTCGGGACCGGTCGAAGTAAAGCGCCTTGGACAATTGTACGTTTAGTAATATACTGATGGCCGTTTTCACCAACCTTGTCTTAGCTTAGGTGACTCCTAAGTGACATGCTGTCACTTTTTATATTAACTGAAAAGAGTGAGACAGCATGTCTCTTAGGAGTCACCTAAGCTAAGACAAGGTTGGTGAAAACGGCCATGAGTAAGGCTGATGATGACGAAGATCAGTTATAGGCATCTTATCTATAAACAATTAAAATCTAAGCAACAGTTGCTGGTGATGAGATCGCTGTCGGATAGTCGATAGTAATGCAATAGTCGACCGGCATTCGGACATCATAGAGAAAGAAAAAATGCAGGCAAATCTCAATGATTGCACTGTTTGTCTAAATAAATTGTTCAACGAAAGCAAACATTCTGGCTGTTCTATATTAAGAACAGTATTTGAAGATTTAAATAGTTCTTAGAAGAATATGTAATAGAAAGCGCATTGGATTTCGAAAGTTTTACATTCAAGGTTCAAAAAGACCTACGTGTTTTCGTTTCATCATGGAAATAAAGAAAATTTATCATTAATATTTTCATATTAATACAGCGAACGATCTGTTCTAAAAAGCTGACAGGCAGTTCTTGTACTAGGTAATACAAATTTTAGGACGAGTTCAAGCGTTTAGTTTGCCTTATTCAGTACAAGCAATTAATGCAGCAAATAAATTAAAAATTCCATCTCAAGTAGTAGAATAATATGAAGGACACGCTTTGATTATTCTCAAAATTAAAATCAATAATCTGTTATTATTAATTATCTACGAAACAAATTTATATTGATAACGTCAATAAAACTCAACCTACCGCTTTGATATTCCGAGTCACAATAATCGTTATGTATAAATTAGTAATAATTCTCATATGGAAGAAGTGATCGCCAACTAATCAAAGATCAATGAAAAAGTTGCGCAGCTACTTTTGTTTTGCAGCGTGTGTTAAAGCTAATTTTATAGATAATAAAACATTTTTATTATTAACATGAAACAGATGAAAAACTTGACGTGACCTCTTATATGCAACATGAAGGTTTTAAATTATAGTAAGTATATATAAAAATGATAAAAAAACCTATTTTCCGCCCGCGGCTTTGCTCGAATTATATTGGATTTTGATTTTGGAAAAAAAATTGTATGTCCTTCACGGACTCTCAAATTATCAGAATACCAAATTAGTATCAAAATATTATAAGTAGTTTTACCTTGAAACATCTATCCATCCATCCTCACACTTTCCAATTGTAATATTAATATTAGTAAAATAATATATTCCGGAATATCTATTATACCTGGAATCATCCTTCACGAGGATATGACTTTTTCTATTCACTTAAGAAATATTATATAAAAGACACTATTAGAAGTTGAATATAGTGTCGACTTCGTATCAAAACAGCTTCCACACGAGTGTTAGTTTCAAAACGTTAATTAATTTTTATACACGCTTTATTTGATACAATTATACCTAACTTTATATTAAGTGTATTTACATAAATATAATTGACGTTTTTAATAATTACAGAACGTACATTAAATAAACTAGAATCACTTAAAAATCTCGAATTGAAACCGCAAACAGGAAACGTTATGCCATACAGAACATTCGATTTCTTGCGATTAATTTAATAACTTATTTATAGTCTTAATCGAAAATCAGGCAATCATTTTGGTCGGCTAATGGCCGCAGAACATCAAGGCTGGCTTACTCCGTTTTTAATTATTGCATTAAATATGATTATCTGCCGATAGGAACCACCTTGAATTAACTTGTTTAAGTAGTACCTACGTGTGTTAACGCTTTTTGATGCGTGTCCTACAATTTGGTTGTGTTGTAAACATTGTTAATTCATTATTTTAATCATAAAAAGAAACGTTATTTTGTTCCTTTCTAAATTTTCTTCCTCTTTCTATTCACTTTGGAAACAATAACTAATTATTATTCTAAATTTACGTATTTATATTAAGTAAGTTTAAAAACATTTAGTCATATAGCGTCATAATGAAATTTTAAGATTGATATTTTGTAAGTATTAAATTTACCAATATATGCATATTAATAAGTCGTTAAATCTAAGTTATAAGGAGTATTTTTTTTGAAAGCCTCTAATGATTTCAATAAGAAAGTTTCTTTATAAAAATTACAGATGGCGCTACTTGTCTTTCAAAAGGTAAGATTTGATATATGGTTCCAAACAATATACTAATGTTACATAAATTAATTAACAAAATGTAACAAGCATTTAATTTATTACAGAATTACAATCTTCATTAAAGTATTTTTTTAAAACGGGCATATCTTTAAAAATTTTAACCCCAAGATTAAAATATTAAAGTAAAACGAGATTACTAATATAATGCATTTATAAAGGAGATGGTTTATCCAAACAAAAAATTTTCAGATGAAGCTTACTAATACATAATTAAAATTACTTGTAACTTAACCATAATTAGTAGATATATTATAATTTGGTAAGTTTAAAAAAAATAATATTTAAGCAAAAACATTACATTCTTAAAATAAAATGAAACTACTGTTGATTCATTTAAAGTTGAAAAGAAACCTAATTATTACTTACGAACGACAATGTCATTACTTCTTGCTGAATAGATTTCCACACTATCACCAAAATCACAAGATCATAATATCCATCTTCAGTTTAATGACAAAAAACAGCTATCGTATGCAAAAGCTCCGACTTGGGAACTTGGAAAACTTCTTGAAACTTGACAAAACTTTGTCGCGGACAGATAAAACGTTACCGGTGTTTTAATGACATATACAATTCGTTTCAAATATTCTATACAACATGTCCGGCTCGGAAAGTTTGAAATAGGAACACGGCGTAGATATGTCGCGAACGGAACGCACTATCGGCAAAGCTTTTAGTATTTTTTTTTATGAACGAGCAAGCGCACACAGCCGCGCGGCGAAGTTGCAGAGCGCGGAATGAAAGCGCGTCATCAGTTTAAAAAATCAACCCCTTCGGTGGTGGTTGGAAAAAATGTGGCCCCGCCGGGCGAGTGGGCGGCCCCTCCAAAATCCTTGCTAAAGCGATCGCCATCGGCCTGACTTGTCACTTGTCGAATAAGCATAATTAAAGTTTTCGCCTGTTTTCGTTTGCTCAGTAATTAGGTGTTAATTAACTGCTGTAACTTGTAAATTTTTTTCGTTAGACAAATATTGTGTTTTCCTCATTGCTACTTTTTCTATAGCGATGTTCAATTTTTTGCGTTTATTTTGTCAAATGGGTTTATTTTAATGTAATTTTTATGTTAGAATTGGTGCCCGTGATTTCGCCTGCGCATTATTAGTGTTTCGAGTAAGTTAGAGTGAACTCGAGCGCTAAAAGTATCAATTTTCAATTAGGAATTATTTTATTACTAAAAATGTGTATTTGAAACAAATTAACAATTTTTATTGTAGTTACGGTTCACTATTTTGATAAATATTATACAGATAAACATTTCCATCATAAACAAATATAAACATAAACTCACAGATAGTAGATTTTTTCCTACTTACTTGATCTTATCGCCATATTTTGGGCAATTTACACAATATCTTTATAAATTGTTGCCTGTGTTATTCTGATGTATAACCTATATTACTGTTAAGTTTCATTAAAATCTTTCAGTAGTGTTTACGCAATTGAATAACAAACATTCATACATCCATACATACTTACACACTTTCGCGTCTATGATATTAGTAGGGATAGTAAAGTAATAAAAATATAAACAAATACACTGTTTTATTTTATATTTGCCGTAAAAGGGAATTTATCTTAAAAAAAAAAACAAGAATAATACGAACCAAGCACAATTTAATACATTTCTAAAACTTGATACATTATTTTTAAGGCGACTAAATACTTCCTACGCTTATAATAATCCAATAATGAAGAGAGTTGAGTACTTCATTTTACTATTTATAATCATTGACAGACATATCATTGGTGTTAAGCAAAGTATATGTTTTATTATGCACTAACTTTAGACTTGCGACTCATTATTTAGTCGATGATGTTTTATGAACCTGAGCTGCTTGTACATACTTACCTTTAAATTGTTTACGAGATTCTCATTACTGAAATATTGAAATAAAGAATGTACTGGAGGAAAAGAAATAGCGTTGCGTTAGTCAAGCAAAGTATCGGAGCAAAGAACTCACTCTTCACTCTCCGTCTTTTACTATATGAAATATTTTGTTCCTCAGGAGAGGAAAACTGAGAATCCTCACAAGGAGCACGAAACGTGCCCAGGATACCCCTGCAACGGCAAGTGTCACAGAGGTTATTTCGGATTCCACGCGGCCAGAGCGGTCTGATAACGTGACCTACCGACTAAACTCGGCCTCAGTTCTAAGAACCATATAGGCAAATCGTGAATTACAATATGACTAAATGACATCACAACAATTACCCGAATTTGAGTGCCTTAGTTTGAACGAGCTAGTGCGATATCTACCTCTTGTTTGTAAATATAAAACATAAGTTACGGTTATGTCATCTATAATTATTTACAAATCGTATCTTACCTAAATATATAATGACATTGTAAAAAAAGCTAGGGTTTAATTAACAAGTAATGAGATCAATGCACACTGGTTAATTACGTTGTCATAGTAACGTAGACGCCGGGTCGGCGTCGCTGCCGCTAAGCGACCCACGAGTGAGATTGTAGTGCGAGCGTTTGCTCCGCTGATCGCTAGCTCCGCGACCCTTGAGGGTTAACCGTGCATTTCTTTTGTTACATCGCTACTTGTTTCTGCTTTTGTCGATCGTGACGTCAGCTTGTTAATTGTGTTTACGAATAAGTTCACTTCACTTCACTTTTTTAATATATGTATATGGCAGCCCGGTCGTTGACACAACAATTACTGTCGAACCACGAATATGTCAGAGTAAGCTTCAATTCCAATTGATATATTTTGTTCAAATTGTAAAAACAAAGTATACTGAGAAAAAAAATGGCTAACAAAGTGTCCATAAAAACTTTGTTAAATAATTACAGTAACTGCAACAAAACACTTGACACACAATAACAAAGGTCTCATAGTGCCCTCTGCAATTTTTTTATTGTTAGAGAATTATTGTTCCTGCGGCTTCGGAAATCTGAATCAAAGTAACAATGTTTATTAACGTTGTTAAGACAGCAACCGCGACTGTTGTTCGAATATTAACTTTAGTGTTTATAGTATGACAAAATAATCTGTAACAAAGTTCTGTGTAAAGAAAAATAATCTGTGTTAAAAAAATAATCTGTGTAGTTGTTGTCATGTTTATTTATTACGATGCTGGATGAACAATATTCAAAACTAACAAAATTTAAGATTGTTCGCTTAGCAAATAAATTAGTGTTATGTGACAACTTTCGAGTAGTTGTTTCGTTTTTATATACGCAGGACTCGGCTCGGCTCGTCCATTTCCTTCGCGAATGTTCGACCGAGCGGGCGCGTATTGTGTCGGTGTAGCACAATGGCGGAATATACTTTAAATCACGGTTGTGAACACTAATTATACTTCTGCTCTACTATTTAATGTGAATTTACAAGCAAGACAATTTACAACTAGTGCTTAGATGTAAGAACGGATATGAAGCAGGTTGGGTGAATCGTTGGGGTTACCTACGAAATATCGAATTTCAAATGATCGAATATCGAAATACACTGATAATATTTTGATATTCGATCATTTGGAATACGATATTTCGTAGGTAACCCCAACGATTCACCCAACCTGCTTCATGTCCGTTCTTAATCATGGCAAAACGGGAATATTTATGGTGACAAAGCTAAATTGTTGGAGTAACTAATATGGTTTGTGATATGGCACAAGATCACAATTGTTGTTTTAGCAACATAATATTGTTGCCGAATCTACCTAATTGTCGATTTCATTTGACAATAAAAAAATTGTTATGGTAGCAATTCACTATGAACGGCTCTCCCGGATCAACTTTTTGTTGTTAATTTAGCAGGATTTTTTTCTCAGTGTAGAAAACTTTTAGAAAATCTATTTACATTCAATATACAAATGATTGATGGTTTTGTTGTGTATCATTTGTCTATTTTTCAGTATGAAACATTGGAAATTATAATTAATCCATTATGGATTATTTATAATGTCCAATTATCGGAAATATTCGGGTGTTGTAAAGAGATTAAAAATAATTTAGCTTTAAATTAAATTTTGTAAATAAGAAATTAAGACATTTGTGGTTAACAAAAGCTTGCTTTACAAAAATTTGACATTGGTAAAATAATAATGAAAATTTATATTAATGTAGAAGATCATATCTTGATATACGTCGTATCCGTCGACCTAGGACGTTCATTGGAGACCACAATACTTTGTAGAGAAAACGAAAATATCGCATCTAAAATTAAAAGCACCGGTCAATTTAAAATTCGGTTTGTGAAAATGGTACTTATGAATCGAGTTAAATTGGTGACGCCTAATGAACGGAGTAGAAAAAAAATGTAATCAACAAGTAACATTCGGAATAATCAGCGGTACACAGGAAAAAATCAGTAATTATTCAGATGAAGTTGGACGAACGAAGGGGGTAAGGGGGCAAGGGCCGGCCAAAATAAAAACGGCATTGCGTAGGGGTGACACCCCTCGTCCGCCTCTACAAATGTTATCTAACTGCGTTCGCCTCGCTCGGCGTCGCTTGCTCGCTTCGCTCGGAATTAGCGCGTCCGAACGAATTTTCAATTTGCGCTCGACTTTTTTCCCGGATAGTTGCCTCTAATGGAAAAGGCTCCGCGGCCGCGGGCTTCTGAGCGGCTCGCGAGATCGCGTCACCGTTCGGACGAAGTGTGGTCATTATTGGAGGACGCACACACGCGAGCCATTGTCCGCACATCTGTGTGTGTGGATTTTTACTCATTAATTTTAAAACGCTCCGGATTTTTTTCAGGGCGGGTGCTAGGGGGCCTAGCGGGGCGCCGAGGGGGTGAAAATTGGCGATGGCCGCCGGGTGGGGTGTCACCGGCGGGGGTTATTAAATAGATTGGTCCGCGGCCGAACGGAGCCGCCGATCTGCACTTGTACTCGCGTCATTAACGGGTTGAGAACCGATTTAAAATCGTGAAATAACAGCCTGTTACAGGCAAAGTTGAGCGCGGCTTATCGAGCGCTCCTTCGCATTCTACAAGCTTAATTGCATTAGGGCTATGTTTTTGTGACGTCAGCGGGCGCAGCGCTCATTATAGTTGTGACTAAGTTTCCGATACGCCTAAGAAGGTTCCGAGTTTGAATTGAATTCGTCCGTTTTCCGGGAATTCCACGCCTGGCTGGTGTCGTGGTCACAACAATACACAGGAGTGTTCCAATACACACATGGATGACGTTTTTTTTCTGCGGCCGTTCGGCAGTTGGGTGGATAGGGCGGCGTAGGGAGGAGGAAATGTGAAAAATACTCGAAAAAAGGCGAAATTGTAGCAGATATATAATTAAAGTCCAACGTACAGCAACAGCCCGCGGCGATGTATTATGCAGCGTACACGAGTGTCGCGGCCACTCGATCTCGGCAGATATTTAACAATTATTCATAAGAGTTGATTCGTGCGTTCTTTACTGAGTTTAAACTGTGGTGACTTTTATTGGAGTTATGGCCGTTTTCACCAACCTTGTCTTAGCTTAGGTGACTCCTAAGAGACATGCTGTCTCACTCTTTTCAGTTAATATAAAAAGTGACAGCATGTCACTTAGGAGTCACCTAAGCTAAGACAAGGTTGGTGAAAACGGCCATTAGACTTTTAAATTAAATTCACTGAAAATATTTCACTCAGTTTTAAAACAAGGTCGCATCGCAAACGCATGATGTTTAGTACGAAGCATACGAAATATTTTATATCTAAGTGAAATATAATTGTAGGATTGATGTTAGATTATAAATTACTTAAATGCCAAAGGACATCAGTTGCTTGATAGTAACTTATCATTAGTTTTAGTAGCTTGGTCAGATAGCAAGGATAATCACATGGAAGTTTTAGAATATAGATCAAGATTCCTAAATGAAGGCAGCAATTTTATCAGACTATTTCAAGACCGCAAGACAACTCTTATATCGCATGCAATAGTAATGTAGGGTGAATGTAAAGCTTGAAGTGTGGCTGACTTTTATCCTCAACATTATCATCATATCATTCGAGGAAGCCAATTCTATTTCTCCCCCAGCTCAGTTCTGTGCACATCTAGCGCTTACTTCAGATATTCCCTAAATTCTTATCCATCTAATGAAAATCTATCAACGCTACGTCTTCCAGGATATACCGGACTCTCGAGGATCCTACCGCCATCAATTCTGCGAGCAATGTGTATCTTAATATATATATTTCTTGTGTGCGTGTGTATGTGACTGAACTCCTCCTAAACGACTGGACCAATTTTGATGAAATTTTTTGTGTGTATTCCAGGGGGCTTGAGGATGGTTTAGATTCACAATACGGTCATATAGATATTGTTTTTCAGCTAAATTATTTATTTAAAAACATTTGAGACAACGTGAGACAACGTGACATTTGAGACATTTGACATTTGAGACATTTGACAGGACAACGTCTGTTGGGCCAGCTAGTAGTATTATATATATAATAAGTATTAGGCTTAACAATAAGATAAAATATATAATAATGTAATGAAATATTTATCTAGACCATGGCAATGTGGGGTTATGGCCCAATAGATATTAATAACGCCGCATATGGGTGCTGGGTTCGTCGTCTTGGTGCTAGCTTTTTAATTGGGTTGTCTACGAATAACTTGTTGAATTCATCAGTTCAAAAGACAAAGGCCTCCTCAAAAGATCTTCACACCAATCGGTCTTATTTGGAAATCAATGAAAACTTTTGAGCCGTCTTCGACCACACTGAAGTAGGTTGGTGGGAATCGCCAGAACCTAGTTTGTTGGTCAGCAAGGTGAGTAGGCGAGGTTTCGTCCCGTTAGATGTAATTCGGAACACACCGAACCCGAGTTGAAATCCCAACCAACATGTTTTCCAATTTTTTAATTTTCTCTATTTATTCATCTGACGGTCGGTGAAGATAAAGAGCGTGAGGTAAATGCACCTACCTGGAATGAAATTCAATGACCTATCGTTACCTTATTTTCTGACGATAAAGCCACTCAATTTTAACGTATACGAACTGCTGCATGAATGAAGTGAAGATGATGAAGTGAATGAGTAACTGAGTACTACAATGAACAGCAACCTCATACAGTTTACACCGGATACGGTGATATTTCAGCAACGAAGAAGTTAAGAAAATTTTGTCCTACAAAATAGTTTCTGGTACAGTCGAGCTTACAATTCAATGAATCTTATTTGTGACCTTACGAACTTTGGAATTGATTCCATTAGTCCCATTAGTCGATTTAGGCATTAGGAATTAGTAACGATGTGGTGGGCGAGATTAAATATGTTTTGCGTCTTTAATCTACGTTAATATTATAAAGATTTTTAATTTAGTTTTGTCATATCTTAATATATATATTTCTTGTGTGCGTGTGTATGTGACTGAACTCCTCCTAAACGACTGGACCAATTTTGATGAAATTTTTTGTGTGTATTCCAGGGGGCTTGAGAATGGTTTAGATTCACAATACGGTCATATAGATATTGTTTTTCAGCTAAATTATTTATTTAAAAACATTTGAGACAACGTGAGACAACGTGACATTTGAGACATTTGACATTTGAGACATTTGACAGGACAACGTCTGTTGGGCCAGCTAGTATACCTATATAGGCCTTCTACACATCTTCACACCGGTTACTCCTGTGGCATCTAACACCTAATGCGATTATTATCAAATGGTCAGTCCATCTTGTCGGTTGCTTACTGACAATTCGTACGCATATATCGAATAACCCCAAAACCTATTACACCGACGACGTTGAAGTCAGCTATGCGGATAGCTTGAAACAGAAGGAGTATTATTTCTCTCCTTTGGGAAAACCTGATAACATTTTAAATGTATAATTTATAATATATAGTATCAAAATACATAGTAACAGGTTACGCATTTGATTATTAATATCACTTAGCTTGTGTTTAATAGTTTATTGTTTGTTTTTTAAACTATATTTGATATGCGATTTTACGTCTGCTAGGAGGCAAAATGCATCTTACTGCATTCTTGTATAATAAATATTACTGAACATTTAATTCCACATAATAGCAACATTTATTGTGTCCTTTGTGAGATTCACATAGTTGCAAATATTATAAAATCATGTATGTATATTAACCGCGTCCACGAATCCTAATGATTGAAATCTAAGGTTAGGTAGATCAGGTGTTGCGTGCTCCGATTTCTTCATGGCGGCAGATAAGTTTGGTTGGCTAATTGCCACGGTCTTGTTATTGTGGTTAAAACAAAAATGTTGACAGAATTTCTCCGATAGATTGAGATAAGATAGCCAACTGGCTATTGTAGAATGATCACGTTACACCTTTTTTTTATTTTACTGTGTGGAAAATGCGTTACGCATACACCGCGGCTCGGGAAATCCGCGGGGTTATGTCGGACTCTCCGCGCTCTTGGGGGTCGAGTGCTAGCCAAGCGCGCGGCCTACCGACTAAAAACCAGACAATGCCCCTCAGGGACACCTTGGCAAGAGCGCATCAATCGTCGACGCATCCTCCTCCTCATCAGACGAGGAGGAAGACACGCCGAGGAGAGCAGCATCACCGCCTGACAAGGTCATGGGAACACTTACGTTACCTGCTGTCAATATTATAATAAGCAACTTCAAATTTAGAATATTTAGATTTTTTGTCAAATGTGACATTTCTATCTGTTATCATTCCATAAAGAAAATTGTCATCAATTTATTTATGTTATTAAAAGTGGCGTTACATTTAACTGTAGCTGTCAATTTGCAATTACTTGTGCAAAAACAAATGCTTACGGTAAACATTTCGATCGATCCAAACAATTTTCCAGCTAAGCAGTCCGAGTTACAGAATAAAATACATACACGGAACCCGCAAATGGATGACAAAAATTAATTGAACAGAGCAGAGGAGTCGTAGGGATGGGGCGATAAATCATTTCCGGAGTTTAGAAACCGGTCGCCATGATGAACACGCCGTGTTTCCAATTACCGTCAATACAGACACATGCCAAAATTAAAAAAGGACGCCCGGTAATATTATTTCACAAGCGCGGCGTTTTTTCCAACGCCATATTTATGGCTACTTAACGTTGTAATTACTATTTCTACAGCTAATCTAGAGGTAAATTTATTCGCAACAAAATCAGAATCAGCTTAAAAGCTTGTTTACAGCACTCCTAGTACATATATAATATTTCTCAAATTATTTCCGAAACATGGTTACACAAGTGTACAGAAACTTCAAAGTTTTTGTTACATTAATAAAATATCAAATCCTTGAAAGCTCAATGATTCATCTCGTACACGAGTTTCGAACGAAACAATTGTGCCTATTGCGCTCTTAAGTTTGTTAGCAAAATTGTAGGTACTTCAGATTCATGGCACTTATTGAAAAATAATCGAATAGAATCGTGGCATCAAGTATCGATTCGGGGGGCCTAACGCGACAGATGTTTGGAGG